>OY856413.1:831567755-831945255 GCA_963693085.1 Alisma plantago-aquatica | reverse complement strand
TTAGGATTAAGATAAATATTCTAGTTATTTAATTACATATAATTGTGTGTACATATTAACCCTAGGTTACATGTATTAATCATTTTAGGGGTTTCTCATCATTTTAGGATCGTTTAACATGTAATATTATTTATATGCATAAATATGATCTTAGAGTTACATATTATCTTTCAATTGTTGATATGAGCTCATACTGTGAATTTCAGAATTTTGGTGAGCATATTTATAATTATTGCACATTAATTAGAGATATTAGCCCTAAATAGCTACATGAAGCATATTACATCATTTTTTGTACAGCCATCATCACATCTTATATAAAATGGATTTTATGTCCTTTTTGGGAGTTGTTGGTGAATTATCGTAATTTTGGGTCATTATTTGATATTTATTACTCATGAAATAAGTGTAAATTATCTTACATAATATTACTATGATTTAAGCTTCAAAAGGCTGATATTGTGGTTTCATATTGTTCTATACATTTTTCTGAGAATTTCGGTAGCTTACTTGTATTTTTCTCATGACCAGGCTAATTTCTATGAATTATCAAAGATCTACTAGTTTTACCTTTTTCAGCCTATCACAATCTGCCACGTGGTTGTAGGGTTGGCACAGCTCCTTCAACTGATTCCACTCATGGACCCAACTGGTTCATCATTGAGCCGTCTAATTTTCATGATCTGGACCTGGTTTATCATTTCCCCCCTTTGACGTGAGACTCTCGTTCTCGTTGGCTCGCCACTTATGCATGAGTCAGACAGGCTCTATCTGTGAGCAACTGCCACCGTGAGTGACACATCAGTCGAGGATTTTCTATGGATCTACTCCTCCTTGTCTAACTTTGATTCTTACTTTGAAAATGGCTCCTTCCTGCAACCATCCTCATCCTCTTGGATCTCCAGGTTTAGCTACAGTTGTTCGTCTCTGCTAGGTCATCGTCGCCCTGTTCAGGCTACAACGGAGCAAATAGGTTTATTTCATCCAAACATTTTCACACCAGTAAGATCCTAAGATCCTCCATGAACACCTCTAAGCCCTCTGATTGTGGTGGAGGTGCTCCATGCATAGCCTTAGAACTTGGTCTTCATCTTACGACCAAGTGGGGTTCCTCAGCCACCAACCCATAATGTCTGCTCGCAAAACACCCACAACGACTCCTCTAGCCTCGAGCTTCCCTTTTACTTCTTTATATTTCTTTGATCCAGCTTGTAACTTCATTTGTCACTCCCAGCCATGACCTACTCACTGTGAAGGAGAGCTAGTGGAAAATGAGCGCTCATTCTCCCTCTAGCATCATCCAAAAGTCTGGCTTGAGGGGTCTACAAAATTGTCTGATTAGGGAGAGAGTAACTGCCAGGCTATCTGCCACCCTAATGCGATGATTTTGAGTCGCATTTATAGACATGTTTTACTTGTGTTTTATGTGTTTATTGGTCACTTTGGTGGTTAATATTGCATGATTCACTTACTCTAGTCTATAATCCTTTTCAGTATCAAATCTCCCATATTTTATCTTTTTGATCATAAACAATTATAATAATGAGTTTTATTTCAACTGATTTAGCTTTGTCTTGCAATTTTAGGAAAAAAGAATATATACAGCTATCGATACCATCGACATACGTCGATGGTATCGACACAGTCACAGGAAGACAACCACAAGGAGCCATGCAGAGTCGATACCATCGACGGGGAAGTCGATGGTAGCGAGATATCTTCAGGTTGCCAACGATCAGCCAGTCGATACTATCGACACAATGGTCGATACTATCGATGCTCTACAGCTTTAGTGTCAGAAAGGTGATAAAATCGACGCCTAAGTCTGTCGATACCATTGACCCGCGTCGATAGTATCGAGTAAGCATCAGGCGGGATGACAGAAAAGAAGGAAGGCTTGCCGATATCATGAGGGGTCGATACCATCGACCCACGTCGATGGTATCGACGCCGTCAGATTAATGTTTGTTTCAGATCGGCCCGAATCCAACAGTGGTGATATTTTGGCGACCTAACTTGGTGTTTATACCTAAGGACGACAGCCATGAGTCATCTATCACGTCATTAGCCGCTACACACATCACGAGGAGGGGAGAAGAAGAGAACGAAGCCCAGAAGCATGCCCCGACCGTTCCGAGAGCCGAAGAAGACGTTTTCCACCACCGAAAGGCTGTAGATTGCGCATTCTACGCTGAGGAACACTTGGATCTTCTCCGTTCAGGGGTTTACATCACTGCATCAACATTTTTCTCTGTGTTTCCCCTTTCTTCAATCATGTCTTGCTCTAAGATGAACATGCGGGGCTAATCCCCTTTGTCTTTAGGACCGGGAGTAGCCCGGGTAATCATTATATGACGTTTTTATCATAGTAATTCATAATTTGTCTCTTAAATCTGTGGTATGATTTTGTTTTCTCCATTAAATCATTATGCTTGATCACCCTAATGATAATCTAATGCCTTTAATTGCTTTGAAAGAAGAATTAACGGTTGAAAAGAGATGAAACTCACATTAACTCATAAATTCCTTGAACAAGGTGATGTACGGTTAATGGTGGAAACCCAGAGGTTGATTCTAATGCACCTAGTTTAGGGTATATGTTACTACGACGGTGGAACCGACCTAGATTTAGGTAGTGAATTGTATCATGACAGTGAACAATTCTGACTACAGGCCACTACCCGAATTGAGAGATGAACGTGTTTAACTATATAGAAAGTCATACAACGAGAACCCGCGGTGAAACCGCAATCCTAAAGATTCCCATCTAAATTGATTAAACTCAATAGTTAATCGATTGCTTTGCTTTCTTTTATTTTTATTTACTTTTTAATCAACTCCTAAAACCTTTTTAACTGGTCTAGCTGATTGCGAACAGTTAGTAGTAGTCCACTGACAGTTCAGTGTCCCTGAGTTCGACTCGGGCCTCACAAAGACCTATACTACATTGACCCATGCACTTGCGTTATATGCACGGTAAAATCGTGTCAAGTTTTTGGCACCATTGTCGGGGACACGACAATTGTCGGCACTACGAGTGCTGCAAGAGGCCAATCTAGGCCACATTTTTTGTTATTATTATCATTTTTTTGAAATTCATAGTTTATCTTATATATTTAGCAATCATCTAGCACTGTACTGAACCTAAAATTATTACTTTGCATGTACTAATGCATGGTGAGGATGCGTTGCACAGACTACACACAACCATCACCAGAGGTTCCACCACTGGGATTAGACGAAGAGGAAAACAACACTCAACATCATCCTGAGGATATATAATCAGACTCTGAACCAGAAGTTATGGCTGAGGAACAGACAATCTGGGAGAAGATTAAGGCATCTTCTGCATCTGCATCTAAAGGGCCGATCAAGAGGCAGGCTATCAACATTCCCAAATATAAGATCGATCCAGGTCTAATAAATTTGGTCAAATCAAATGCATTTCACGGGCTTAAAAACGAAGACCTGGTGACTCACATTTGCCAGTTCATGGAGAACTGTGATATGATCAAAATCGACAGGTTCCTGCAAGAGACGCTCTATTTGAAATTATTTCCTAGCTCGCTAGCGGGAAATGCCCGAGAATGGTTGCATAACTTGGATGACGAGTATGTGGAGTCGTGGGATCATATGGTCGAGGTGTTCTTTGAGAGATTCTTTCCACCCGAGAAGACCAATGATCTGGTACGGAAGATCCATAATTTCAGCCAAAAAGTTGGAGAGACGTATTCTGATACTTGGGAACGTTTCCAAATAATGCTGAGGAGGTGCCCACATCATGGGTTTGACAAGGAGAAACAAGTCAAGATCTTCTATTTTGCTCTTTCTGAGCATGATAGAAGCAACCTGGATTCCACAGGTTCGGCATTCTTCTTAAACAACACATGCAGGAGGTGTTGGGAGATTTTGAAGAACATGGCCAAAAAGCAATCATGGGGCGACAGAGACGCAATAGAGCATGTTTGAGTTGTAGGTGAGTAAAAGGCTATCAAGGAGCTAAATGAGAAGATGGACCTTCTAGCCAAGAAATTGCTAGCAAAAGAAGATGCATAATCTGATGAGGAAGCGCATGTGAAATTTATGCGCCAACAGTAGGGGTACAGAAACAACGACTAATCTTGGAGGAAAGACAAGAAATTTTCATGAAAAGACCCAAACAATTTCTTGTAGGACCCTGATGCAAAACCACTACCGTCGACAGATGATAAGAGCAATGAGTTGCTCAACCAAGTAATCAAGCAAAATCAAGAACTCATTACCACGTTTGGCCAGCAGATTAAGCAACAAGGAGAATTTATGAATCAATTTGGGCAGACCTTACAAAGTCATGGGGCTCAGATGAGGAATATAGAGACATCTTTAGCACAGATGGCAGCTGAGATAGCAAATCTGAAAAAGCCAGCGCAACAAGGTTTTCCCGGAAATACAAACATTCCAGGAGGAAACCAACAAGCTAAGGCAATTCTGCTATGGAGCGGTAAGAAGATTTTAAACCCCAGGGTCGATGAACCGAGCACACCCCAGCCAGAAATCACAGGTGAGGCCACAGAGGAGGTTCAGATTCCAGTCACATAGCCGATAGAGGATCTGGTAGAGGATGTCACATCTGAACCCATTGCTGAGGAGGAGACGCAGAAGAGGACACCATATGTGCCGCCACATCAGAGGGCATAGACAGTCCCAGTCCCATATCCAAATAGCTTGAAAGCCAAGAAAGTGGACGCTCAGTTCAAGAAGTTCCTAAATAGCTTTAGGAAGCTTTCTATCAACATTCCACTATTAGAAGCAATAGAGAAGACACCCTCTTACGGCAAGTTTTCCGAAAGACATAATCACAAAGAAGAGGAAGATTCCTGATACTGAGGTCGTGGTTCTTAAGGAGCAAGTATAAATTTGATGCCTCTTTCTACTTTCAAGATGCTGGGACTGAAAGAATCAAGACATAGCAATATGATGATTTAGTTTGCAGATAATTCTGTGGTCAAGTCATACGATATTTGTGAGGATGTTTTGGTTAAAGTCGACCGGTTTGTATTTCCAGTAGATTTTGTAGTAATGGAAATGCAAGATGAACAAGGAAATGAGCTAGTCCTTGGAAGACCGTTCCAAGCTACTGAAGAGGCCGTTTGACTCTGGGAATCGCTGATGACCGATTTTAAATGGTGATGCCCCCAAGCCCAGCACAATCAAAAGCTAAGGAGCAATGTCGCATGGTGAAACATTTTGATCAGAATATTTCTCTTTGTCTAGGGAAGCCGTTTCTAGATATGGATCATGTAATGACCAAGGTAGAGAAGGGGACACTGGCTGTAGACATTATGGAATAGACTAAGGTTGTCTCTCTTTGCAGGGCTGTGGGTTTCCCGAATGATGAAGAGGAGGAAATCCCTCTTTCTACTGAAGATGATGCCATAACAAGTTCTGTTCTCGATGCATATCCAAAACTACCTCTTGAAGCTTGCCTAGTCAATATAATGCATGACTGGATGAGAAGCAAGTCGTTACAAGAGTGTGTCAAGATGCTTCAGGTGCTGCCGTGTTATTATGCTAAGTATTATGAAGATCTTGGGAAACTTCCACCACTGCTTCAGTCATCGTTGGTCAGTCCACCAGAGTTAGAATTGAAGCCATTGCCACCTCATTTGAAATATGCATTCCTAGCCGATGGTGAAAAACTGTCGGTGACTATCTCGGCATATCTGAGTGCCGAAGAAGAGGATCAATTGATGATCATACTGAAGAACCACCGTGGCACATTTGGGTGGTCAGTCGTGGATATCAAGGGGATTTCCCCTACACTGTGCCAGCATAAGATCCGGCTCGAGGAAGGAGCCAAACCTATAATCCAGCCATAACATAGACTCAATCCAAGCATGATGGAGGTAGTAAAGAAGGAGGTGATCAAGCTCCTTTCTACATGCATCATCTACGCTATCTCTGATTCGACGTGGGTAAGCCCCACACAGGTAGTCCCTAAAAAGAGGGGAATTACTGTTACTTACAATTCGTTAAATGAGCCGGTCACGACCTGTTTGGTAACCGGGTGGCATGTGTGCATTGATTACCGTAGATTGAACGCTGCTACGTTAAAGGATCATTTTCCTCTTCCGTTCATTGATCTGATTTTAGTGCGATTAGCAGGTCGATCTCACTTTTGTTTTCTAGGTGGTTACTCGGGTTATAATCAGATTTCCATTGATCCTAAGGACCAAGAGCAGTCCACCTTCACTTGTCCCTATGGAACATTTGCATATCGTCGTATGCCCTTTGGTTTATGCAACGTACCAGCAACCTTTCAGCGTTGCATGCTTGCCATTTTCTCTGATATGGTGGAGCACTATTTGGAGGTCTTCATGGATGATTTTTCCATCTATGGTGCATATTTTGATGAATGTTTATATAATTTGGATAAAGTTTTACAACGATGTGAGGACACAAATTTAGTTCTCAACTGGGAAAAATGTCATATGATGGTTAGTGAAGGGATTGTGCTTAGACATAAAGTGTCTAGCAAGGGGTTGGAGGTAGATCCGGTTAAGATTGAGGTTATTTTGAAATTACCCCCACCGAACTCGGTTAAAGGGGTAAGGAGTTTTCTCGGTCACGCATGATTTTATCGCCGCTTTATTAAAGATTTCTCAAAAATCGCTAAACCATTATCTGAACTGTTGGAGAAAGATGCGGTGTTTGATTTCAATGAAAAGTGTTTGCATGCTTTTAATGTGCTCAAAGAGAAGTTAATTTTTGCACCAGTTGTGCAAACACCGAATTGGACAAAGCCTTTTGAATTAATGTGCGATGCTTCGAATTTCACAGTAGGGGCCGTTCTGGGACATCGTGTTGAAAACAAACCCGCTGTGATTTTCTATGCATCCAAAACTCTAAATGACGCACAACTTAATTACACTACAACTGAAAAAGAACTTCTTGCCACCGTTTTTGCATTTGAAAAATTTTGGCAATATCTTATAGGGTTAAAAGTTGTTGTATGGACGGACCACGCCGCCAAAAAGTATTTTATGGAAACAAAAGATGCCAAACCTAGATTGATCAGGAGGATCTTATTGTTACAAGAATTTGACATTGAAATTAAAGATAAGGCGGGAATAGAGAATGTGGTTGCGGACCATTTGTCTAGGTTGGAATGGGTAGATGAGAAGGACATTAATATACCCATTACTGAGACATTCCCTGATGAGCAGATCCTTTCTGTAAATTCCAAGGATCCATGGTTTTCATATATTGTTAATTATCTTGCCTGTAAAATTAACCCAGATGATTGGACATATCAAGAGAAAAAGAAAATTTTCCATTCCTTGAGATATTATTTCTGGGATGACCCCATTTTGTTGAAGCAATGCAGGGATGGAGTTTTACGCAAGTGTGTACCGGAGATAGAATATGACAGTGTACTCCGTCATTGCCATACTCTACCGACTGGTGGCCACCATGCTAGTTCCAGAACGGCGGCCAAGGTTCTTGAGAGCAGCCTTTATTGGCCTACACTATTCCGGGACGCATATGATTATGTGCGACACTGTGATTCCTATCAAAGGGCAGGTAATATTTCAAATCGACAGGAGATGCCCCTCAACGTGTTTCAAGAAGTTGAGGTGTTTGATCTGTGGGGTATTGATTTTATGGGACCCTTCGTGTCCTCAAACTCCAATTTTACATTTTATTAGCTGTTGATTATGTGTCAAAGTGGGTAGAGGCAATACCCACAAGGACTAATGATGTTGCTGTAGTGTGAAGGTTTGTAAAAGATTACATTTTCTACAGATTTGGTGTGCCAAGGTTGATTATCAGCGATGGAGGTACCCATTTCAGAAATCAAAAGTTCACTGCGTTGTTGAGAAAGTATGGGGTCAAGCACAATATTGGTACCTCGTACCACCCGTAGACACAAGTGCGGGTCAAAGTGTCCAATAGAGAAATTAAGAAAATCTTGGAGCGCACAGTGGATTCGACACGAAAGAACTGGAGTACTTTTCTACCGGATGCTTTATGGGCGTATGGGACGGCGTTTAAGACACCTATAGGCATTGTGCCTTTTAGGTTGGCTTATGGGCGGGCCTACCATTTGCCGGTAGAGTTGGAGCATAAGGCACACTGGGCGCTAAGGAAGCTGAACTTGAATTATGATGAGGTAGGGAAGAAATGCTTGCTAGAGCTAAATGAGCTAGATGAGCTGCAGATGAACGCCTATGAAAGATCTAAAATTTACAAGGAGAGAACAAATCTTATTCACGATCGACACATTCAACTGCGTGTCTTCAAGAAGGGAGATCATGTGCTGTTGTTCAACTCGAGGTTGAAGTTGCATCCCGGGAAATTGAAATCCTGATGGAGTGGACCTTTCATCGTGGAGGAGGTATGGCCACATGGTGCCATCATTGTGCGTGATGGAGAGATAACATTTCTGGTCAATGGACAGAGGTTGAAGCTGTACTTTGGCGAGGATTACACGAGGAAAGTGCATGAGGTCAAACTCATAGCACTTAAGGATGCATGATAAGCTTGATTTTGTCTAGCCTAAGACGTTAAATAAGGGCGCTTGTTGGGAGGCAACCCAACCATTGGTAGTTTCATCTATTTTCATTCACATTTATAAGTTAGTTTGGTTTAATTTTGTTTTTAGTGTAAAAATGGTACCTTGATCATTTGTTCAGTGTGCAGGGCTGAGGCAGGGTCAATACCATCGACCATTGTGTCGATGGTAGTGACATGGGTACAGTTAGGCGACTGCAGAAATTTTTCTGAGTCGATACCATCGACGGCCTTATCGATGGTATCGACCTACCATCAATGGCACTGAAGAAATCGCCAGATTGGGGTTGATAGTATCGACTGGGGTGTCGATACTCGTGAGATCCCTGAAGATTTACAGACAATTTTGTCTCAGTGAAGTCGATACCATCGACGGGCCTGTAGATGGTATCGACTCGGCTATAGTCAGAAAGCGGCGGCCGGGCCTCGCGAGGGTGTTTGACCTATGAAGAGTCGATACCATTAACTCGCGTCGATGGTATCGACGTGACATGTCACCGATCTGCGAGAGGAAATCAATGACGATTGCTACATCAAGGAAGCCGATCCGTGGGATGGGTCGATACCATCGACACCCGTCGATGGTATCGACGCGTCATCGATCTGGGCCCCCACATCAGGCTATCGACAGCCGTCGATACTCGCAAAACCTAGATTGTGCTATAGGTGTCGATACCATCGACACCCCGTCGATGGTATCTACGGATCCACAACAACGACGAACAAAGTTATAAAAGGAGGGATTGATTGTTAATTCTCTTCACACCTTCAGAGCTTCTTCCCTCTACTTGTGCATTGAGCATTGCTGTGCGACCAGAGGCCTTCTACGAGCGTCCAAGGATCACAATCTCTTCACCGGGCCCTGCACCGAGCGGAGATCATCTGCTCTGACCTTCACCGAGCTCCATCTCCTATTCCCTTTTTCTATGCGACAATGGTGTGGACAGACAGAACATCTTCTTCACGGGCGGTTCCGATGGAGATCCCAATCTTCGTTCCTCTGTCACCGGGATCCATTCCTCGTCTGAGGATTGTTCATCCTTCTACGGAGGTCCATAAGGTGTATGAGGAGTTGATGAAGAGGAAGATCGAGCCAACCGGATATGTTGATCGGGACATGGTTCACTACCTTGGGTTCAAGCCCAATCTTGCCTACGTCCTCAAGGGGTAGGCAAATCATACGACTAGGAGGCCCGACGAGATGGAGTACCACGCTGACGACCAACTATTCTTCGGCGAGTGGCCAACTTACAAGGAGCTCGTGGCGGAGTTCATGGCGTCGTTGGATATCAATGTCGTGCCCAATGATCTGATCACCACCGATAGGGAGTGGAAGAAAGGGCATGTGTCTTTTAGACTCTACAACAACAATTACACCCTCACTCTCAACCAGTTCAATTATGTGTATAACTGGTATCATGACCCTTACTAGCACCAGAGATCGGACAACCAGACTGATTACGATGACATCTTCGCCCAGCTGGTGACTGCGCCCCCCGACAAGTCTGTGAGCTACTACAACGCTGTCGTCGCCGACTTTGAGCATCCTTTTGTGCGGATTCTGCACTGCATGCTCTGTATGACACTTTTTTCTCGCGGCGATCTGTCTCTTAGCAAATTCCAAGAGACAGATTTGTTCTTTTTGTATAATTTGCTGAAGCGCGAGGAGTGTAACTGGGGCACATTCTTTTTGACTTGCATGTTGGCTGTGAAAAGGAGTACATGGAAAGCTCCTATCCATTTTGGGGGGATGATCACACCGTTGGCCCTCTACCTTAGGTAGGACTTTTCCCAACTTACTCCACTTTCCAATAGGAAGAAGGTCAATCTGCATCATCTCCACCGCTCCAACCTCCTTCTGCTCCATGATGGCTTGGCGTATGCACATTTCCATGCCAATCACAAATATCAAGAATGTGCGCTTCTGGACCCTGTCTTCAACATCGAGGGAGCTCAGCATTTTAGGTGGCCCATCATTGCCATCGACGACTCTGATGAAGATGGCGGTGATGATGACAATAATAATGATGGCGATGAGCATGGAGAGGAAGAGGAGGCTTTCACTCATCTTCGGGCATGAGTAGCACCCAGGAAGCGTCCCCGCTTCCACCTGGGTGAATCATCCTCTTCACTGCCTCCACCACCTCAGCCCTCTCATCAAGGAGAGGATGTCTATTCGATGCAGGGGATGTACTCGATGATGCAGGAGATTCAGCAAACCTAACAACAACATACTACTTCCTTCGCCGATATTCGGGATACCACGAACCGGCTTTTTGAGAACCAGCAAGCTATTTACGAGAATGAGCGCCTCCTCCTCGCCAACCAATGGAGATGCAGCAACAACCCTTTTATGACAAATACTGGAGCCAAAACTATTTTGGGGGTATCCTCAACCTCTTTCGATGCCCCAGTATGATATGAGTTTCCAGGGCCAATACCCATCTTGGGACCCCACAACTCCGCAGTACCCGCCTCCATCTGACCAATGATCGGTATCACTGTTCCACTGTTTAAGGTTGTTTTTTACTATGAGGCCATAGTCGAATTCAAGCTTAGGGTGGGAGTTGGAACAATTTCTATCCTTTATTTTTCTTAGTTTCTATCATTTATTGCTTTGTCTTTTTTCATTTATTTTTCTTAGTTCTTAGTTTTCTTTAGGATCCACACTCTATCTAGTGGATGTCTAATGTCATGTGTCATCTCTGTGTTTGTACATGGGAATCAGGGGTAAATTTGAATATTTTCAGTGATTTTGCAAGCTTGTGTTGTTCAACCTTGAGCACATGACTTAAGAAAATAATTGGGTTTGTCAACTTTAAAATAGAAAGCACAACTGCACATTCCTATGATTCACGAAGAGTGGACAGAATTGGTTGTTTGAGCCTAAACTAACCAAATGATAATGAGACCTTAATCTGAAATAAGAGAGAGAAACCTCTTAATTATTACACAGGTCAGTAAGGAGGGACACATAATATTTTCTAAAGGTTCAGTCAGTTAATCTTGTGATCTATCCACCCCATTGTTTTTATACTCCACCATAAGAACTGGAAGCACATTACAATTTTCATCTTTTGATTGCATAGCATTTAGGTAGGATTGCATTGTTTTGCATTGTAGGTAGATTGTGTATGAGAAATGGAAAATGAAAAAACTTTGTAGGTAAATCATGCATGCATACATTCCTGAGTGCATGTCATCATAGTTGCATAACTGATCTCATGTAGTTGCATTTGAACATACTTTTGAGCATGTAGTATAGTATGCGCCTTATTCCTTCTAAAAAATAAGAGAAGCGGGTGACTTGTTCTATACTCTCTGAAATACAGTTGTAATGCCTTAAGTATTACAGTTATGTGAAAGTAAGCCCGAGAAATAAAAATAAAAAAAAATAGGAATCCGAAAAAATATTGTACATGTTGCAATTTGAGAAAAAAGGGCTTGAAAAAATAGAAAGAAAAAAAAAGTTTATTTTAGAGGGAGAAAAGAGCTTGTTTCACCCGTGTAATAGGAAGAATAAGCACATAATGTAGTTTTTAGACATTCTATCTCGCATAGGATGGAATTGTAGGAACATGCATCATTCCACCCAAAATGTAGGCATTAGGGCATTTTCATTTGCATATGCATCATTTAGGTCATTATTGTTTCTCGTACATGTTAAAACTGTATTGTTCTTACATTTCTTCCACAACCACCTATTCCATCCACCCGTTGCTCGAATTGGTAGGCCACCATGATCATCTCCTCACTCATTAATACTAGGAGAGTTGCTTCCATTTAGATGGTAGTTAGGACGAGCAACATAGATAGAAGATCACAAGATGCACCGAGTCTGGACCGGAGGATTTTATTATGTTAACTGCCTTATGTGATAGTGTTCATCAATTTTGAGGTAGATATCTTTTATGGATGATTATTGTTGCCTTGAGGGTAATTATCATTCTGTGGTTAGTAAGGACCGGAATGTGAATGCCTGGCGGGGATCATATGGTAAAGTCTGTTGTGATAATTTGTTCTTTAGTTGACCCTCACAATTCTATTTTAGAGTTTTGTTGCTCAAGGATGAGCAAGGTTCAAGCTTAGGGGAGTTTGATGCGATGATTTTGAGTCGCATTTATAGACATGTTTTACTTGTGTTTTATGTGTTTATTGGTCACTTTGGTGGTTAATATTGCATGACTCACTTACTCTAGTCTATAATCCTTTTCAGTATCAAATTTTCCCATATTTTATCTTTTTGATCATAAATGATTATAATAATGAGTTTTATTTCAGCTGATTTGGCTTTGTCTTGTAATTTCAAGAAAAATGAATATATACAGCTGTTGATACCATCGACATCCGTCGATGGTATCAACACAGTCACAGTCACACAACCGCAAGTAGCCACATAGAGTCGATACCATCGACGGGGAAGTCGATGGTAGCAAGATATCTTCAGGTTTCCAACGATCATCCAGTCGATACTATCGACGCTCTACAGCTTTAGTGTCGAAAAGGTGATAAAACCGACGCCTAAGGGTGTCGATACCATCGACCTGTGTCAATGGTATCGAGTCAGCATCAGACGGGATGACTAGAAAAGAAGGAAGGCGTGTCGATATCACGAGGGGTCAATACCATCGACTCGCGTTGATGGTATCGACACCGTCAGATTAATGTTTGTTTCAGATTGGCCCGAATCCAATGGTGGTGATATTTTGGCGACCTAACTTGGTGTTTATACCTAAGGACGGCGGCCAGGAGTCATCTATCACGTCATTAGCCACTGCACACATCACGAGGAGGGGAGAAGAAGAGAACGGAGCCCAGAAGCATGCCCCAACCGATTCGAGAGCTGAAGAAGACGTTTTCCACCACCGAAAGGCTGTAGATTGCGCATTCTACGTCGAGGAATGCTTGGATCTTCTCCGTTCAGGGGTTTACATCACTGCATCCATGTTTTTCTCCATGTTTCCCCTTTCTTCAATCATGTCTTGATCTGAGATGAACATGCGGGGCTAATCCCCTTTGTCTTTAGGACCGGGAGTAGCCCGGGTAATCATTGTATGACGTTTTTATCATAGTAATTCATAATTTGTCTCTTAAATCTGTGGTATGATTTCATTTTCTCCATTATATCATTATGCTTGATCACCCTAATGATAATCTAATGCCTTTAATTGCTTTGAAAGAAGAATTAACTGTTGAAAAGAGATGAAACTCACATTAACGCATAAATTCCTTGAATAAGGTGATGTACGGTTAATGGTGGAAACCCAGAGGTCGATTCTAATGCACCTTATTTAGGGTATAGGTTACTACGATGGTGGAACTGACCTAGATTTGGGTAGTGAATTGTATCACGACAGTGAACAATTCTAACTACATGCCACTAACCAGATTGAGAGATGAACGTGTTTAACTATATAGAAAGTCATACAATGAGAACTCATGGTGAAACCGCAATCCTAAAGATTCCCATCTAAATTGATTAAACTCAACAGTTAATCAATTGCTTTTCTTTCTTTTATTTTTATTTTCTTTTTAATCAAATCCTAAAACCTTTTTAACTGGTCTAGCTGATTGCGAACAATTAGTAGTAGTCCACTGACAGTTTAGTGTCCCTGAGTTCGACTCGGGCCTCACAAAGGCATATACTACATTGACGCGTGCACTTGCGTTATATGCACGGTAAAATCGTGTAACACCCTTTCCCCCATGACCTCGATGTGATACGAGGTGAAGACTTCCATCTCGTTGCAGCCCCACGATCTCCAGTCTGACCAGAGGTTGGGGATGAGGATATCACCATCCAAGGTGCATCCAACAACTATTAAGGAACCCACACAAAAAAGGATATGTGTCTCACTTAAGTCAAAGGTCTCGACCACTAGATTAGCCATGAATGGATAAGATTTGTCCACACAATATGCCCTCAACCAAAGGGGCGCATGACACAGCTTAACTTAGGCTCATGCTATAAAACTTTGGTCTATAAATCATCAAATATACACATTAGTTTACAACATTCAAACCTACATAACTTCTTCCAGGAATATCTAACCATCATGAAAATTTAACCATTGATTTATCACAACTCAAGGTACATTCCATTCAATTTTGGTGCCAAAACTCAACTATTTGACTTGTCAAATAAATACTTCAAAAAGGCATAAACTTAAGGATCTTAATCATGATATAAATATCACTTGACATCCAAACTTTAGTAAAACACTTGAAACTCTTGATATAACCCAAATACATGAATTCACTTATGTCATTAAGAATTTAAGGATCCCAAAAGTCCACTCCATCACAAAACTCCAGAGGCAACTAACTAGATCTTCTAAGTGATTAATGTTTTATAAACTTACTAATTTAAATAATTCTTAGGTAATTTTTCCATAAGCTAACCTTAGTCAGTTGAATAACTCTTTCAAATGATTTAGTTATAATCTAACTGTGTTGATTATACGTATACCATTACATTACCTACCTAAGAATTTTTCTTGTAGCAAGGGAAAATTTACAATGCTAGATATTGAGTTCCAAATTGACTTTTGGTGCAAAATATGCAAATTGTATTGATGAACAATTAAAGATTGTGTGATTAATGTGTTTTTTTTTGTGATTCTAATTTATCATGTGTTGTTTCTATGAGAGGACCAAGTGAAGGGCATATAAGAAAGAATGATGACCTAAAAGGATGGTGTGTTGCAAATGCCAAACAAGCATGCAAGAGAGGTGGCTTAGAGGGCTACAAGTGTTGGTTTTGGGAGGTTGGAAGGAAGCAAAGGTGACCCTAGGAACAACCAATGGTGGAGGCAAGAAATAGTGAGATCCAATGACATCATCTAAATTCTATTAAATGTGTTATGGCACCATGTCGTGATAAATAGAGGAGTTTTCTGAACTTGAGAAAATCCTTTAAGTGTTGGTAGGTTAGATACAAATCAAGGAAAAGAGAATCGATTAAAAGAGAAAAAAGAAAAAGAGGAAATAGGGAAATATGAAGATTCTAACAATATTATAAAAACCATTATATGTGAATCTCTCATTAAGGAAGTATATTCTATTAGCCACTTGAAACATCATTCTATGATTGGGATGGGAGGGGGGTTACCATCATCTGCAAACTAAAGAAGTTGTCTTTGACTGTGATGGTGTTAGTCTATTTTTTTACACAAGTCCAAACATCTCTATTATAATTTGAGTTGTTAATTCTATAGAAAAGCCACAATACATATATTTGGATACTTAAGGATGCTTGTTGTGAAGTTATAAACTACCAGAACAACTATCTAGTAGTTGACCAGTCTCTATAAGTAATGGAATTTCTAGGTCATGAGATTTTTTCAATGTTTCCGATCATACATGTTTAAAGATAAGAGGGGCAAGACTTCATATAAATGGGGATTATTGGACTCTTAGTAGGCTGGTGTCCAAGGTAGCTGTCTTAAACATCCTACTTATGGTGGAATTCCTTCTTTCTGGCTTGTTCCTTGTTGGTCTGTTGTTGCATTGGTTGTAAATGGTTTAGCCCAGTTCATCAAGTTCCACGATAAACCAATATTCTGGAAGGTATGTCTTGTCAAACAACAATAGTCTTTAGAGAGTCTCTTATACTCTTTAGGAAAAGTTTCTTTATTGAAACAAATGTCTACACCGAGCCTCAACAACATTAGGATACATTTTGGTACGGTCATACATTAGACAAATACCGTATGCATGTATTGTATTTAGTAATGTACAACAACATGGCCATTTATAGTTTTGCTAGACTGTATACGGTCCAACACTAGACCATAAATGTTGTTTAAATGGTCAAAGTTAGGGGTCGTATATAGTCCAGTCAGACCATACATGTAGTTAGAAAGAACATTTGACTTTTACACTTCAGATATGGGCCATATTCATATAAATAGACCCCTAACTTGGCCCAAGGATGATGTGAAGTGAAGAAACATCATTGTTCAAAGACCCAAAGCCATTGTCGGACCTAGGGCCTCCCTTTGGGTTTCAAGCATCCAAGAACTCCTATCCAAGCAATATTGGTCTTAGAGTGTAAAAAGGATATTGGGTTCTTCTCCTCTCTTCTATAATCATCATCTCTATAATCTCTCCATCAATAAGATTATCTCTTCTAGTTGATGTAGGCTCACACATTGGAAATTTGGCGAACCACTATAACTCTTATCTGTGTGGTTGCTTTTTTGATACACCATTGATCCTCGTCATACATATTCATATTGGATTTCTTGATCTCATGCTTATGAATCTCCACAACAAGTTTGTCTGGACTTGTTGTTTAGGTTTCTTGTCACCACCATATCCTAATAAGAGATGTTAGAGAAATTTATATAACCAGATCTCCACATGGCATTGCCATACAATATCAAGAAGATCAATCACTTCAATAGATTCTCACTCTAGAAAGTCAAATGTAAATCTTACCTCATGAAAGGAGTCCAAAAAGATCTTCTTAGAAAGGATGCAAAACCACAATTCGTGTTGGTGACTAGTGGGAGGATATTAATCAAAAGGATTATACATGCATGTTCCTCTACTTGCAGGATGACGTCTGTGAGGTCGTCCAACTAAAGACCAGTTAAGAAGTATGGAATGAGCTTGAAGCACTCTTCATGAAGAAGTTCATCACCAACGAGCTTATGCTAAAGAAGAGCATTTTCATGCTTGACATGGAAGAAGGCAGTTCCTTGACAACTCTTCTTGATGAGTTTAATGAAATCTTCCATGAACTCAGGAATATTGATGTGAAGATAGATGACAAGGACCGAGGAATTTTGTTACTTTTCACCATTTTACCATGCTACATGAATCTTTAGGATATATAGAGTCAAACACTATATCACTCCATAAAGTGAGAACGAACTTGATGTCCCAAGAGAAACTATAAAAGGATCTAACTTCATTAAAAGTAGTGGGTAAAGCATTTCCCGCTAGAGGATGGGAGCATCCACGTGACAAAAAATAGAAAGTTCAAAACAAAAGAAGAATAATTCAAAGACATGAGAACAAAGAGGCTTAACTATTGCAAGAAGACATGTCAGATCTGGGATCAAGCTCTAAGTTTCAAAGAAAGAAAAAGCATTAGAAATCTAATGATGTTGCATCTCATGGAAATGTGGCTCATAAATCTTGTGAAGATAATGACTATATTCTTGCTTCATCATTATACTATGATTACAAGAAGGATTAGATTGTTGATTCAGCATGCACGTACCACATGACCAAGATTAAGGGTTATTTCCATAACTACGAGTCACATGAAGGTGGAAATATCCTTATAGGTGACGATCGTCCCTACAAGATGATTGATGTTGGCACAATGTAGATAAACATGTTTGATAGAGAAAGTAAAACTCTGAAGGACGTTCAAAATGTTTCCAGATTGAAGAAGAATCTCATATCATTGGCCACACTTGAAGACAAGGACTGGAAGTTCTTTGATTAAAGTAGAGGTATAAAATTCTTAAAGATGACTAGGTCCTCATGAATGGGTGAGAAATCCACACTAATTGAGCATCTTTCAAGGTTCCACTATCTTGAGATCCATAGCGGTTATAATTTCATCATAAGACAAAACAAGGATTTGGCATATGCGTTTAGAATATAAGTCAAGGAAAGGGATGACTCTCCTGAGAAAGAGAGGGTTTTTGTGTGGAGAAAGCTTTGGAAAGTTAGATTTCTAACAGAATTATGTTTTGAGAAAGGCCAAATGAAATAAATTTGACATGAAAATTCATTCTTACAAGGATGCTCCAGATTATTTTTCACACAGATATACGTGGCCCTTCTTGTGTTCCTTCTAAAGGTGGTGCTAAATACATGATGACTTCATTAATGATTGCCAAAGGAAGATCTAGGCTTATTTTCTCAAGAGCAAGGACGAGGCATTCTTTAATCCCAAGAAGTAGAAGGCACTTGTTGAAAATCCAACTGAAAAAAAGCATATAGACTTTTTGGACAAATAATGGATTCGAGTCTGTTCTGAGGACTTTAATACTTTTTGTAGTCATCATGGTATCAAAATACATCATACAATGTGTCGTACGACCCGAAAGAATGATGTAGCAAAGAGAATGAACATGACATTGTTGGAAAAGGCATGATGCATGATTTTCAATGCCGACTTAGGTAGATATTTCTGGTATAAACCTATATCAACCTCAATTTATTTGGTGAATTGTTCTCCTTCATCTTTTGTTAATTTCAAAACTCCTGAAGTGCAAACAAAGGCAAAGGCAAACCAAACGTAAAACTAGTCTGATGCTATATCTAAGGTGACTACATGGTGGCATGCACCCTATTCAATGTCATTGATGTGGATATTGATGATGAGCCCACCAATTTCCATGATGTAGTCAAAGGTCATGATGCTCAACAGGGAATTGTTGCAATGAAGGAAGAGATGCAATTTGTATAATAATCAAACTTAGGAGTCGGGAGTACCTCTCAAAGGAAAGAAGTAATGGGCTTCAAGTGGGTCTATAGAAGAAAGAAGCTGACAGATACAAGGCACAACTTGTCATAGAGGAGAACATCCAAACTAAAGGCATTGATTACATGAAGTCATATTCCCATTATCAATCATAGTTCCATACAAGCACTTTTCTTTTCGGTAGCCATTGAAGACCTAGACCTATCACAACAGAGGTAAACCCATTCTATGACTATCCCATTCATATTCTTCTAGCTAGGACCACCACCATTGATAAATTGATAGTGGATTAAGTGGCAAACCTATACTATACCCAAGTATGACTTTTCTACATATGGACTAGAAAACGATCTACATGCAACATCTAGAGGGGTTTTTTAGATAACAGAACTATGTGTGCTTGTTCAAGAGGTCACTCTATGGGATGAAACAGTCTCATAGACAATGTTGCAAGATATTTGACTCTTTTCATGACACATAACTGATTTTGCAGGATCTACAACAACATTGGTGTCAACTACAAAGGGGCGGATGGCAATTCCTTTGATTAGCTACTGTTATATGTTGATGATATGCTAATCTCTTCTAGTAGACATCTGAGATGCCAAGGTGAAATCTCTTTTAGGTGGATAATTTGGTATGAACAACCTATGTAAATCTAAGAAGATTCTTGGCATGGAGATTCAAACAGACCAAAAAGATGTAAGGCTTATCCTAATGCATGAGAAGTACATCAAGAAGGTTCTTTAAAGGTTACACATGTTAGATGCAAAGTGTAATACTCGGGCCCACTGCCCAAGACTCTAGTAGAGTTTTAGGAATGATGACTGGCCCCACAGACCATTACTAGCCTTAACTACGCACTTTTTCCTCACCCACGCGTAAGCCGGAGTCAACTTCCCGACTGGTCACCCATCCTAGTACTACTCCAAGCTGAGCATGCTTAACTATGGAGTTCTTTAGTGATGGGATCCCAGAAAAGGATGTGCACCTTGGTGATATGGGTAGTCCAATCATTCCTTTTGAAGATCATTTTATCCAAGGCCTCAAATCCTGGGACATTACACTCTTCCCCACTTAGACTCTTGACGTCCTCGTCAAGGCTCAACTATAAGGCCACATAATCATTCCCCATTTTGATGTCGACCCAGAATGGCCCATGGACACCCAACTCCCGATCACGAAATACCAACACAAGGGTGGCTACGCCAACCATGAACATCCCTTTCCAACATGCCTGGACCGTACGACTCAAGGCTGGCATGCCGCATGTCCATGTGGGTCCCACCTATTGGAGGGGTTATGGATCTGATACCATTTGTAACACTCGGGTCCACTGTCCAAGGCCCTAGTAGAGTTTCAGGAATGATGAATGGCCCCACAAACCACCACTAGCCTTAACTACACGCTTTTTCTTCACTCACGCACAAGTCGGTGTCAACGTCCCAATTGGTCAACCATCCTAGTACTACTCCAAGCTGAGCACGCTTAACTATGGAGTTCTTTAGTGATGGGCTCCAGAAAAAGGAGGTGCACCTTGGTGATATGGGTAGTCCAATCATTCCTTTTGAGATCATTTTATCCAAGGCCTCAAATTCTAGGACGTTACACAAAGCATGTTTCAGCTCTATTAGATGCTCACTTCAGGTTATCAACTTTGTAGTCTCTATAGTTTATTGAAGAAGAGGAAGATTTGGTGCATGTACCTTACTCCAGTGTCATTGTTAGCATCATATATGCTATGATTTGCACTAGACCAGACATCACTTATGTAGTTAGTGTGGTTAGTCATTACATGGATCATCCTGGTAAGGCACATTGGGAAGTAGTTAAGTGGATTCTGTGGTATTTGAAGGGCACTTCAAATACTTGTTTAGTCATTTTTGGAGTTCAATTCATCAAAATAGGGTATGTGGACTCAGATTATGAAAGAGACCTGGACAAGAGGAGATCTCTTAAAGGTTACTTGTCCACATGGGATCTACAACTATTAGTTGAAAAGCCACTCTACAAAGTACTATTGCGCTGTCCACCAATGAAGTAAAGTATATGACGACAAAAAAAGGTGTGAAGGAGGCTTTATGGCTCAAGGTTTAGATGAATCAATTGGGCATATATCCAGGAAAAATCATTGTTCATTGTAACAATCAAAGTGCCATATATCTTAGCAAAGATCAAATGTTCTAAGAGAAACAAAGCACATTGATGTCAAGTACAACTCCAATAAAGAAGTCATAGATGAAGGAATGATTCAAATGAAGATTTATAAGTCTGAAAATCATGACGATATGATGACAAAGACTCTTTTGTTAGCTAAGTTTGAGTTGCTCAAAATTAGCTAGTCTTTTTTCTACCTGCGCTTTTCTAGTGTGGGGCATGCAGAGAAGATGATATTCTTATTCGGTCGATGATATTTTGGAAAAGATTTCAAGTACTTTTCTACTCTCATTGTTTTTGAGTCAAAGACGAGGTGGAGTTTATTGAGAGAGTGTCTTAAACTCTCTAGAAAATCTTCTTTGATATATCAAACATATACACAAAACCTCGACATTGTTGGCATGCATTTTGGGCATCTACAAGTGCATTTATGGTCATACATCCGACCTTATATGGTCTGCTTAGATTGTATTTAGTAAGGAGAAGAAACAAGGCTATTTACGTACCAGTTGGACTATATACGGTCCAACGCTGAAACATAAATATTGCTGAAATGAAAATATTGTCTAGTTAAGAACCGACTGTAAACTTGGATATAGATCATATTCTTATAAATAAATCCTCCAAACTTGTCCCAAGCATGAAAAGCAACGAAGAGACATAAAAAATGATTTTTTTAAAACCTAAAGCCGCATATGGACCCAGGGGCTCCCTTAGGATTTCAAACCTCCAAGAGCTCCTCTCCAAACAACCTTGTTGTTCTACAGTTAGATTTCAGGTGTACATGGGGATTGGCTTCTTCTTCTTTTCTCTTATGTAATCATCCTTTTTGTAACTCTCCAATAATATTATCATCTTCTCCAGTGGATGCATACTCCCGCATTAGGAACTTGTTGTGCCACTCTTGTCTTTGAGGTTGCTTGCTTTGCTTTCTATGCCGATGATCTTCGTCATACATATTCGGATTGGATTGCTTGATGTCACGCTTCTGTATTTCCGTAACAAGCTCGTTGGGCCTTGTTGCTTTGGTCTCGCTTCCCCTCTATATTCCAACAAATTGTTGACGATGGGCTACCGTACTTTATGAGAGGCAAGTTGATAACTTGGAGGATTGTGCTTTTTTTTGTTCAATGTATAG
Organism: Alisma plantago-aquatica; assembly: GCA_963693085.1. Taxonomy (NCBI): domain Eukaryota; kingdom Viridiplantae; phylum Streptophyta; class Magnoliopsida; order Alismatales; family Alismataceae; genus Alisma; species Alisma plantago-aquatica. Next base: position 831,922,957 of record OY856413.1, on the reverse strand, counting down.
CTCAAGTTGTACGTGACCTTCCTTGGGCAGACGATGTTTCAGGTTTTGGTATTATTTTTTCAGTATATCATGTCTGTGCCATGTGCTAATAAAGCAAACTTTTATTGTTCCTCAATAATCTTCCCTTCCATTAGCCGACCATGTACATTGGGGTAGAATGCAATTAATCATGGACATCTTTTCAAGAGGTCAAATCAACACCAATTTATCTCTTCTAACCAGCAGCTTGCTCAGTTTCCACGACATCACTTTGAAGAAGTAAGATATCATTCATTGTATTCAAGTTGTACAATTAATTTGCTTGCTCCAAATTGACTTTTTATACAATTGTCATGTATAGGGGCCTCAATGCTTTTAAATGCACTATACAGAACGCCATTCCGCTTTGCTTATTAAAACTGAAGCTACTGATATCTTTGCATGCTAATACTTAGTATGTGCAGTCTTTCTTAATCAAGTGCTATTGCAGTAACTGTGTACCTGCCTACGAGAAAATGCAGCACCTCCCGTGTGTACTACACCATACTACAAGGCTCGTGGCTATACCCTTCCGCAAACACACACTATTTTAAATTATATATTCAAGCAGATCACGTATTTTATCTTTTATATTTTCCTAAATGGAGGTAATTCTCTATTCATCCTGCTTTCTCAAGAAACTAAATACAAGGCTCGTATACAACCTCACCGAAAATGAAATATAGCCACTCTTGGCTGGTCCGTGGCATATGAGTGACACCTTGCTTCGACCCTGATGGCCCATCAACTTCCTTTTGGTAGGAGTTCTATACCTGCTTCCACCAGAGATCCATGTCGGAACAGTCCCGTGATTCTGTCAGCTTAGCCATGTTGTTCGATTCCTCTCATACTGCAGATGTTCTTGACCTGTAAGGCAACGAGATAGAGTCTCAAGCCTTGGACTTCTCTCAGAGTGGTCCATGGACAAACATTTTAGCCACCTAAAACTTCAACGAAACATTTAATGTCATTCTCAACCTGAAGGATTATTAAATCACTGGCACAGAAGCACTCAAGGCAGTAGCAAAAGGTGTTGTTCACCAGCGCTTTATCCTGCACTTCCATCCATCTCATTAGTGAACATGAATTTATCTCCTTTGCTATCCCTGATAACACTGTTAATCTTTAGCACCCTGTCACGATCCCTTTCCTGCCTCTAAACACTCTTATAATCATCTCGAATTCTCCAGGTGCTAGTTTGAACCGACAAATCAGGAAAATTCTTTGACTCTGGATTCTAATGCCACTGAGCTCTAACCAAGTTTTATCGGTTTCATCCATCAGTGACCATATCCTGTTTGAAGAGAAGGCCCTCCCTTACCTTTTTAAGAAGAGCGAAGAAAGTCATTCCAGAACTCCAGGTGGTTGGGCTGCTTTTTCCCATCTCTTGCGACATCATGGCCTGTCACATCAATCAGCAGAAGACTACGGAGGGGTAGCTCTAAGGTATCCTATCAGGGAGCCGTAGGAGGCCGTCACCAACAATTCAGGGAGCTCTATATAGAAGATATTCTCTCTTGATTCAACCCGAATTTCAGCTGTATGTTGCTATGAGCTATAATTCCCTTTGTGCTATGGTCTGCTTTGTCGATACTATATACACATAGGATCCCATATTTTCCTTATTATTTAAATGTGTGTTGGATGGGTGATGTGTCTGAATATTTAAGTTCAGGAATGTGGGATGCTTGTTTGATGTAAATAACCATTTGCGACTATGATTGTGGATTGGATCTTGATACAATCTAGATACATATCTTACAGTTGAAAGTGTATTATTCATATTTTGGGTTAACAATCTTATTGTTATTTGTAACTAGAAGTTTTTGTATATAACAACATTATTAATATTCCATTATATATTATAGGCAAGGCCTTTAATATGTAAAGCTCTAGACACTAGTGCACAAACCCTCATAGTCCACGGTCTAATCTGTGTCTACAGTTGTTTTTGATTTTCAGTCCACGGTTATTTCTTGACTGGGTACAAGATGTATTGGTCTACGGTTATTTTACCTTTAACCCTAATCTGCATTTTCCATCTATTTATAGGTCCGTTTTCTTTTCTCTCAGTTGTCCAGTTCCGCCGACTTCCCAAAATAAACCCTAGCAAGCACATCCGCCGCCAGAGTTGGACCCCGATTCAGACGGAGGAAGACAGGTCCGCCGGCCTCTCGCGCTGCCATCCTCGCTGCCAGCTGCATCCCGAGCATCCTCATGGTTGCTGCCCAGGTTGTGTTCGCGAGACAAGTGCTGGAACGACTGCGAAAATTTTTGCTTCTTTCATCATGATCTGCCTTTTCTTATCGTGAGCTGCAGGTCCGTCGAACCAAAGGAAACGAATGGAAGTTGCTGCATTTTTAACTCATTTACATCATTTTCATCAGAATTAAACAAACCCCAAGATGGCCACGAAAGCCGGATGAACCTGCCGACACTAAAACAGTACGATGTGTAGCGTTTGCTTTTACCAACTTGATATTTAAATAATCTTATTCCAGATTTTACTAACCGATGCTGTTGAAAAGGAGATTGCATTTACTCGAGAAACAATACATCTCGATTTGTTTAATTGGAAACTAATTCATCTTTTCATACATCACATCTTTTGACTACAAAATGTAACACACGGAGCAATCTTCTATTTCCTATTTATTAATAAAATAGTTGATTAAACTGAGAATGTTTCTTTTCCTCAGAAATCCAAGTTTGATTACAGATACAACTTTTGGCAGTGCACATTTCAAATAGTAAGATGCCTAAAAATTAAATCTTTTTTTTAACTTGTTATTAATACTTTTGTTACATCTAACATAATTTTTGTAACATGTAGGTAAAAGAAACTATAAGAACACATAATTTTACAAGTGAAAGGTCGGGGGGGGGTATAGCCCGGGTGGTGCGGCTCGCAAGCCCCTTGCGAGGGGGCACGGGTTCGACTCCCAGCTATCCCCTGAAGTGAATTTCCCGTCACGTCGGCCGGCCAATGATGTGACTTTTCAGGTGGGCTTCCTTTGTGGGCCAGGGGTCCATCCGGGGGTTTACGCTACCTGCGGGGGTCATAAAGTGGCGCTCGTACGGGAGTGGTTCCCTCGTCATCAAAATTTTTTTTACAAGTGAAAGGCGGGGTAGGATTCAAAAATGCATCTTCAGATCACGAGTATGATGAGTTGATTCACCAAATTGTTGACAAGTCTTGTTCCCATGATACACAACTATGTCATTGGTGTCTTGTACGATTGATAAACGTGTGCAATGATGCATACACTATAGATAAATTTAGAGAAGAACAATTTTATGATGACATTGCTTGTAATGGTATTATGAAATTGTAATGATGACTGATTCAACTATTTTTATAAAAGTCAATGTTCTTTTTTATGTGATATCTGATTTAAGTGTGGTTGAATATTAATAATTTAATTGTGATGAATTTTTTTCTTCTAAAAATAATATTTAAATATAAACCTAAAGGTGCCCACTATTTTCAGAGTCGAATGTAAGGTTTCTAAATAAGACTAATAATAGTTCACAATCTTCACAATGATCCACGGTTATCACCGTGGACTATATGGATTTTTGATTAATATATAGAAATTAAAATAGTCCACGGTTTTTTAATAGTCCAAGGGTTTAAGCGTGGACTATGGGGAATAGTCTACCGATACTTAATCTACACCTATAGTCCACGGTTGTTTTATACTCCACGGTGAAAACCGTGGAGTATAAGACATAGTCCACAGTAATCTTTGTGGACTATGAACCTATTTGCTCTAGTGAGAGCTAGGAGCCTATGAAAGACTTGTCGATCCATCTCTCCTGACCTATGATATGGATAAGATGATGCGAATGATTGTTTGTGCTGCTTCTTGTATTCGTCACTCTGCAAGACATCGCCCTCAAATGAGTCAGGTATTTTTGACGACCTTTTTGTTTTCCTCAAATATGATTGCATTTCATGACTAATAAGGATGTACGAGTTTATGATAAAATCAGAGGAGAAAGTGATAATAATTGTACATGTTTATGATAAAATGAGAGGAGAAAGTGGTTATACAGTCATTGAGCATGTATTAAAACTGTGTAACCTTCTAAATTAATTTCTGAAAGTACGAATGCACATGGAAGATGCCAAATCTTGTTAGCATATTATTTGTGGATTCATAATACAACTCATTATATTTTCACTACTGTTACTGTAAATTGATACAGCTTTGGTACTCTGCTTAAAAAACTCTTTAGACATAGAGGATGTGCTAAACAAATTTGCAGCAGTCTTCTTGTTAGTGAGCTACCGGGAATGCCATTTTCTCTTGGGTGGATACCCAGTTGCAGTTTTTATGAACTTGGGACTCTTCAAAGCTAGTGTGTCTAACTAAAATGCTCCTCAATAATGTGGAACACAAGATCAGAAAAGTGTATTGATTAATGCTTTTATCACTTTGAGCTCTGGACATAAACTGTTCACTCGGATGGCATGTCATCTAACATTTTAGCATTGGTGCTAATCAGATTGTACGTGTTCTGGAAGGGGATATCTCTCTTGATGATCTTAATCATGGGCTAAAGCTGGGATACAGTTCTTTTTATGCCCCACATGAAAATACAGATGGTAGTCTTCCACAGCGCACATTAGATGGGTATAATGGTACTGCCAGTACAAGTGAGAGCACTGCTGAATCAGGTCAATCTTCTTTGTGGTCTACTAATGAGGTTTCTACAGCAACCTATGGAAAACCCAGATGAATTAAGATAGATAGCAACCATTCAATTAATCCTTTGTGGTGATAAGGATACCACATTTTAATTGTTTGGCTAAGCCGAATATTATTGTTTTTTAACTGGTGGCCTCTTGCTCCAATTGAAATACTTCCACATTTTTTTTGTAACCAGTAGTTCCAGGATTCAAGCAATAGCATTCTTCTGCAATTTTTGTTGATTAAACTGACTTTAACCCATGTATCTAGTGGGGTTTTCTAGGTTTTCCGTGAATCAAACTGAAATAAAAAATTTGAAGGTTGGCTTCCATGCAAGTATGTTATCTGCTGCACATGAAGCTTACACGGCATTGTCAATCTGTCATTATGAAATGGATATTCGTAAAGGAAACTGCAATGATATCATGTTGTTAATGGAAGTGCTCAGCATGTCTTCCATTGCGTAATGCACACTGAAGATGATTACTTCGATGCTTGTTTCTATTAATGTTAGTTTCTGGATGGACGTTCTTGTTAATCTGCTTATACCTACCTAGAAGATCTTGTTTGCAAATTTTGGAAGAATATTCACTTTTCCTAAACTCCCAGTCCTTATAGAATACATTTTTGATGTTTGGTTTGCTAGTATGAAAAGGAGGTATCAACTTAATTTTTTATTTATTCCATCGAATATGCGAAGCTGAATTGCAATGCCGTGTCCAACTTTTAAAACTACAATCCGCATCCAGCATTTTTTGTTATAGTAGGAGCCCGGGACTAGCCCCTGTTAGGACCACATTACATAGAATTTCTGTTTCTAGATTGTAAAATATAATCCTATACAATAAAACCTAGCAAATCAAATGCACCATATATAAAAGGTTACACGCCTTTGGTACATTATAGCATGTAAATTTACAAGAACGTCAAACTTGACGGAGCCTTGTTTCTTGGCAAATGCAACCATGACTTTTGATCACTTCATGTAAGATATCCGTACTGAATGCATATCTATGCATCTATTTTTTCCCTAGCATACTTATCTTGCTGACATAAAAGATGCTTCAAGCACAATCGTGGTTTTCATAAGTTTGTTTTCATGGGGTTTTTTTCGGCATCATTCTTATTATATAGAAAGGAGATAACGTTTAATTGATAATGTAAAATTGATTGACAAGTTTTTAACCTGCTTGTCTTTGTAGCTCACACTATAATAAATATCAAGGGACGGCATCAAAATATGCAACTCTTATTGTTGGCATGTGATAATTTGGCTTTGGTTGCTAATATACCTAAGAGGGAAGAAAGACGATCAATGTGCATTCTTGAAATGATTTATTTAAAGTAGTAAACAAGGTGTATCAAGGGCAAAATTTGGGGTCATGGAACTCTAAAGAAAAACTTATGCTACTATATGATATATAGTGATTTATATCATCAACAAACATCCATGGTTTCACAACTATTTTTTTCTTGGGAATAACTGTAGGGGGTGACCTCTTGTTGCTCAATAATTGATATCACTTGTCATGTGAATTAAGGTTTCAAAAGGATCATGTAAGGAAATGAATTTATTGGTTCATACAAATGTCCAAATCTTGGACATAAAGTTTATTTTATTATTTAGAATCTCAATGAAAGATCACAAGATTGCATTTAACTTACTAGTAATGTTTTCATTTTATATTCTTGAAAATGAGGAACTTTAGGGAATTTATTTATGTGATCAATCACTAGAGTTGTGTATCACATTTAGATAAAATACTATTTTTATTTGGGAAAATTATGACAACTGTTGTAAACATTTTTTGGTGTTCCTATTGTTGATTTTATAATCTAAAAAGAAAAGGTGAAAATATAAATTTGTATTTATACCAGTAGATGGATCGTTAGATGTGGCATCCGAGTTGGTAAAGTTGATGTTGTGTGACCAAGAGGTCGAAGGTTCAAGCCCAGGCGATGGGATGAATAAATCGTCAATTTTTTAGTAGATGGATCGTTCGATCTAGGAGATAGTGCTATAGAAGATGATTTAGATGAGACTAGATGGATGGGATATTGTCAATTTTGAATGTTATATCGATGGTGCCTGATTCTAATAAAGATGCACAACCATAGGGTAGTGACCCATTCTCAACCATTCAATGCGATCATCTAATCAACAACACCCCTATGCCTTAATATTGACTATAGTTGGGTGATGTAGTTGCGCCTTTCAAATCTTTTTTGTTGATGATTGCGTGTCAAATACTATCCTAATTGACCGACCGGATTTGGTTGATAAGGTTATTTTGACCACTCATTTGGGGGATTTATCTATTGGGGAATGATTCCAAACATTGCTCCTCATGTCTTTTTCCTCCATCAAAGTGTAAGCTAGATAAAGGAAGAAGTAGAAGGACTACTAGGACAATAATTGATTTGAGGAAAACACTCCCTAGGTCTAGGTAAAGAGGTCAAATTCTGAAATTTAACATAGTATCCATAGCCAACAAACTTGATCTTTAAGGAAGAATTATAATAAGATGACATAGATAGAGGATTTTTGAGGAGATACAAAGGGATCCATTGGAGGCATATAAAAATCTAGGAGGACCTAGATGAAAGAAATGACTAGTAAAACCTATTTCCCTTTCCAAACCTTCATAATGTTAAAGAGTCTATTGGGGACATCAACCTTGATCTTCTGAACCCCACGAAAGGAACCTAGTAGACAAGACCTAGTTTTGGTGTAATGTGCAATTTACCCAAAACCCAGGGTTCAATATGCAAATTACCATTTCAAAATAGTCCCTAATGTTTCTTGGCATCATGTAGAGAAAAGAAAATGAGAGGGGCGCCTCATTTGAATCACTTTGGAGGAGAGAGAATCTTGATATTAAAATAATCAAGAACTAAGCATAATTGGAACTTTACTTCAATTTAATGCAAAAATAAATATATTAATTGAAGTGCCCTTAAACCAAAATTGTGTTTGTTGAAATCCATATATGTGGACGTCCTTGTGCCTTGCAAAGGCAACAAAAATATCTTAAGAAGGTGAAGAACCCACTCGCGTTATTATAAGAAAAAGAAATATCCACTCACTTATGGATATTATTATAATATGATTTAAGGTGCTTAATTTGCTTTTCTTTAAATCATGGATAATTGAGAGGAATAAGAGTCAAAGGAGATAGCCTTGTAACTAAGGAAGGGAAGGGGGAAAGTGGCAAGTAAATGGAGGAGATAATCCCTATTTTCTCTCTCTTAAAATGAATTTTAATAAAAATGCATATATGCTCCTTTATCCATACCTTGGATGGGTAATTCCGAATCCACTTTCACTCATTTCTTGCAAAAATGACCAAGGGAGCTGGGAGCAACAGGAAGACGACCCCCAACCTGTTGGTAAGCTTCTTGACCTCCTTTGACCTTGATTTCATGGTGGAAATCACAAATCAATGCATGATTTCTTCTTATCTCAATCCTATCTTCAATTCTAACCATTCCTTTTCACTCAAAGCTTGAGGACGAGCCTTGGGATAGTGAAAGGAGTTGCATCCACCATTGTTTACGTGATCTTGCATATTTGAAGCTCAATTGGAGGCGGGTTTTATAACTTGAACCCTTGAACTTTGTTATTGATTCCATATCTTATCAATTGTTGATTCCTTCTTCATTCTCAAAATTTTATTTGAATGATTGATGAAATCACCATGGAAATTACAACAAGTTTCGTGGGTTTGTGGCTTGAAGATGATGATGTCATCACAAGCACACACCTCAATTAATATCCTAGGCAAACAGTTTCAAAATTTTGGACCAATTGGTTTCAATGAAATTGGCCAAACGGTTTCATCAAACCTTTTGAAACCAAACGGTTTCAAACCATTTGGTGTGGTTGACCACTTGCGATGGTTGACCATTTGAGGAAATATGCTGATGTAATTGGATATTGATCCAATGGTTTTAATTGGTTTGATCTTAATAGTTTCAATTGTGAATGATCCCTCAAATGCAAACCCTAATCGGGTTGAGTGCTGAAATTCTCAATTGATTGATTTAATTTTTGGGTTGACTCATCCAAACAGTCTCAAGACCGTTTGGAGGTCAACCAAGACCGTTTGTAGGTCTAGGGTTGAGTATGGTTGAGTATTTGAAGACCCAGAGATATCAAATTGAAATACAATCGATGAATCAATTGATGATTGAATTAATGATACAAACCCTAATTGAATTTCATAGATTTCAATGATGGTTTGAGTCAAACGGTCTCAAGACCATTTCGAGGTCATCCAAATGACCTCAAGACCGTTTGAGGTCAGGTCATTTCATGGTTTGATGATGATCCAATGATTTCAATTGAATTAGTTTCACAATGTCAACCATTGATGGTTCCTCGATATCAAAATCCTAATTGAAGGTTTCTTGATTATAAATCCTAGTTCAATTGGGTTCAAAACCCTAATTGATGGTCTAATTGAAGGATGATTCAATAGTTCAATTGAGGAATGAATCGAGGATTCAATTGATAGTCGGTTCATTGATTGAAACCTTGAATTGTTTAAGTGTTGAAAGACCTTTTTGGTCCATTCAGTTTTGAGAAGGTTTGGACCAAACGGTCTTAAGACCGTTTGGGTCCAAACGGTCTCAAACCGTTTGGCGACCCAAGTCCAATCGGTTTCAACATACTTCTTGCCTAAACGGTTTCAAACCGTTTAGAGAGTAAAGGGTCAAGAAACATTTAGTGATTCAATGTGATCATATCAATTGAAAACTTATTGTGATGAAGGATCAATTGACCCTATAATTGTTACTGATTTATCTCAAAGATAATCACTAGGGTAGTCCCTTTAAGGTACCAAGTGATTGGTAACCTTAGGTAAGTTAATCCTTGAAGCTTAAATAAGCAATACTTCAATATACTATGTCTATCCTAATTGAATGTAATTAATTGAAGGGTTGGTTGACCTTATATAACCAAGCTTGATCTAGTCAACATCCTAGAGAGGATGAAAGAGAGAGGAATTCATACATGTATAATAATCATGTAAAGGTCAAGCCTTAACACCTTCAATTTGAATAATTATGTAATTAGGGTATGATCCTTAATAAAGAGATTATTAAACCCTAATCAAGAAGGTTGTTGAGCCCTAACCCTAATTTAGGAAAATATCAGATGTAACCCTAATCTAGTGTAATGGTGTAACTCTAAACTAGGATGATAATATGAGAAATCCCAATTCAGGGTAACATCATGAAAAACCCTAATTTGAGAAGATGCTCCATGAGAAACCCTAATTGAGGGTGATTCCATGGGAAACCCTAATTAAGGGTGATGCCATGAGAAACCCTAGTTGGGATGAATAGTAAACCCTAATCATGGGCAATGTGATGAGAAACCCTAATGAAGGGTGATGACGAGTGAAATCCAAACCCTAATGAAGGGTGATGGTATATGAAACCCTAACCCTAATAAAGGGTGATGGTATGGGAGACCCTAATCCTAATAATGGAATGGTGACTAATACACTGATAAGGGAAATACCTAAAGTGATTGATTATAGGTAACCTTATAGCAAGCAATTCCTTAACCTGAGATGAGTTCCTATCATTGAAGATAGTTGGACAATCCTTATGTGTGTTTTATGACCTATGCACTTCACAATAAAGGTGATATGTTAGTATATGGAAGTATTAAGATGGGGAAATACCTTAATACAATATAAATTGATAAACTCAAGTAAGTTTAAAGTGCTGAGGGAAGTGATATATCAAGACATCATAAATATCACATCCAGCTCTTTAAGAATGATATCCCTTGATGCATCTCAAATCCAACATACTTGGGTAAGTAACATATATAGACTGCTATCCTAATCATTACATCAAGATGTAATGTGTTTTATGAACCATGAGAATGGTTGTTGCCTAGTGAAAGGTGGTAAGATGTTAAATGTGTTTTATGAACCATGAGAATGGTTGTTTCCTAGTGAAAGGTGACAAGATGTTAAATGTGCTTTATGAGCCATGAGATTAGTTGTTACCTAGTGAGAGGTAACAAGATATTATAATAGGCCTTGTGAACCACATGAGTAAGTTGATACCTAGTGAAAGGTACCAAGATAATTATAAAAGTCCACTGTAAGAGATGATAATGTTCTTAATAAACCAAGAAAATGGAAACTTAGTAACATAATAATTATAATTAAAGGATACAATAATAATGATGGAACTTTGATTATACAAGTGTGGAGAAGAGAGGATTACTTGTATTACATAAAGAATGTGATTGAGCATGATGGCATGGCCAAAGTTTAAATGTCAGTAGATGAATGTGGTACCCAGTGCTGTGTAAACAGACATGGGACGTAATCATAGGATTGGCATAGTCCATTACCTGGAATAGATACACATGATTGGCATAGTCCAATACCTGGAATAGATACACAGGATTAGCATAGTCCACTACCTGGAATAGATGTCACAGGATTGGTTAAATCCCAATACCTGGAATAATATCACAAGATTGGTTAAATCTCAATACCTGGAATAATGTCACAGGATTGGTAAAATCTCAATTCCTGGAATTATATCACATGATTGGTTAAATCCCAATACCTGGAATAATATCACAGGATTGGTTAAATCCCAATACCTGGCATAATATCACAGGATTGGTTAAATCCCAATACCTGGAATAATAACACAGGATTGGTCATAACCCAATACCAGGAATACTAACACAGGATTGGTCATAACCCAATACCTAGAATCACTACACAAGATTGGTAACAACGCAATACCTGGAATAACTGCACATGATTGGTAACAACCCAATACCTGGAATAACTGCACAAGATTGGTAACAACCCAATACCTGGAATAATTGCATAGGTTTGGCATAGTCCACTACCTAGAATAGATGCACAAGGTTGGCATAGTCCAATACCTCGAATAGATGCACAGGTATGCCATAGTCTAATACCTGGAATGGTTGTATGAGATTGATAATGATTTAACCTGAAATGTTTATATAGGATTGGTTAAGTCCAATACCTAGCAAAGACATGGAATCTATAATTAAGGATTGGCGTAGTCCAATACCTGAATAAGACATGATGATATATAATCATATGACTGGCATAATTGAATATCTGTTTAGCAAATTTGCTGAGGCCAACAGATGGAAACAAGAATGAATCATGAGTGACCCATCAGAATGACGAGTGTCATAAGAAAAGTTTGAAATGTTGAAAGTGTATGATAGACAAATGATATACATGTTCTTCCTATTCCTTATAAAGATAATAGATGATTTACTTCTCTATTATAGATAGTTGTAATACTTTAAAGATGAGAATCATCTAAACTACTTATCCTCTGCTCAGTTTTATATTAATTAAACTGCAATAATGATGTTTCTAACGGAGAGTTATATCTCTCGCTAGGACAATTTTCAATTGTCTCACCCCCGTGGGAACCAACATTTTTAGGTGGACGAGTATGAAGGAGACTGAGAACATCTTGCAGAGGAAGAACTTCAGCAACAATAGGTACATCATCAACATCTCAGGTGGAGTGTGCTGTCTGTCATGTTTGTAGATAGAAGTACTATGTGTCGTCTCTGTACTCTCAGGTCCTCGGAGTTAGTAGTTAGTACTTTCAACAAATCGGTTTGAGATTTTGGCTTAATGCCTCGAGGTCCTTATGTTGTCTGTGTTTAGCTTTTAACAAGGCAGTTGATGTTGTAACCCTCGAGAAGAGATGGTACAAGATATGTACTTATGAACCAGGATGTAAATGTAATACATTGGTTCTTGTTGAAAGAGTTTTCCTATGAATGATCTCTTTGAAAAAGGTTTTAATTTTTAGTGATTTTTGGTAATCCGCTGTTAGTAATTGCTTCCGCTTAGTTAATGATGTATGTTTTGAACGCTTCACAACAATTTAGTGGTATCAGAGCTCTAGGTTCAATGAGTCTACAGATACATAGGACTAAGGTATCGAGTCTATTCTAAGTATACTCCAGTGTATCTTATAGTGCCTTCTACTTGTGCATAAGAAGATATATAACTCGAAGATGTCTAAAGAACATGAGGGACACGTTGCTGAGCGCAATGTTGTTGCACCAGTGGGAGGTGCAAGGGATCAGAAAAGGGAGGAACCAGTGCCTGAAAATCCCCATGTTGATGAAGTCATGAGAGGAAACCCAGATGTTCATAATCTTTTTGGGCAACTCATGACCACACTGAGGTATATGGAAGACCGGATGCTAGCACCAACACCTAGGGCACCAGTTTCCAATGAGGGATATGGGTTTGGTAAGACCTTTGAACGACTACGTCATGTAGGAGCCATAGAATATGCTGGAACATATGACCCAGCAGATGCTGATCTCTGGATCACTGAGTTAGAAAAAGCCTTTAAGATCATTAGTATCCCAGAGGCTGACAAAGTTAAACATGAGGTGTACCTTTTGAAGGGTAGTGTTGGACACTGGTGGGCTATAGAAGAAATAAAAAGGAATGATGAAGAGGTTGAATGGGAGGAATTTCGTCAAGAATTCATCAATAAATATATTTTTCCAAAGATATACTTAGATGAAAAGATCTCCCAGTTTGAGAAGATTCGACGGGGATCCATGTCGATAAATGAATATGAGGTTAAGTTTATGGAACTTTTGTGATTTTGTCCTCAAATGACATCTACTGAGGAGGAGAAGATTCGACGTTTTGAGAAGGGATTGAATGCTGAGATGTCCATCTCGGCATCTGCCCTAGAAATAGAGAGAGGTTTGCCACATTTGTGGAATCTATACAGAGGATAGAAACATCTACGATAAAGAAACATGAGACAAACCTTAAAAGGAAGTCTACACAGTCACGGGAACAGTGGAGTAGTGGCAACAAACAACCAAAATCTTCACCAGTTCAACCACAATATAGTGCACCTATGCAGGGGTCATCAAGTTGGGGTCGAGCTTGTCATAAATGTGGACAACTTGGACATTTTAGACAACAATGTCCAAGAAGAAATAGTGAGGTGACCCAACAATCATGGTACAATCTGCAAAACCCACAAGGACTTCAGTCCAGTGGAGCAGATGGTAGAGGACGAAGACAAATGTCACAGTTTGTTCCATCTACTTTTGGTAGTAGAGGACAAAATCAATAATAGATAATAACTAACTCCATGTTTTGGGGTCAGATAATATGCTAGATAACTTGTAAAAGGTAGACTTGTGAAGATAGAACTTTCTATTTTGAAATATCCTCTACTCTCTACTATAAGAAAGGTAGTGTTGTTTAGTTCATCTGTATAATCTTTTGAGGATATGGGGAAAAGATAAGTAGGATGAACACTTGTGTTCAGTTTAATGTCCTTTTATATGTTTTGAAATTTCTCTTTCTTCATTAAGGAAGGGAAGAGATGAAAAAGGAACTCAGAGAAAATCTGAGATATTAAGTATATCAAATTTAAACAAATGAAAACATAAAATAAAATAAATGCATACTACCTAATTTCAGTTCTTGAATACCCTGGCCAGGTATTCATTTATTGAAGGGAAGGTAAGAATGACATACCTAGATTGTTATCTTTCTGATTACTCTGATCTAGTAATCATTCTGAAACAATCCAAAGAAGCCTAATCAAGAAGGAGATGTGGCATGGATATTTCTGCCACATTCTAATTGATATACGGAGGAATTTCATTTAATTATAAATCAACTTATAAACAAAAATGAAGATGAGGATGTGATGTGTTGTTAACACATATGTTAGATACCAAGGTAAGGGATTCTGGTATCTGAAAAATATCAAGCTATTTTATGATGGTTACCTGGAATGGTTAATTGTGGAATCAGTCTAGTTACCTAATGTAGTATGGACATCATATGTTAGGGGTTTATGCTTTGCATAAACATAACATTGATGAGAATGAAACATTTGAAGGACTAATTGTAAAATTATTGCAAGAAAAATTTATCAAATTAAATTAACAAATAACCTCTATCTAAATAAGAAAAGTGTTACCTGACACAGAATTAACTCCACAGACAATAATGAGAGGACAATGAAGTATGTATCCTATGTGTTTGATTCTATGGGAATTTTGTGTAGAAAGACTTTGTATTGATCAAAGTTCTATGGTGTCTCCATAACAATGAGATGTTATGTGGAGACTTGATGATATAATGAATGAATAATATCTGTCTCCTTTTATCTGGGATTTCGAGGATGAAATCCTTGTTAGGGGTTTATAATTTGTAACATCCCTGACCTGGGTTATACCTTAACCCTAGATGTTTTGCTTAATAAATTTAATTATATGCTTGATCTTATTTATTGAAAAGCAATTAAGGCTCAAGAGGAACTTATATTTCAATTTTAGTCCTTTTTGAATAATGTTGAAATAATGTTGTCTGTTTTGGACTAAAGTGCAAATTACCCAAATTGAGGGGTTAATTTGCAAATGTTGCATGATAAAATGTTCCTAAAGTGTTATTGCATCATTAGAATGAGAATGACACTGAGGTATGGCTTGTGGAAACCTGAGTACCAAGAAAGAGCTGATAAAGCAATGTTTGTGCATTAAAACCTAGTTTTGGTGTAATGTGCAAATTACCCAAAACCCAGGGTTCAATATGCAAAATAGTCCCTAATATTTCTTGGAATAATGTAGAGAAAAGAAAATGAGAGGGGCACCTCATTTGAATCACTTTGGAGGAGAGAGAATCTTGATATTAAAATAATCAAGATCTAAGCATAATTGGAACTTTACTTCAATTTAATGCAAAAATAAATATATTAATTGAAGTGATCTTCAACCAAAATTGTGTTGGTTGAAATCCATATATGTGTACATCCTTGTGCCTTGCAAAGGCAACGAAAATATCTTAAGGAGGTGAAGAACCCACTCACATTATTATAAGAAAAAGAAATATCCACTCACTTATGGATATTATTATAATATGATTTAAGGTGCTTAATTTTCTTTTCTTTAAATCATGGATAATTGAGAGGAATAAGAGGCAAAGTAGATAGCCTTGTAACCTAGGAAGGGAAGGGGGAAAGTGGCAAGAAAATGGAGGAGATAATCCCTACTTTCTCTCTCTTAAAATGAATTTTAATAAAAATGCATATATGCTCCTTTATCCATAGCATGGATGGGTAATTCCGAATCCACTTTCACTCTTTGCTTGCAAAAATGACCAAGGGATCTGGGAGCAACAGGAGGATGACCCCCAACCTGTTGGTAAGCTTCTTGACCTCCTTTCACCTTGATTTCATGGTGGAAATCAATTATCAATGCATGATTTCTTCTTATCTCGATCCCATCTTCAATTCTAACCATTCCTTTTCACTCAAAGCTTGAGGACGAGCCTTGGGATAGTGAAAATAGTTGCATCCACCATTGTTGACATGAGCTTGAAGCTTTGAAGCTCAATGGGAGGCGGGTTTTATAACTTGAACCCTTGAACTTTGTTATGGATTCCGTATCTTTATCAATTATTGATTCCTTCTTCATTCTCGAAATTTTATTTGAATGATTGATGAAATCACCATGAAAATTACAGCAAGTTTCGTGGGTTTGTGGCTTGAATATGATGATGTCATCACAAGCACACAACTCAATTAATATCCTAGGCAAATAGTTTCAAAATTTTGGACCAATCAGTTTCAATGAAATTGGCCAAACGGTTTCATCAAACCGTTTGAAACCAAACGATTTCAAACTGTTTGGAGTGGTTGACCATTTGCAATGGTTGACCGTTTGAGAAAATATGCTGATGTAATTGTATATTGATCCAATGGTTTCAATTAGTTTAATCTTAATGGTTTCAATTGTGAATGATCCCTCAAATGCAAACCCTAATCGGGTTGAGTGCTAAAATTCTCAATTGATTGATTTAATTTTTGGGTTGACTCACCCAAACGGTCTCAAAACCCTTTGGAGGTCAACCAAGACCATTTGGAGGTCTACGGTTCAGTATGGTTGAGTATTTGAAGACCCAGAGATATCAAATTGAAATACAATCGATTGCTCAATTGATGATTGAATTAATGATACAAACCCTAATTGAATTTCATAGATTTCAATGATGGTTTGAGTCAAACGGTCTCAAGACCATTTGGAGGTCATCCAAACGACCTCAAGACCGTTTGAGGTCAGGTCATTTCATGGTTTGATGATGATCCAATGATTTTAATTGAATTAGTTTCACAATGTCAACCATTGATGGTTCCTCGATTTCAAAATCCAAATTGAAGGTTTCTTGATTATAAATCCTAGTTCAATTGGGTTCAAAACCCTAATTGATGGTCTAATTGAAGGATGATTCAATAGTTCAATTGAGGAATGAATCAAGGATTCAATTGATAGTCGGTTCATTGATTGAAACCTTGAATTGTTTAAGTGTTGAAAGACCTTTTTGGTCCATTCGGTTTTGAGAAGGTTTGGACCAAATGGTCTTAAGACCGTTTGAGTCCAAATGGTCTCAAGACCGTTTGGGTCCAAACGGTCTCAAGACCCTTTGGGTCCAAACGTTCTCAAACCATTTGGAGACCCAAGTCCAATCGGTTTCAATATACTTCTTGCCTAAATGGTTTCAAACCGTTTAGAGAGTAAAGGGTCAAGAAACATTTAGTGATTCAATGTGATCATATCAATTGAAAACTTATTGTGATGAAGGATCAATTGACCCTATAATTGTTACTGATTTATCTCAAATATAATCACTAGGGTTGTCCCTTTAAGGTACCAAGTGATTGGTAACCTTAGGTAAGTTAATCCTTGAAGCTTAAATAAGCAATACTTCAATATACTATGTCTATCCTAATTGAATGTAATTGATTGAAGGGTTGGTTGACCTAATATAACCAAGCTTGATCTAGTCAACATCCTGGAGAGGATGAAAGAGAGAGGAATTCATACATGTATAATAATCATGTAAAGGTCAAGCCTTAACACCTTCAATTTGAATAATTATGTAATTAGGGTATGATCCTTAATAAAGAGATTATGAAACCCTAATCAAGAAGGTTGTTGAGCCCTAACCCTAATTTAGGAAAATATCAGATGCATGTAACCCTAATCTAGGGTAATGGTGTAACTCTAAACTAGGATGATAATATGAGAAATCCCAATTCAGGGTAACATCATGAAAAACCCTAATTTGAGAAGATGCTCCATGAGAAACCCTAATTGAGGGTGATTCCATGGGAAACCCTAATTAAGGGTGATGCCATGAGAAACCCTAGTTGGGATGAATAGTAAACCCTAATTATGGGCAATGCGATGAGAAACCCTAATGAAGGGTGATGATGTCTGAAATACAAACCCTATGAAGGGTGATGGTATATGAAACCCTAACCCTAATAAAGGGTGATGGTATGGGAAACCCTAATCCTAATAATGGAATGGTGACTAATACACTGATAAGGGAAATACCTAAGGTGATTGATTATAGGTAACCTTATAGCAAGCAATGCCTTAACCTGAGAGGAGTCCCTATCATTGAAGATAGTTGGACAATCCTTATGTGTGTTTTATGACCTTGCACTTCATAATAAAGGTGATAGGTTAGTATATGGAAGTATTAAGATGGGGAAATACCTTAATACAATATAAATTGATAAACTCAAGTAAGTTTAAAGTGCTGAGGGAAGTGATATATCAAGACATCATAAATATCACATCCAGCTCTTTAAGAATGATATCCCTTGATGCATCTCAAATCCAACATACTTGGGTAAGTAACATATAAAGAGTGCTATCCTAATCATTACATCAAGATGTAATGTGTTTTATGAACCATGAGAATGGTTGTTGCCTAGTAATAGGTGATAAGATGTTAAATGTGTTTTATGAACCATGAGAATGGTTGTTGCCTAGTGAAAGGTGACAAGATGTTAAATGTGCTTTATGAGCCATGAGATTAGTTGTTACCTAGTGAGAGGTAATAAGATATTATAATAGGCCTGGTGAACCACATGATTAAGTTGATACCTAGTGAAAGGTATCAAGATAATTAGAAAAGTCCACTGTAAGAGATGATAATGTTCTTAATAAACCAAGAAAATGGAAAATTAGTAACATAATCATTATAATTAAAGGATACAATAATAATGTTGGAACTTTGATTATACAAGTGTGGAAAAGAGAGGATTACTTGTATTACATAATGAATGTGATTGAGCATGATGGCATGGCCAACGTTTAAATGTTAATAGAAGAATGTGGTACCCAGTGTTGTGTAAACAAACATGGGACGTAATCACAGGATTGGCATAGTCCATTACCTGGAATAGATACACATGATTGGCATAGTCCAATACCTGGAATAGATACACAGGATTGACATAGTCCACTACCTGGAATAGATGTCACATGATCGGTTAAATCCCAATACCTGGAATAATATCATAGGATTGGTTAAATCCCAATATCTAGAATATTGTCACATGATTGGTTAAATCCCAATACCTGGAATAATATCACAGGATTGGTTAAATCCCAATACCTAGAATAATATCACAGGATTGGTTAAATCCCAATACCTGGAATAATATCATAGAATTGGTTAAATCTCAATACCTGGAATAATAACACAAGATTGGTCATAACCCAATACCTGGAATAATAACACAGGATTGGTCATAACCCAATACCTAGAATCACTGCACAGGATTGGTAACAACCCAATACCTAGAATAACTGCACAGGATTGGTAACAACCCAATACCTGGAATAACTGCACATGATTGGTAACAACCCAATACCTGGAATAATTGCACAGGTTTGGCATAGTCCACTACCTGGAATAGATGCACAGGGTTGGCATTGTCAAATACCTGGAATAGATGCACAGGTATGGCATAGTCTAATACCTGGAATGCTTGTATGAGATTGATAAGGATTTAACCTGAAATGTTTATACAAGATTGGTTAAGTCCAATACCTAGCAAAGACATAGAGTCTATAATTAAGGATTGGTGTAGTCCAATACCTGAATAAGACATGATGATATATAATCATCTGACTGGCATAATTGAATATCTGTTTAGCAGATTAGCTAAGGCCAACAGATGGAAACAAGAATGAATCATGAGTGACCCATCAGAATGATGAGTGTCATAAGAAAAGTTTGAAATGTTGAAAATGTATGATAGACAAATGATATACATGTTCTTCCTATTCCTTATAAAGAGAATAGATGATTTACTGCTCTATTATAGATAGTTGCAATACTTTAAAGATGAGAATGATCTAAACTACTTATCCTCTGCTCAGTTTTATATTAATTAAACTGCAATAATGATGTTTCTGGCGGAGAGTTATATCTCTCGCTGGGTCAATTTTCAATTGTCTCACCCCCGTGGGAACCAACATTTTTAGGTGGACGAGTACGAAGGAGACTGAGAACATATTGCAGAGGAAGAACTTTAGCAGCAGTAGGTAAAACAACAACAACTCAGGTGGAGTGTGTTGTCTGTCGTGTTTGTAGATAGAAGTCCTATGTGTCGTCTCTATACTCTCAGGTCCTCGGAGTCAGTAGTTGGTACCACTACATGAAAATTGGCTATTTGTGAAGGATGATTCCTTTACAAATGTACATTAACTCCTTCAAAAAAAATTCGGTTGAAGGTCATTCCTTCACAAAAAGTCCTACTTTAAGAGCCTCTTTACAAATACTTTGATGAGAGACTCTAGCCTTCACAAATACTATTTTGAAGGACTATTTGACCTTCACAAAAAAACTTCTCAGGCCTCCCAAATACATTTTTGAAGGCTAATTTCATAACTTTCAATGAGATTCTAGGGCCTTCACAAATACTTTTTTTGAAGGACTATTTGACCTTCACAAAAAGACTTCTCAGGCCTCCCAAATACATTTGTGAAGGATAATTTAACATCTTTGAATGAGGTTCTAGGGCCTTCACGAATATACTTAATTTCTCATGAATTACAATTGTGACCTACATTTTCTAGTTTGTCAATGAGGTTTTAGTTTCTTATATTTAACGAAGTAATACATTTGTGGCTTCTATCAAGCATAAAGAATATTTTAATAAACTAATTTAGTTAATAAGACACAAAAACCATAACAAATCACTCTTTTGAAACATTCTTTTTTATTTCACATTGAAAAATTGTTCATCACATAGGGGAGGAACATGGGCCTTTTCCCCTTTAATCTATACAAATTTCAATATGAATATATATCTACACCTTGACTTTATCACTCATTTAGCCAATGAACATCTTTGATAATGTTGAGAGGAAGTTTAGTGGTTATGAACAAATTTTCTTCAATAATCTTTGATGATAAGGTAATTATTGCCATCTCCATCTAATTTATTGGGTTATGATTCCAGTAACAGCCATCAAAGAATGACTTAGAGACAACTTCTCTACATTCAACGAGATATCAATGATCTTTACTTTTGACCCACCTTTCAAATCTTCTGGTCTTCCTAGTCCATCTAGAAGTAACCCTTTCCATATATAAGCGTGCCTAAACCCTGATAGCACACCAGTAAACCTGCAGCCACAGAAGCAATTATAGTTAGCAAGCAAAGTCTTTTCTACATCACTATCATTTAGACCATAAATAATGAACATAGCAATTTGAAGTGCAGTTATAACTCTGTTCAGAATGTATAGCTACACGCCACTTCATTATTTTATGAAATCCAAACATAGTAAGTTCTTACCAATCTGTGAACTCTGCCATCATTACATAGCTGCAAACACTGAAATAATGTCCCTAGCACTGAGTGTGGCAGACACATGCAACCAACTAGGCATAAACACTGAAAATTGGTATAGTCCTTTAGCACTTAAAAACGAATTTCAGTTGCTAATTTAAATAATGCATAAGCATGAGACAACGTGAATGCTCAGATCAGGAAAAAAGTGCACTCTCCATACAAGCTAAAGAGGAATCAGTAAGGTGAGTACCAAAAGATCTGGCTTTTTCTTTTACCCTTTAGTATTGTTGGCGATTTATCTGGCACTCATTGATGTATCTGCACTGGCAATAATGAAAATGAGAATCAATTTTGGAGTTCTATAAGGATTTCTTAGTCTCAATTGTAGTGTATTCATGGTATGCGGAAAACTGTGGGGGCCATTTGAACATAATGTTGAGCCATGGAGGTTCCATAAATGATAGCACGTGAATATTATGAGAGCTAAACTGGAATTTGCTGTATAATAAAACACTAAAAATTGCTGGCAGCAACAATCCCCAATAGAAATGACCTCATAGGGTGTAAACCCATTAGAGGGAGTACTAACTCAGAATAGAAAGAAGTTGATTCAATAAGCGAGTGACAATGTGGGTCGCTTTACGGTTTCAATCTGGCAAAAAACCTACAAGAAAAGAACAAAAATATGCTAACAGCAATGATCTCCAAATAGAACTGAACTCGATACAAGAACTATCTTGATTAGATTCATTAATAGCAATGAGACTATTAATTTGCTCCCACATGTGAGAGACTATTATCTTTACTTTTAATTTTTAGGCCTAATAATACAGGAGGAACTGTGTGATTATGATAAGAGAAACTGACATCATTTTGAAAAAGGAGTAGATGCTAGGCAATGCCAATAATACTAATTACCGTCCGATGATACAGGAACAAAGAGAAAGAATTCTAATAGCTATATAATGGTTGACAGGAAAAATAGACTTACCATATTTTCCAGATCAATAGCACTTCAATAGCTCCTCTATGTGCTGGGGCACAACATATGCTAGGCTGGTGGTAGATTTTTTTTGTGAAAACCCAATTGTTGCACTTTTATCTCCATGGATCTCCTACTCTTCAAATTTTCTCCCACTTCTTAATAACATGTTTTGTTTCCCAACTCTAGCTATCCTAAGGTGTGCACAGTTCACTTATCCCATTTAACTTCCTTCTGTGAAAGTAAGTTTCTTCGTTGGTAACATATGTTTAAGAAATATTTATAATTCATTGATAATCTCTTATATATTTGTAAATACATGTATGTACGCTCATTTGACTAATATACAACTACAATGAATTCATTGTCCACGTTCCCATATCCTAACATGTTTCTAGTCATCCTCTTTATGGTATAAAAATATAGTAACTATGTGGTTTTCACAATATTTGAAAGAATAATGTCGTGAGGGATGTCCATGAAGTCTATGTGCCTTCTCACAAAGTTGTCTGGCATTAAGCATGGACCAGAGCTGATAATGATGAATCTGGTGAAGACAAATCCAATACTTGTGTGTAGGCATAGAGCTTGTTCTATGTGACCTTGATTTTTCTAGATGGACATTACACTATCATAGTATTAGATGGCATGCCTTCTATTTTTACTTATACTGATGAAACTAGGTCTTCTAAAGGAGATGAGGAATCTATGGAAGATGAGGCATCGTATATGCAATTTAATTTCTTTACACCTTAAGAGTATGTGATGGATTCTTTGTTGCCTCTTGTTTGAAACCAATATAGATGCATGTAGGGGCTAATAGCTTACTAACAAATCCCATTTACAGATAATATCTGCTTATGTTAAATGGTTTTATCTCTTGTCAGAGTAGGAGTTTTATTGATTGGTTTATCTAGTTAGGGTTCAAATCCAACGAACCATGTTTCTTCTTTTTCTATGCTTAACAAGTAACCCCACTCTGTAGTGGATTTCGTGGACTCAACCGTATCTGATCAGATTTTATGATAGGAACCTAGCTGGACAGCTGGTTGATTCCGATAGACCGAGTGATTTCAACCAAGCTATCATGGAATTTGGAGCAACATTGTGCACTCCCAGCAATCCTGATTGTTCAAATTGTCCTATTTATAATTATTTTCGTGCCCTTTCTATTTCTAAAAGCAATGAATCTGCAAATGTTACTGACTACCCTGTAAAGATTGAGAATCCAAAACAACGCCTAGAATATGCTGCTATCTGCGTTGTAGAAATAGCTATGATTCCAGACAAAGGAAAAGTTGGGTATGGGACCCGGAATAATGCATTTCTACTTGTGAAGAGACCGGATGAAGGTCTGCTAGCAGGCTTGTGGGAGTTCCCTTCTGTTTGGGTAAACCAAGATGAAGTTGATCAGAAGTCAAGGAGAAAAGCAATCAACAACTACTTAAGGTGTTCTTTTAATCTTCAGCCGGAAGTAAACTGCTCACTGATTTACAGGGGAGAGATAGGAACTTATATCCATGTTTTCTCTCACATTAGACTCCACATGAATGTAGAGCTTCTGATCCTATCACCGAAAGGTACATTTCTATATGGTGTTAATATAGGCAGGATCTTCTCGAACGTTATTGTACTTTTTGCATTTCTTTCATTATTACTTTTTGGTGTAGAAGGTGAGCTGGATTTGGTCTGTGCCAGCACTGATGGAAGTACATTTATATGGAAGTATGTTGAGGAGGCTTCAGTTGAGAGCATGGGTTTGACATCAAGTGTAAGAAAGGTAGCGTATTTAGCATTTTAACTTGCGTCTGTCATAGCCAATTAGCAGGCATTATCAGAATTAATTGACAAAAGAAAAACATATGGAAAAGTTAATGCCTCTATTTTCTGCATAACACTGTAATCACCAAACAACAATTAGTAAGTCAAATGTAATGTATTAAATGTTTTTTCAGTACAAAATAGAAAACAAATTTAGTAACTAGGTTATCATTGATTTCTGTATGCACAATGCAGAACTGGGAAGTGTTTAGCAATTGGCTATTGCCTCCCTAAAGGGTATGCATTGACAAAGTTTATGTATTACTAAAATCATGATTCATGATACATGCCATTCTAGTAAAATGAAGAAAATCAAAAAAGTGAATCAGTATTTTGATGGGAAATGCAAAGCTACTCAGTGGAATACTGCTATCCATCCAACTGAATAGTTTGTCTTCAATATCCGTACTAGCAGATTTATAGTGCAAAGTAGTAATGTGAAATTTTAATCTCGTATGTTCAATATCTGTATGAATTTTATTGATTTATGGGCCTACTTTGATGTAATCCAATTTTGTTTAGTCATGTTATGATGGACACTTTTGGTATGTGTAGTTGTATTTCCCTGATTATACTCTACTAAGATAATGAAATACACAATGTTGAGGGTACCCTACAACATTAAAAGAATCCATCTTCTTAGCCATCTCTTAAGAGAAACGAGGGTGAAGATCATGTATAGGAGAGCCAGAAAACTTCTCTGGAAACCTTCTACTATACAGAAAAAGGAATAAAAAAAGTGGATTCTTATGTGGTTGCTGCTTGTATATGGTATTCTACAGTTGGGAATTCCACCTATCTGGTGATGCCATGAAGTAGTAGAAGTGTAGATTTTTGGTTATTTTTTATGGTTGTAGAAAATGAAAAGCTATGGACTTGCGTCTGGAGAATGTTTCTCTAGAAGAGCTCATTGTCTAATACGATTGTTTCTCGAGTATGATGCCATTTTTCAATACACTATTTTTAGGACTTTCTTGCTAATATATGCAATCTAGTTTGTTGTTGAGTTAAAGGGTGTTTATCTCTATATAAGAAGATGCCTTCTCTCTTATGATAATGTCCATGGCTAGCTCTGTCCTTATTTTGGGGAGTGGTCTCTATCTTGATATCTGTTTATATATTTTCTGGTGGTTTCCGTTCTTATTTTGGGAAGTTCATAAGTCATGGTCACGAGATCCAATGGTTCCATAGGAGGATGGAATCAATTGCAATGACTTGGGGAGGAGGATTCATTAGTAGTGTCTATAGTTATGCAGAAACTTGGGGAATGAACCCATAGCTAAGTAGAGTTTAGCATCTAGGGAACAACGATACAACTGCAAATAGTATATGAGGCAATTAGTTACATATAGAACAATCTCTATAATATAATAAGACACAAGTATAGCTTCTTACATGCTCAAATATGATGCATCCTTTCTCCAAAAGCATTGGCTGCCAATTATTTGGGTCTAAGCACCAATGTCCTCACAAAACCTATCACAAAAAGGTCAAGATCAGATTTCCTGTCAAATAACAAGACTGTCTATATGTGTACCTATGGAAATATTATTGGAGCAGTTAGAGAATATTGAACAAAATGAAAGTCAAGATTCTAAAGAGAGGATTGTACCTGCTATAGATTCTGTTAAACTCACATTTGTCCAACTACTCCCAAGTCAATTAAATTTAAAATTTATCAATATATATAAATAAATCATAAGTCTCATATGGAGTGTCCAACTACTCCCAAATCAATTAAATTTAAACTTTATCATAATAAGTTGACATATGGACCAAATGTAATTTAATCCATGGATAATAAAAAATAAAGACAATGTAAATAAAATTCATACACATTTTCTAAATGCTATCTATATCCAAGGAATTGTGATGGTTCACAACACTTAAAAACTCTATTGTAAATTGTTGAAAATTCTTCAAGCATTATGAATGTCTTCTGTTGCAGTATCCCTTGCATGATTTTCTCCACTTGTACCACCATGAGCAGGAAATGCACCAGTAGGAGTTGAAGTTGGAAAATATTGAGGCTGACAAAGAATTTAAATTTTCAATTTAAGATGAACATGAATAACAACACATTTGATAATATATTTATATATACCTGTGATCCACTTGTACCACCATGAGCAGGAAACACACCAATAGGAATACCATTTGGGAAATATTGATGCTTGAGAAGAATTCAAAATTTCAATAAAGTAGAACATGAATAGGCAAATATCAGTAATATATTTTTTATTTATACCTGGGATCCACTTGTACCACTTTGAGTCGGAAACACAACAGTAGGAGGTCCATTCGGAAAAAAATGTGGCTTCAAAAAAAATCGATAGCATGAGAAGGAGTTTCTTTCAGATAAGCCATTATAAACAATGCATGTAATATTATACCTGTGATTGAAATGTAAACAATGGCCCATTCATAGTATTTGTGGTACCTTGAGTAGAAAACACACCAGGAGAAGTCCCGTTTGGAAACATTTGAGCCTTTAAAACATGATTCTCATTTTCAACTTATGTTATTTATAAACATTTAAAAATTCTAAAATTTTGTAAATATGTACCTGTGTTCCAACATTTGACGATGTTGTACCAACACTAGTTTGAAATACTCCAGAAGAGGGTAGATTTGAAAACACACTCGCCGGGCCAAACAGTGTACTTCTAGCTGATTCGGCCTATTCAAAACATAGAAGAGAATAAAATAAATTCTATTTATGTTGCAATATTATATCAATACATTTGATCTAATACTCGATTGTTGCCATCAAAGAACCTGATTTTGTTGTACCCATGTCATAAATTGGGACCAACATTTTTTCATATTTTTCATTTCTTGAGTAGCCTCTTTTAATTTATCCTACAATGAAATATATTTTTAGAAGACAATAGTTACAGTATCATATGATACTTATGAATTTGTTAAATTACTTACATCTTTTGCAATACTTTCTCGCAATAACATTTCATACCGAATTTTGGTGGCTTTCCAAGTATTCCCTTCCGCGGCATGTCCGAGTCCAATACCACGAACCCTATTCTTTTTTACATGGTTGACTACACGCAAAAAAGCACGACATGTCACCTCATCAATTTGTTTTGGATCAGATACTTCACCATTTGTAACTTCATTCTCAACAATATCAATTATCTCGTCCTGTCATATTTTGAACAAAGTCAATGTACAAACTAGACAAGTTTTATTTGAAAATTTAAGATGCTATTGATTTAAAATATTGAATAAATTACCACCAATGGGTTTTTCTCATATACTTTCTTTAAAAAATCTTTTTGAGTAGGCTCCCTTTCTGCACTTTTCTTTCATAAATCTAATAATAGAATTATTACTACTAACTAGACAATTTCTTATTTAGAACTCATTGGAAATAAATACCAAGTGAAAGGTGATACCATTTCCTCCCTATAACAACTCCATGGTTTGGATCTTGTAGTATGATGCATTTGTTTTTTTGACCTGTTAACCTTATTCGTGGCAGCAATTTTCTATACAAAAAAAGTTACTTACTTAACACTATAAATTAAAGATGAATGACTATATATTAATTTGATATTACCTCAGACTTCTCAGAAGACCATTGTTTCACAAGATTGTCAAACTGACGAATATCTAATGATGCATTCCGATCAAATCTGGATCATCCTTATACTTTATATAGTAATCTTTCTTAACCCGTGACTTCCAACTTTGTAAAGCTTTGTGAATGTGAACATCTACGTAGTTCCATGCATTCAGATGATCTCCCAAATCAAAGAATTTCTAAAAACATATGTGGAGATGTTAAGAAACAATAAAAAATATTTAAATATACACTAAATCTAGACTAAAAGAAATTTCGTAATTACTTAAGTACCTCAATGCATGATTTTCTATCTTCAAATGCTAGTTGTGGTTGCTCTCGCCATTGTAGATCTAAACTCCATATTTGTGGTTTTCTAGCTAATATGCCACAATAACTATTCAACTTTATACTATTCTTGCCAACTACATTACCTATTGCATTCCACTCCACCTTGTGTCATTGATCTCCCAGTTTTGGAATTAGATTGACCTCACTTGCAGGGCCCCTGCCATATCTATGGTGATCACATTCATCCTCAAGTTCCTCATGCTCATCTCCTACTTCAGTTGAAGGAGACCTTGTATTCCTCATCCTATATAAGATGAAAACATTACAATTGTAGAAATGCACAAGAGGTTAGTCCAACAATTTATAAAATAAATGTACAATATTTTAAGCACATAATAAACCGCAAAGAAAAAGGGACAGATGACAAGGCATTATCTTAGCACCAATGCATAATAATCCACAAAGAAAAATATACATCAACACAAAATGTTCGTCATCCTACATAAGATTAAAAAAGGGACAAATGAGAAGGCAATATCCTTGCACTAGCACATAATAATCCACAAAGAAAAATATTACAAGCACGATCATTTACTAAGGTTTGCAATGACTAATTAAAACAACTTTATTCCTCAGGCTCCCTAGAAAAAAATGATCCATTCATATCATTACTTGACCAGGAGATATCATCACTTGTGTGGTTGTTAACACTATGAACTTGTGTCCCACTTAGATAATCCTCAATGATAGGTACTTCAGAAAAATTTTGAGGTGGAAGTTTCAAAGCAGTGAACCAATTATAATCATCAGGATCTTTTACATAAAAGCATTGCATTGCTTGTGATGCAAGAGTGAATGGCTCATTTTGATTGCGTCTCCTCGAGAAATTGAGTTGTGTGAAACCATATTTGTCAATGCGCAAACCATTAGAAGAACTTTCATCAAACCAAACACATCGAAACAACTGTATTTTTATGTCTGGACCATAACATAGCTCAATGACCTCCTCCAATTGTCCATAATATGTAATTGTAGCCGTAACAGGATTTTTATCCCTCCCACTTGCATAACTAGATGTATCTGCCACCAAGTACACCCCACTATTTTGTGTAGTAGAAGTAATTTCAACATGTTTTGAGCAGAACCGGTATCCATTTATTGAATAGCTTTCATATGACATTCCATGTAAAGAAGGACCCTCGGATATCCATATCAACTCCTCACTAACATTCTTTGGATGATCCATTCGCATGCACATTACCTAATTTATTAGCATAAATAATTTGGGACAAAACACTCTTTGAAAATAAAATTTCAGTAATTTTATAAACTACTTACATGCTCTCTCAACCACCTAGCAAACTGTGTTGCGTGTTTTTTTTCTAAAGAATGTAGTGTGATATTTGGTTCAGCCTCTTGAAGCACTGGTTATTAGAAAAATTCAAAAGTTGTGGTTAGTCTATATTAGAAACTGTTCAACATTGAAAAAAAGATTGATTACCTTCTGTAATCATCGAACATGTCAGTATTGAATAGTACATTTCGATGGGCTTGTTCCAAAGTTTGCACATCAAAGTGTTTCAGTACTCCCACTCTAATAGGAGAGTCATCAACACTACGAGGAGTATGAGTGAATTTTGTGTCAAAATCAGGTAGATATCTAGCACAAAATGTCAAACATTCTTCTGCCAAATAGCCTCTAGCAATAGAACCGGTAGGCTGAGCTTTATTTCTGACATAATTCTTGAGTTTCTTCAAGTACCTCTCAATGGGGTACATCCACCTATACCGTACAGAACCGGAAACCCTTGCTTCATAAGCTAAATGGATAGGCAAATGCATCAGAATGGTAAAGAATGATGGAGGAAAAACTCTCTCTAGTTGGCATAGTGTGACAACAATGTCTTCTTCAAGCTTATTAAATTCTTCTACATCAATAGCATCTGAGCAAAGTTTATTGAAAAATAAACATAGGCTTGCAATAGGTTTATAAACATCTACACCTATGCAATTCCGTAAGGCAACAAGAAGAAGTTGTTGCATTAAAACATGACAATCATGGCTCTTCAATGCCAACAGTTTTTTCTCTCTTATGTTGACACACCTAGATATGTTAGAAGAATATCCATCAGGAACCTTCAATGTTTGTAAAATAGATAGAAACTTCTCTTTCTTCGTACTGCTCATTGTGAAAGATGTTGGAGGTAAGTAATAATGGCTCCCTGAATCGACAGGCCATAAATCCCTTCAGATACCCCATTGTTTTAGATCTTGACGAGCTTGTAAGTTGTCCTTACTTTTCTTTGAGTCGCCCAAAAAAGTGTTCTAGATGTTCTCACAAACATTTTTTTCTGTGTATTACATCCAGATTATGTCTCATCAACAGATGTTTCCAATACGGGAGTTGGAAAAAAATGCTTATCTTATTCCATCCAGGCGGCAATTGCTGATGTCCATTTGTAGGCCTTTTGTGTTTATTATTTTTTTTGAACGTGATGTTTGTGCAACCCTGAAATTGTTGTAGTATATCATCACTTGACCAGTGCCTAGGCGGTTGTCGGAAATCTTGTTTTCCATTGAAACTTTTTTTTATCACGCCTAATAATATGATTATTTTTCAAGAAACGTCGATGGAAACCATAACATTGTTTCTTGCCAAACTGAAGCCACTTGGATAAGGTGTCTACATTACAAGACGGGCAACCTAAATCTTTTTTCCCTTTGGTGCTCCAACCAGAAAGGTCACCATAAGCAGGAAAATCATTTATGGTCCATAAGATCATTGCCCGCATAGTGAAGTTCTTCTTGCTGTAAGCATCATATACTTTAACTCCCTGACCCCAAAGTTTTTGAAGCTCGTCAATTAGTGGCTCTAAGTAAATGTCAATATCATTCCCACCCATATGAGGACCTGGGATCAACAGAGACATCATTATGTATGGCTCCTTTAGAAGAAGCCAAGGCGGGAGATTGAGAGGGGTTAATAGTAAAGGTCATGTGATGTTTGAAGCACTCATAAGTCCAAACAGATTGAATCCATCTGTAGCTAGAGCAAGTATGACATTTTGTGGTCTGGAAATTCTCTATCTATTGAGACCCATTCTTCCGTGTCAGAGGGATGATGAATATGACCATCATTTCCTTTTTCATTAAATGGCCACATCATATCTTTTGCCACAGAAGGGCACATGTAAAGTCTCTCCAGATGAGGGATAATAGGAAAGTGATACATCACATTTTCAGCTCCTTCTTGTCTTTTGTTTTATATATCTTTTCATTCCATCTAGACTCACCACAAATATCACATTTGTCTTTCTTTGAGGAACCTTTACGAAAGAGCATGCAATCATTTTGACATGCATCAATTTTTACTTTTTGAGACCAAGGTCTTTTACAGCTTTATTTGCTTCATAATAAGTCTCAGGAAATAGACTACCTCCTTTTGGGAAGGCTGAGATTATCAACTTCAGCAATTTTGTAAAAGAATTATTTGACCATCCAAACTCCTCCTTCAGATATAACAGAGGCACTAGAAAGGACAACTTGGTGTGAGACTTACAACCTTCATACAGTGGCTGATCGACTTCTTTGAGAAGCTTGAAAAAGCATTGGGCATTAAGATTTGCAGGCTCCCCATTGACTTCGAACTCACTAGAATGACTTGTATCACCCATTCCGAATATATCTCCCAACATTTGATGCATACTTCCAGATGTAGGTCTAGCAGATGTTGCACTTGTTGTATTCCTCCCAATCATCTCCCCATGATATGTCCAGACATCATAGCTACGGACAAATCCTTTTTGTAAAACTTGCAAGAATACAACATCCTTTGATTTAATGTATCTATTAGAGCATGTTTTGCAAGGACATATTAAATTTCCCGGTCTGGGTGGTATTTGATGGGTACGTGCAAATTCAATGAATTTTTATAAGCCAGACTGGAATACTTCACTTTGCATCCTATTACCAATATACATCCAATTTCTATCCCGCAAGAAATCCATCTACATAAAAGTACACAAGAAGTTAACAAACACATTACAACAACAGAAAGCTGAACAAGAGAATTTTTTTTTAGAAATTCCTTTATGAATTTAAGGAAAAATTTAATAAAAAATTTACATAGCTAGCGATGCAAATTTGGTAGTTCCAATATATATATATATATATATATATATATATAACCCATTTTTTTCAACCTTTTCCAGAATAGTACACAGCACGTTGACTGTTTTTTATTTGATTTTCCACATAATTCCCATTTTTTTAATTTTTCAGTTGGACCGTACATATCCCGAATCCTGAATTTGTGACTATGCCCACATGACGTCATTCTTTGTGTGAACCCAACATTCTTATGACAATGATTTGGACAGAAAAGGGGACCATCACAAGGATCAATAAACAGCAAGGGATCCAATCAAAACCTTCCTCAATAAACTAGTCGAGACAGAAACTTAAACTTTAACTTGATAGTATAGAAGCATGTTCTAGAAAGAATAGACTCAACTTCGGTGCCTTTTAGTCTACTTGCAGCCTTGAGCACATATTTAGATAGGGACGCAACTAGTTCCTATATTAATGGATCTATGCTTGGATAATGATAATATTCATGATTTGGCTAACTCTATCTAAAGTTTGACATAGAAAAGCATTAGTTTTTTTTAATGTGTGTTCCGACCAATCAAAACCAAGCGTAAGGAAATGAAAATAATGATGAGTTGAAGCCGCACACTTTGGAACACGGCCAACAAACCAATCGAGGCCTTACACAGTACCAAACACGAGTAGTTGGAAAACATGAGTACTTGGAACAAAGGGCCCGTCTGGTTGGATTGAATTGAAAAACATGGATTGTAACTTCATTTATTTTTAAACTCTTTGGGTTTGGTTGGATGTGGTTGCAGTTCTTGTCAGGAAAATGAATTGCACGTCATCTTCCAACGACGCAGAAACCGGAGGAAAATAAACAATGTCCATTTTGGGCATAGTCTGTTTTTCATAATCATCCGGTTCTCTGCTCACCGTTATTCAAGCTGGGTGGTGCAAAATATGATTAACAGATAGCAGGTCACCAAGAGTGTCTGACTAAACCTGTCATATTGTGTCGTGGTGGTAAACCACTGTAATGTATAAGGCTGAAAAATTACTCCTAATCAAACGACAACTGAGTAAAAGTTCCATCCTGAAAGTATGTCAGACCAAACGTTTAATGTTGTGTTCTAATTCCTATTTCGTTTTCCTTTTTTCAAAAACGTCATGTTGGCTGCAACTACATACAGCTAAATTAGCTCTAATTTTGTTCATTTTCACCCCAAGCAAACAGGCCGAAGGGCTCGTTTGGTTTGATAGAAAACTAAAACATGTTTTCTAAGTACTTGTGGTTTCTAACTAATTAGGTTTGGTTGGGCGGTTCGACAGAAAACTAAAACACATTTTCTAAGTACTTGTGGTTTCTAACTAATTAGGTTTTGGGCGTAACTTGAAGCCGCCTTAGGAAAATGATATGCATCATCATGTCTTCTTATATGGAAAATCTATGTAGGTCGACTGCACCCCATTTGGGCACAGTTCATTTTCCTTAGGCTTTGGCCACCTACTATCATTTGGTTCTATCTGACTCTCTGTCTTTTATGCATCACCGGCTAGTTCCTGCTATAAATCACTGGCTATTACCTAGTTGTAGTGGCGGAGCCACATTCAGCTCAGGGAGCAGTGGCAGAGCTAGCATTTCACAGTAGGTGAGGCATAAACAAAAGCAACTCATGTCAATGAAGATTCTAATTACAAGCAATCTAAAAAAGAATGAATCAATGTTATAAGATACATGAGTGCCATGTTGTGTAATGTCCACAATAACATTGAGAAACTGCAGTAACGAGTTGAAATGTAAAACAGAGAACATTCAATAGCATGTTAGCACGGTACAAAGGAAGAGGAAAATTGTGATGTATTTTTAATAATAGACACTGAGAAACATGTCCTGATAAGACCAGATAAAATACCCAAAGTTCCTGAAAACACATTGCAAGATAAAACGTGATGCTTGGTCAAGCAAAGTATCACTGCAATGGCATAATTGGTTGCCACGACAGTTAAAAGTAAATCCAGAAATAAAATTCTAATCATGCCCAAGTATTAGTGGACATATTATGCTAAATGCCTAGATCTAAAGCTAGCCATCGTTTTAAAATCTGATGCCGAACTGGTACGCCAATGCGGCGTCATCTATAATCAACATCATTATCGTTCATATGAGGAAGGGTAGCAGAGAACAAAGATTCTCATTTTCAACTGACATTCCAACAAAGCATCATTATCGTTCATATGAGGAAGGGTAGCAGGGAACAAAGATTCTCATAACCAGGAAAAAATAAATAAGACAGAAATCTACACTGACGAGTTTATTTCCAGGAAACAAAGCATCATAGTGGGCAGTGGTGAAGCCAAAAATTTCTACAAGGGTGGGCACCACACAATACTAGTTCAAATAAGCTATAGCATTGAAAATTTCCAATTATTCAATACACGAAAACTATATGCCATAGGAAAAATGCTATTCTGTAATGAATGTACAATATAATTTAACACCAAATTACGAAAAATATGATTTTTTTTCAAAACAGTTTGGTAAGAGGTGGTACCATTATATTTACAAATAAATGCATATACCAAGCATATGTCTGTTTAACCGAATAGAAGAACTTTATGCACCTTTGCATGATATCATGGCGTAATTAGTAGAAATATTCGTTGCTACCACTAGGATCATATTCTTAAACTAAAATAGTGTTCCCTCTGGTTAATGGTATTGATTCTTTGGGATGGACAAAGATGTTCTTTTATGTATAAATAAGAAATAAGCAGGAGTAGATCAACATGTTTCATTTTGTGAGTGAACAAACTGCAATTTGCTCAATACGGTGATTAAGCATTGCAGATTCTCAATGATTGGTTACGGTTGAGAAAATCCGTAACTCATTGCTGCAGGAGAGATTTATACATACAATAACTATGTTCAATAATGGAGTATATAATTAGTAATATCTAACTTGCTGGCCGCAATCATCCAACTATGCGTGATCACCACTAAATGTGTTGCTAAACGCACAAATAGTTAGCACAGACTGGAATTTGGGACATATGATGGTAGCCGATAATCGTCGTAGCAGCATGTCTGCAATGTTTAGGAATAATAGGCTACCACTACCATATTCGGACTGCTGACAATACATATGATCAATGAGTTCCTCAATCTAAACGAAGCGAGGCACCCAGAGAAGGTGCAAAATATATCCGCTTGAACAGAATAATGCAACTAACAGAGAAAGGAACCATGCATCTACGTTTCAGTTGGAAGCCAAAAACATAGAGAATGGGTTGCCGATAGGGCACATTCTGAGGCTTCCCTCATTCATTGAACGGATAAAACATTTTGTACGCATGATTATTAATCTTTGGTTGGCGACGGGTAGGGCATATGCCCTCCCGTGCCCTCATGTGTCTCCGCCACTGATAGTGGGGGAACAGACGCAAACGGAGAGACCTACCTTACAGCCGAACTAGGGAGATCTTAGCACGGCGGCCGCTTCTTCCGGACAAAAACTTCACGCCGGCGGCCACTGCTTCCGTTGGGGGGGGTTCCTCTTGCCAGGGCCACTCCTTCTTTTGGGGTGTTGTTGCTCGGGCGACAGTAGCCGCCGTCTGCAGCGGGCGATCAAACAGGGAAAGGAAGAGAGCGTAGGGGAAAGAAACCGTTTTGACTAGTCGGACTAAATAAGTTATAATTACTAATTAGCGGGGCGGGAATTTTTGATGGGAACCCTCATGACGGAATTTTTACACTCCAGTAGGATTTTAAGCCTTCACTAATGGTCTAATTCTATAAATAATTCGGCTGAAAGAAACTAGTTTGTTTGTGTAGGACGGTCCTTCACAAAAAGTCTATATTTTTGAAGGGTTTTGGTACTTCACAAATGACCTTCACTAAAAACTCATTTTTTGTAGTGTACTTTCAACAAATCGGTTTGAGATTTTGACTTAATGCCTCGAGGTCCTTATGCTGTTTGTGTGTAGCTTTTAACAAGGCAGTTGATGTTGTAACCCTTGAGAAGAGATGGTATAAGATATGTACTTATGAACCAGGATGTAAATGTCATACATTGGTTCTTGTTGAAAGAGTTTTCCTATGAATGGATCTCTTTGAAAAAGGTTTTAATTTTTAGTGATTTTTGGTAATCCACTGTTAGCAATTGCTTCTGCTTAGTTAATGACATATGTTTTGAACGCTTCGCAACAATTTTGATGTTGAAAGATAAGAAAGTAAGAGCCACATAGGAATGTAAAAGACATAGGGTTGAACTAAATCTTGCCATATCTTCATCATGTAGGCATTCATAAGACCAACTTAAGAAGAGAGGAACACAATTTTTAAGCTTTTTGACCACTCCAAACCAAGCGAAACAATGTAAAAGTTATAATTTATCAGACTAATATGTATGAAAAAGTTGCTTTTCAAAACAATACCATAACATGTACGTTTCTGGAAAAGTAGATCTTTATGCCTAAGAACACTAAAAACATCAACTGATTAAGAAAATGATGGAAAACCATCAATAGAGCTAATAGGAAGGAAACACATACAATGCAAAAGAATACCTCAACATGTGGTTTTAGAAAAAGAAGACTTTATGCAGAAGAATGTTGAAAAAGATCAATAGGTTTGAAAAATTATGCAGAACATTATGAAATCTCTAATTCAAAGTTATGAAGTTTGTAGATTGAGATTAAACTAGAAGATATTTTCCAAAATGTAAATTTTAGTTGTAATAATGATCTTTTAATGGATATCATCTATGGGAATTTATCTTAGAGACCCAAATCTATGTGATATATATATATATGTATATATGAATGCTTATATATATATCTGTATATATATATACATATATATATATATATATAGAGAGAGAGAGAGAGAGAGTCAGGCTAGAATACACTTGAGTGTACAGATCGCACGGATACATTCAAGTGTGTTTGCACATCAAGACTATTTTTTGTAAGATGTAAACCATTGATCTTCATTTCCATACCATAATTAGGCTATATAAAATTTTGAGCCCATTTGGATGAGTGTAAGTCACTCATCCAAGGGCAAAAAAATCAACGCATGAAACAAATTTGAAATGCTTAATTTTTTGCGGTCTTTATAACATGAACTATAAATGTCCAAATGAGATCAATTTTTTTATATAAGTTATTCACAAGATGATTAAAAAGATCAATGGATTAGATTTTGAAAAAAGTATTGTATCATAAAAAGCTACTTGAGTGTATTCTGCTCTGAATACACTTGAGTGTATTCTAGCCTAACTCTCTTTCTCTCTCTCTCTCTCTCTCTCTCTATATATATATATATATATATATATATATATAAGGTCTAAGAACTGTGATCTCTAGAGAGACACACAAAAATGAAATAGTTTTACCAAGGGACTAATTTAAATAGAACAAATTTATCCTAAAATCTATGATTGAATACATACATACATTTTTTTAAATTGTCACATAAATATATGCCAATGTTATAATCAAATCCAAACATTATATAATTTTGGAAATTTTCATATAAATCTATCTAGATAAAATCCTAAAATGGATATAATGATAGCATTAGTTAGTGAGATATAGTAATCATTAAATGAAGGATCGAATAGAGGTTTGGAAGATTCATAATACTGATTTTAGGATTTTCAAACCTTCAAGTATGTGAGTAGTTGTGTTGATGAGTAATTGAGTCTATTAACAAGTAGTAATTTTTTTATAAGAGATCCTTTGAATAATTGAAATATTTACATTTTACATTCCAATCTACATATAATTATACACTATTTTTTGGCCCCATATACCATCACATACAAGCTTATGTTTTGCATTGTTATAGTTTTGGCTTGATAAGTAGCTAAGGAGATGTTATTTGAGTATTTTGTCTAGGTGTAACTCATTTTCAATATCACATAACAATAATGGATGTTTCTTTGCAGTCTATCATTCATATGTAGTTGATAACTTTTTTATTATTGCATTTGAGTGTATTACTTATTCTTATGCCAAGTAATCCTACATATTAGAAAATGGTCCCTAGCATTAATCTTGAACTATAAAACGTGGGTGTTTTATTGGAACCATTTTAATCTATTAGAGTACTAGGGTTCTACCACTTATATCTGAGTTGGGCGATCTAGGACACTACATGGACATGTTTGATAAGAAGATGAGTGATATCTATGATAGGTATTTTCTCCATCTTGACCCCATACCATTGAGTCTAAGGAAAGGTAGGCATAAAACCTCCATCCCCTCTCTCTACGGCCTTGCTCAATGGTTCCCCCTCTCGATTCCCAAGAGGGTAGTTCAACGAACATGTTCTTAGGTCTTGTCTAGTTTTTAATACCTAGATATATCCATATAAACATATTCTTGATAATTAGTTCATCATTCCCCTCTCTAAGTGAGAGTTTATTCTTTTTCTATGATAGTCTGCTCAGTTGATATTCATGATGTTTCACATCACATCACAATTATTATGTTCCTCTATCTACAATACAATCGATCCACATATTATTCCTCCTTCTAAAATTTGTATAGACCAATGGGTGTCCTTATGGAATTTCACATCACATAGTGATATGATAGAGATGTTTATCCAAAAGTGCATTTTTTGAGGATTTTTATATTATAAATATATATTGTTTGAGACATATTTGGTTTTTCTATAGGCAACATGCTACTTCCTATGTATGAAGTTATACTTTTCTCAAAAAACTCTTTATGTAGGGAAATTTGATGAACTTATGTCTAACAATCACATAGATTAGTATCATGTTCAAATTCTTATTGCATTTACATAATAGCCCATCTGTCATTCTAATATTTAGCCTCTTGCTTAATCTTTGACATGTAATAATTCTTAAGAGTAAACAAAATACATCGTCAAAACTTTAAATCATTAATGCAAGAAAAGTATACTAATTAAAATAATACTTTATAGGGATAATTTAAAAATATATCATGATCATCTAATTGTCCAAATAAAGCCCGTCGGGCCACCAAATACCCAAGGTTCTCCAAAACTGACCAATTCGTTGACCACAATAGGAACTCTAACTTCATCACTTAACCCACCAACATGCCCAAATCAATAACATAGGATTGGTAAATTACTAAGTTCACAAACTCATCATGATATCTCAAAGCCTAGTTCTTCCTTTACTTCGGTGTTTGACATTGCCCGATGTCACAAAATTTACCAAGTTCACCTAGAAGCAACCATTTTCTCTCCTACCAAATAGATAAAAATAATAACTCTATGCCAAGCATCGATGCTCTATTTTGAGTTTGAAAAAGGTTTTAAATGAGTAAATTTGTGATACATGTCGATCGAGAAGATTATTTAATCATATATAGATATATGAACAAATTTAAAAATTAGAATATATTTAGAAATGAAGTATAGCCTTAAAAACATACACCAAATATGACCATAAGCCGCTAAAAGTCACTCCAGAATGTGAGAAAATAATATAACATCTTAGATCCATGAGTAATGTCCAAAGGGATATCAATACATAAGAAAGATGATTCAAATATAGTGCTTAACATATCCAACTAGTCTCAAGAATTCTGACTAGAAATGTGATCAAATATCAAAATATGGTTTGACAATTGATAATATATCAAGTCACTTAATGAAATAGTGATAGACAACCATATACCTCTCATGATTAGAGTCATGTTTATACAATTCAAACATTAAATTCCCATAATGGGAAAGTCACAGACTAAAATCGACGTCCTATTCATGGACGCTTCACTATAGATGAACTTGCTTGGATGTTGTCTCCATGTCCTGACCCAAGATGATTCCATAACTGGTCCAACCACCAAACACAACTTTTTCCATACAAATGCATGCCAAACATGCATTTTGTTGGGATCTATTACTATATCTTGGTCTAAACAACATCTGCACTTGACACATGTGCCAAATAGAACTAAGGCTAGGAAGAGAAACTACCAAGTGTCACCCTTCCTTAGGGGCCCAATCCCACCTCAAGACAACCCCAAATGTAAGCCAATTTAAACCAGACCAAGCCTTGAGAGGTAGTGCACCACCTATCAAGCCCACAAACCACCATTTTTTCCCTCTTTAGGATCACTAGAGTACTCCATTTTTGTGATAAGAAGCCTACAAAAGAAAGGCACATGTCAAGCTTGTGCCCCCACATTTGTCACATTTCCCACCTTGACCAATCAACTCCATGTCATTCAAACACACCCTAGAAGGTTCTAGAACATAGGAAACCAAACTAGCAAGTGCCCTTGCGATTCCTACCTCTATTGGCCAACTTCGCGTCATTCATATATAATTAGGAATGATATAGGATACATGGTGCTTAGCTGGAATATCCTCTAATGTTTTTGGCCTTGAGCAAGCTAACTAGACCGTGTTTAAAATGAATCTATTAGACTCTAGAATGAGGGTGTTTTTGTATAACATGCCCAACCACCTCTTAGACTTTTTAGCTTGTGGAATACTCTGATCCAATCCCTAATCATGTGATCCATTTAGCTTCTACAAATGTACCCTTTGCCACTTACAAAGGGTTGGAGCCCATTTGGATTCCCAAAGGATGAATATTAAGATCCTTCCCCCCTAGGATGCAATTTTAAGGAGGTCAACCACCATGGAATTTTCTTGGAAACTTACTAAGATATCGAACCTTTCCCCTTCCTTTGAGATAAGAAAGAGAATCTTCTCCTCCCAAGAACGATTAAGCTAGGTAGATTCATGGACT
Source organism: Alisma plantago-aquatica (assembly GCA_963693085.1). NCBI lineage: Eukaryota > Viridiplantae > Streptophyta > Magnoliopsida > Alismatales > Alismataceae > Alisma > Alisma plantago-aquatica. The sequence goes on along the minus strand of OY856413.1, from coordinate 831,882,007 downwards.
GAATATAATGCAACTTATCTCTTATCCCCCCTTTTCCAACATCTCAATGGTGTGATGATTTAAAAATTGGGGTTGATAATCACTCATACATTATTATCATCTCTAACTTTTGCTTTGCATGGCATTTCCTATTATTTACTAATTATTTAGACATAAAAACTTTAATATAATAAAAAAAAGTTACGACCTCATCAAATATTTATAATACATCAAGGGCATCATGGGGGTGTCTAACACCTTATGCATGCATAACTTGACATCTTATCCTTTTCTACAATTTTCTTTTTTTCCTTATCCACCCAATTTGTCTAAAGTTTTTTATAGTATTTCTATGTCTCCCCTCAAGAAAATGGCAGTGATTCTATTTTCTTGACCCGTCTGTCGGTGTCCAACCCTACTTTCTAAAATGCATTGACAACATAGTGGTGAATCCTCTTGGGATCTTTAGCACCAGAGCCGTTTGAGGTCCCGATGAGATCCTTTATTTTTATTTTTTTATGGTTTTCCTTGTACATGGTGTGAGCAAATTGTATACCCTTGTACCTTTTGCGATATTTTCCTCACATCAAATCTATCATATATGGACTAGGAAGCCAAGTGAAACTGTAGTCTAGGCACCAATTTTGATTCTGGGGCCCAATCCGTTTTTTTGCCTAGTCCCTAGAAGTGTTTTCTCTAGATCAAGAAGTTGGGGTGCATCCCATATGGGCACCCCCATGGATTCTGGGTCCTAATCATTTACTTCTTCTTCATACTTCTCATTGGAGATGCTTTTTGAGGACTATGATTTTGAGCATGCACCATCTAGGTGCCTCTACTGAGATCGATTATTGATCATGAGAACTCTAGCATTAAATTAGTTAGTGTATTGATGGGTCTCTTTTGTTTTGTTTTTATTTTTTTCTTAGGTTTTTCTTTTAGAAAATAGTATCATTTGTGTGCCACATAAGATTTTCTTGTTGATTCATCTATGAGGTTGTCATGTTGGTACACAACTCTTTTGGATACATGATATCAGACCATAGGAGGGTGATTGGGCCCATGATCAAAATTGTCACTTAGTGATCACGTGGACTCATCACTAAGATCATTGGTCACCCACATGTCCAAGGGGCGTTCCACAAACTCAGTAAGACTTTTGTTTCTTTTTCATATAGTCTTTTATTGATTAGGGTGTTCTCCTATGCATGCCTCTTTTTCATACATGGCCTCAAGACATAGGAGGGTGATTAAGCCCATGATAAGAACACTTACTTGTTGATAATGTGGCTTATTACGTATGATCATTGGTCATCCACATGTTCAAAGGGTGTTCCACAACCCCACAAGATTTTCTTTTCTTCCAATTTATTCTTTCATATTCTTTGGTTTCATCTTGGTGCATGCCTCTATTGACTAAATGAACTCAGGTCATAGGAGGTTAATTTGGCTCATGATCCAAACCATTACTTGGTGATCATATGGCCTATTATCTTAAATAGATGTTCCAAATGCCCCATAGATTTTCTTTTCTTTCTTATCTAGGCCTTCATTGACAAAGACATCATCTTGTTGCATGCCTCTTCTTGAATGTGTGACCTCATTTAGTAGGAGGGAGGATTGAGTGCATGATCCAAACCATTACTTGGTGATCATGTCGTCTATACCCCCATAATCATTGGCCATCCCCACATTCATGGGTCATCCCACAATATCAGATTCTCCTCTTTTGAGGTTTGCTTCAGGAAAGTAAAATTAGATGACAAATCAAGATGATAACATATTGGAGAAAGGGGGGCTACTACCTTGATCAAGATTGTATGAAAAACTTGGTGTTCATACTAGATATTCTATTTTCATCTTAAAGGCTACACATCTAAGTTATGTGTTTGCCCTCTCATTGCTTTCAAGTTGTTTTCTCTATAATTTTTGAGGATTTATCACATTCTTTTTTATTTCTTATCTTTATTTACTTTTGTTTTTGTTTATTTGGTTAGGAGTCATTTGTTGACATTCTGAAAAGATTACAAAAAGGAAAAAAGTCATTGGGCTTCTACTGAGAGTAAGACCCATCTCCACAACCTTTATTGCAATTACAAAGATGCAATTTTTTATTAGGCTTCTTATCAAAATTTATATATGGACTAAGTCTTTGATGTATAATTTTATCTTTTCATGTTTCTTAGAAGAAAATATGCTTTATTCTTGCATGAAACTAATTTAATGTTTTTGTGTTATTTCATTTCTTTCTACTTGTGATATTAAACACCCTCACATTGATTTATTGTTGCAACAAATAAGTTTTGGGTTTTAAAATTTTGTGTCTTTCACTTTATACTCTTTCCTATGGTGATAGGTATGAATGCACAACATCCATGCGGCTTGACCCAAATCACAATAGGGTATCAATCGTGTTAGGGACTCTGCCACAAGTCAGATATTCCTTAGCCTCATACGTACCCATTCCATCATATCAGAGATTGCTTGTGTCCATCCTACTAAGAGGTATATGGAGGGAAGTAACCTAGACTAATGAACCTTGAGACCTATGTAGGAAGTAAGTGAGGAATTGAGCTCGGTAAACCTTTATTTTTTATACTCAATTAGGTTGGTGATTTTAATATTGAGTTGTTTTTTTAAACATTATTCAAAAAAATGGGGCCACATCCCGGTGAACAAATCTTCCAAACCCACAATCGATGTTGAATTTCTCTAAATATTCCACCTCCCTTTTGGTGATTTTGTGTCCCCAACATATCCAAAAACTCAAAATGTTTCAAACTCTCAAAACACACTCACATGATCCCTAAAATTATTGGAGCATGTACCTACTTAGAATCCTAGAAACATAACTAGCATGACTAAAATCAACACCTCAGATCATACTTGAGTAAGCCTAAATAAGTAATAATTTCTAATTTTAAGATGGTAATAAGAGATGAAACATTTTAGACTCATTCTCAAAATATTATACATTCCTAGGAAAAACCACCATCGTTCCTGTCATGATCGATTCTAAAAAATATTTTGTAAATCTGATTTTGACTTAGCATCATCCCCATTCAAGGTCCCTGGAGAAATGAAGAAAGATCAATACTCCTAATTCATCAAATGGGAGCTTCACCCTCAATTAAATCATCTACATACAAAAAACATTCTATTCAATCATCAAAATTTCCTTCTATGGAAGGACGACCACACCCTGATACATCCACATAAGGATAAGCAGTTGTATGTTAAGGATGTCACATGGAGTAATCCAAAATGAAAATCATTTGACTCAATTGTTAGGATGAACATACCAAACATTATAAAAATCAACTCATGACCATTCTGTGAAGCCTTTTTGTTCATCCTTACCCCTTTCTAAGAAAGTAAAAATTTTCTTATCCTCTTACCCCAAAAGTTTGAGAAAAATTCATGAATGATACACTCAAGCCCCTTCCATGCAAAGGAATTTTTTTTCTGTACATCTTCTTCATTCAAAAATTTCTAGAGCATTTCTGCCTTGACACAAGGGAAACCTATAGTTGTTCTAAATATTTTGCATTTTCATTTAAATCCCCTTTTTGCAAGGGAATTTGCACATAGGCCATGTTGCCTAATTTTCTAAACCCTTACACATCCATGGAAAGTTTTCCTTCTACTTTTGCCATATCCATAAAATGAAGTTCTTATCCACTAGATCATGCACACATATAGGACCTTCTAATAAGATAACTATTACATCTAATCCTCAAGTTATCCCTCATACTATGGATAAGAAATTGTCTAGTATGAATTCCATAGGTGGTTGATTCAAGAAGATCAAGGACACCATGTCTTCCATAGGCCTAGCTATGAATAGTTGATCTAGTGACATTAAGATTTAGCCTCTGTGGTTTAGTTTCTACCTCTTCACAAAAGAACCCTGATATAGAAAAATCAAAAGGACAAGTGACATGCTCTAAGATGACTCATATAGTTTGAATAGTGAAGAGGCCATATGAGTTGTTGTGATGGATCCACCGTAGAACCATCTCTACCTTCAACAAGTGGTAATCATGGTCCTAACCTATCACCCATATTGTCTATTTAGAATCCCCTTGTTGAAGCCATATTTTCATGGAAATATCTTACCCCTAAAAAGCATGCATTATCTATCACTCACTCCACATAAACCTCTAAGGCCAAAAACTTTTGGGTTGGATTCAATATCTATATACTGACATTCATTCTTTGTCAAAGGTACTATGAGTGATTTTGATACATCCAAGAATAAGAAAGGGAAGGGCTCCAAAAACATTGTCCCTCTTCCCTTTCCTACAATATCATATTTTCCCTTATACATGAGGATATGATCATACAAGAAAAATGTCTATCCCCGTGCTGGAATACTGATTAAAAGGCCACCCATCCTGTTGTGGACTACTTTGATGCATGTTCTAATGCAAACCAAGAACCATTAAAAATCATAATAAAGTCCCTAACCAAGTAGATAAAGGAGATACAAGGTCAAAGGGAAGGACTACGTAGTTTTTACACTTCAAATACTTATGAGAGGCATGTCTTCCCAAGAAGTTGAGGTCCCAAGTTATCAAAATTTAAAGGATGGGGAGATACAAGTCTACACATATGTACATATTGTCCAGACATGGTTTAAGTGTAACACGACAATAGGATATTTTAAAGGTCATTATAAGGACCAACTTTAGCATGGTGAAACCAATAAACACCAGACGATGGAGTCTTAGTCTACAATTTATAAGGAATATTGATTGAATTCAAACTAGGGACAACCTCAAAGCCCTCACTCATAAGGCATATGCATATTTTACATATTTTATAGGAAGATGAAGATAAATGATGGAATAAATTGACAACAAGACGGCCGATAGGACGACATACATATGCCTATCAAGTCAACCACCCAAATATTAATGATTGTTCCAATAGTAGAGATCACATTTTCATCTCACCCAAGTTGGTACTTGTATATATACCTCAATTATTAAAGAGGTTTACAAGAGTATTGAGGTCACCGTCAACCAAGCAGTAAGGTGGGTGTAAAACCAATAGTGGTAGAAATCAATGCCATTTCTATCCCAAGGACGTATTCAAGAATAGAAAGGCACATGAAAATAAAACTGCTATAATGACTTCCTTTATGCCAGGGAACAATGACTAGACACCACAATAGATGTTGTAGTAAAATTAGGGTATCAATATCCACCACCAAACTTATATGGGGAATGATAATATCCTAATCCCTTCAAAAGACCAACATGATATCCAACATCTCCTAATACAGTGACCCTTGTCCCAAAACTGACACCAAATGGACAGGTGCCAAAAAAACTCCAAGAACTCCTTCAAGGGTGTGATGTGACATGTCCTCACCTCATATTGTCCGGTGAAGTGTCGCACTTCTTGGATGCTAATAACATCCAATTTTGTGTCATTATATTCCTATTTTATCCTTCATTTCCTTTATTATTGTAAGATTTAATATTATGAATCTTTTATCTACATGCATTATAGTAATAACTTTGAATCATTTTGTAGGAAAACACCAAGTTTTAAAGAAAACAACTATTTCATCAATTGGGAGCATTCCTCAACCGACAATCTCTTATTCCATAAAAGGGCACTTTCACCATTATAGAAAATCAATTTTCATCACCATCAACCAATGAAAATATCTAAGCACATCAATCGATGGTTGCGCACACCACCAACTTGAAGAATTGGAACATCACCAATTAACCTACCGATGATGTCTGGTCTACATTTACATTAGTATCCATCAATCGATGGATAACATGCAACAACATGTGATGCCAAAGACTCTACATTTTTGTTGACAACTATAGATCAATGACAAGACTGAGTTACCAACTAATAAAAGAGATGATAGGTCCTCCTATGGACTTGCAGACAAGCGTCCACCAATGGGATTGTAGACATCACCTACCGATGGCATTCTTGTCATTACCCACCAATGAATATTCTGATAATCCCATTCCCTTCCTAATTAGTTCAATGTGTTCCCCAAGGAATGTGTCTCGATACTTAGAACACAAGCAAATGAATCCTACTCTCAAGGTGACATGATCACACACCATTCCCTATACATAGGGACCTCATGACTTTGAAAGAAGGCATGCCTTCTTCCACAAAGTCCTACCAAATTCCTCACCTGCCATCATTCTTCATTGATTGACATGGAAGAGTCCAAGTCCATGAATGTGCATTTTTTGGAGCTCTCTACATCCTGTCTTCGATTGAAAAAGGTTTGGAGAAGATTTCCTCACCATCACCACTACCATCCATGCAGAAGAGGAGGTATACATCAAGATTTAGTATCCTGCATATATCGTTCTATTTTGTTGCCTCATACTTCCCATTCTGGTCATATCAATCTAGTGTTTTTATTAGGCCATGTAATTTATTCCTTGTGAATCAGTTGAGACGCTTGTTAACATGAGTGTCTAGCCTCATTAATTTGGGTTGGGAGTAGCCACTAAGGCCTCCCAAAATGTAAATATTCATACTCAATTGAATATCTATAATCTTGGTAATGTTTATCTCCTTAATAATATTCATGAATGGCTTGCATTATTATCTATCATCTTGTGATGTTTGATTTCTATTACCTTTAAAGAGTAGTCTTATATAAATTTTGGATTTAAAAAGTATGTGAATGCACAAAAGTGTTGGATCACTAGAGATAATGGTCATATGATTGTATGGTTTATGATTTGTTGTCATCTTGAGAGAGAGACATGCTTATAATATAGATATAACCTTATATTAGGAAAGTAGGTATCATAAAATAATGATAATTGCTCATAACCTATGGTAAGGGTATACACTAGTTACAAGTATTTTCATGTTGGTGAAACCTGATCCAAATCCTATCCAAAATATTGAAATCTACCAAAAAAATTGTACTGCTTGTTTATCCTTCTTAACTTAGTTTTAATTTACTTTGTCCTCTTTGTTCATGTTTTTTATCCAATTCTTAAAGGAACATATAGCTTACCTTATGATTTGACTTAGCGAAGCCAAGGAAAAAGATCCTAAATAAACTTTCATCCTTGTCCCTCTGTTCGAGCCTACTTAATACTCGGGACCTTGTATTATCATTGTCAGAATCTAAATTATAGGGTTATAAATTTAAAGTATGATGCCTCACCATTTGTCTCCATTAATTCCATATTTTGGACACATGCATCACGAGCGATCAACTTATAGAATTGTTGCTAGTGAAAAGGCAATCAACAACTTTTAAGACCCAAAGTCTACCTAGACATTGTTTGTGCTCTTGATTCTAGTAATTAAATCAATAAAACGTATATTAAAAATATCTAAATTTATCTTAGTGATTTATTCTCATGTCCAACATCTCACCTTGACATGTTTAATTTTTAGATACTAAGTGTGAGATACTTTTCGTCAAAAGAAGGTGACCATAGCCATTGTTGAAGCAAACCAACTAGGTCAGAATGGAAACAACCCACCATCACCCAGTGGATCTAGAGGTGAAGGAAACCCACCAATTCTTGTATTGTGTCTTTGTTCCTTAGTTCCATCACATGCCAATGAGACAATACAACCAATCATACCTCTGAGAATTCATGTTGCAAATTTTGACCTGAAGAAAAATTTCATAGACATAGTTCGACAATGAACTTGGAGTAAATTATGTCAAAGATAACCCTTACCATCACATCATCAGCTAAAAGAATATTTGTGACACTTTAAATAAAAATAGGGTTCCTATAGAGGAAATTAACTACAAAAATTTATCCTTCCCTTCGAGGGATATGAAACTTGCATGATACCACACCTTGGATCATGGAAACATACCAGACTGGTAACACTCATGGAAACATACCAGACTGGTAAGGCTTAGGTATGATTTGTGACTATTTTCTTCCCTATTGTGCAGACAATCAAGTAAAGAAACAAAATTAGTGGGTTTAACCAAAAGCTTATAGAAAACTGGTGTGATTCTTAGGAGAGGTGGTATAGGTATCAAAGAGAGTAAACCCACCATGGTTTGATGATGGATAACTAATTACTACCTTTTATAATGGTCTCTGCCCAAAGTGAGAGGAAATCCATTAATGCACAAGCTAGAAGAAAATTAACGAGGCACAACTTAGAGTGTTCCAAGGAAATGATAAAAAGCATGACTAAACTCCAGTTTGGGTGGGACTATGAGAGGGGCCCACTGAGAAATTCTTTACTATGGGGATTTTTCCTATTAAAAAACTATAGAATCCCTAAAGTAAACCTTCACAAGATAGCTACAAATGTACATAATTTTAAAGAAACCAATGTTAAGGGTACAAATTGTGTAGAGGTTGTCATGAATTATGTTACCTTTAGAGAAAATGGATATAACTTCTGATATTGTGTTTACACCCATGAATAAGATGACAATCAAGATGGACTAGTGGAAAATATCTCTTATGTCAACTACAATCAAACCATCCCAGAGTTTCTTATAGAAATACAACCATAATAGAGAGCTCACACTTGTTTAACCAGCCATCTAATCAACCTCCAAAATCACATGAATTTTAGAGACGTAATGGACCATCTGGGTATCAACATAAAGAAAAAATGACTTCTAGAATCAAAATTAGAATCAACAAAACCCTGACTTGATGTCTACATGTTTCTCTTTACAAAAAGGCAAGATCAGATCAATGATAAGATGAATTAAAACACTATCAAGAATATCTATATGTTGAACATCAGAAATCACATATAGGATGTGTGACTTGATAGATATATGACATGTAGCAACATTACAAAATGATTTACCAACAACTAGCAAGTCTTGCTAATTTGATAAATAAACCTAATTAGGAAAATTCAATATGAGATAGAATAAAATCCATGTAGTCAAGAATCTACTATGATGGACACTCTTAGATCTAGAACTACCCTTAATTCTACCACTTCTAAAGTTAAAACGAGAATCTATCATGGTTCCTGACCTTCAACAAGAAACATTTGAGGTAGTGCAAGATAGTATCCCTGCACATTTTCTTCAGATGACAACAACTAAGGGGAGAGGTAAATAGAAAATATCACCCTAATAAAAAGAACCGAGTCTGATGAAGACGTTCTCACCAATAGAGACCTCATGCTCCTAGAATTAATTTCCATATAAATTGTTAAGTCTCGCCTTAGGAAGAGGTATGAGAAATTCATAGAAGATGTGAAGAAATTACACATTGATATTTTATTCCTAAATGTTGTTGAAGATATATCAACCTATGCGAAACTCTTCAAGGATCTAATAACCAAGAGAATACGAGGATACGAAGGAGAGACTCACTAATTGGCAAAGGTGTCGAGTACCTTTGTTCAAGCAAGGATGCATATGAAACATGAAGACCCAAGAGATTTAACAATCCAATTCAATGTGGGAGACAACAAAGAGAGGAAATGACAGGTTATTTGGAACCATTATAATGATTAGAGTTAGAAATGATCATATTGAATTTAGGGTCCAAGATTCTATGAGGATCATGTGCTTATTCGAATATGTCTACTTCACTGACAACTACAATCAACTATACATTGACATTTAAGAATAGAATGCCATTTTTGATCTTGTAATGAGGACCCTCACTAATCAAACTTCTGATATTGATGAGCCTAAGGTCAAGGAGTTGTTGGCGCACCTAGATGCAAATGAACACGATGATCTAGTTGAGAAAGTACTAGAAGATTTTGAAATTCAAAACAATTAACTATGTTTCTCTAGAAAGAATACCCACTGATAAAGAAGCTCCCACACAATTTCTAAAGTTGAAACAACTTCATGACACTAGTATAAATATTATTTATAGCATTGGTTATTTTGGACTTACAACTTCAGTTATATACCGTCACCTATGTGGGTTATGTAACAACTAAGGACCTTTAGTGTTGGTTTCTAGGGTAAGAGACAACTGATGACTCATATATAGTGTTGGTTTATATGAAAGGTGAAACCGACATAACAACTATCATGTTCCATCGGTTTATAATCAACTAATGAAAAATCATATCAATAACAATTATAGGACTATAGTTGTTTATTTTTCTTAGAGAAATCGGTGATGTAGGTCTACCTCATAGTTTGAAGGAAGAAAGCAATTTTTTCCAGCGTCATCGGTCCTATTAAGATAACCGACAATGTACCTATTAATTGAAATTTGACTAATACGAATAGTTGTGTTGTCATTTTTTCTTTGAAGAAATGATAACACAAATATATATTGTTGATTTTTCAAGACAATTTAACTCACCATTTTTTGGTAGGTTTGCAGTTCTACTATCCAATTATTCACCATGATAGAGCATGCAGTTTGGAAGAATTGCATGCTCTGTAATAGTTTAGATTAACAACAGGCTAGTAGTACCTACAAAACCTGCAATTGCAAACACATACAAGAATCCACATCTACACAATTTATTCACACATGCAAATTGATTCTCATCCACAGTTCATTCCATTCTCCTACACAAATTCATGTACACAATTCATTTACACACATGCGATTCCATTTTCATACACGTGCAAATGCAATTATCATCATGTTCATTTCTCTTCATGTTTCAAACAAATATGCATATAGACACACATCATTCACATATAAGCTAATAATTCAATTAAATCAAATTTAAAGTTGCAAAAAACTCATTACCATCACATGTATAAATAATGACATCAAAGTTTAAAAAATCCATAATTTATTCCAATCAATTATAAAGTTGACTTCCTTCATGTATGACTTTACCCATTCTTCTCGTGTCTCATCCAACTCTTATTTTGTATAGGGTTTTATTGTATTAAAATTCTACAATGAGAATGAGATAATTTAAGAGTTTTTTTTATATTGTCAAATGAGACTATTTACTTATGATCCAAGACTATATGGATTATTTTTTGTATACAATGGATATATAGTGATACTTGTTTGACAATTAAGTCCATATACCACATCATGCATGATTTGCATACCCAATTATTATCTTGTATACGGAACAATAAATTTCCAATTATGGAAAACTTTAATAAATAAAAATAAGCATAGTTTGCATATATATGCATTAGAGTCAGAAGACTACCTTGACCTTCTTCCAAGCTATTATTTCATTTTTCTTGTCTACCTCTCCTTCATCCTGTTTGAATGGGTTTACACCCCTATAACTTAAACTAATACATTTTATTGCATTAATAAACAATCATGTAATGATGCACACATTACTATATTTTGATGAATAAAGATATTTATTTATGCTATAATCTCCACTTTTAATGTGTGTCCCCACTCCCTTATTTACTACCTAAAGGATCAAAATAATACACAAATATTGTCTCATAGACAACTACCAACAACTCCCAATGACTATTACTAAGTGAAAAGAATAAAAAAAATGAAAACTCAAATTCCATAATAAATGTAATTCATAAAGTTAAAATTGTTGACTCAAGGTCAATTAGGTCAATGTTGACTCACATCTAAATTGACTAAACCCGTGTTTTGATTATGACTAACCATTCCACATAATGGTGTCTAATGCCTCTACTTGAGTGTTTTCAGATTAGGTATAGACGCACTCCAATTGCCCTAACTTGCGCATCTCAAATTGGAGAAAAGACAAGTCAAAGTCATACAAGTGCACATTTTTGTAATATTATGTAAATCCATTAGAATCATGTTGTAAATCACTTGTAATGATTGTATGACGTGTAATTAATCTTAGAAAAATATCAGGAGCACTTAGATCGAATATTAGAGCACTTTAGATGCAGCTTTGAAAATTGATTACAGGCACTTTGTCAGTCGAGTTTCCCAGCCTGAAAACTCGACCAATCAATCCTTGATCAATTTTCTAAAGATTGCATCAGTCGAGTTGTGTTTACACATAACTCGACCGATGCAGTAACTGACCAAATTGATTTTCATTGGTCGGTCAAGTTTCCTCAGGTCAAACTCGACCAATGGTCTGAATATCGGCTTTGTCTTTTACTCTATCGGTCGAGTTACCCTTATAGAAACTCGACCGATTGCACTATATGGAAAAGTGTAGAAAAGTGCTTCTAGCCGTTGTGGAGTTGCAACAAGTGAAAATATATCATTTACAAGCCACAAAACGGATAGTTTTCGGCCCCAAGTGTTCCCAAAGGCTAAGAGGAATCCCAAGCTATAAATAGGACCCCTTATGCTTCATTCCAAGGTTGAACATTCAATGTAAACTCTATGTGAGGTTCCTATTCTATAGTTGAGTGCTTCCTACAACCTCCTCTCTCTCTCTAAGCTTAATCACTTGCTACATCCATTAGAGTGAGTAGGAAATCTGTAAGAGAGCTAGTACCACATGTATATCTTGTGAGGATCTCACTTCCACCACCTCCCTATCTCTCTTTTCAATAATGAAGATGAAGGTTCTCTCTCCTGTATAAGAGAGGTGAAGAAGAACAAGGGAAGGAGTCCCTTGGTGAAGATCAAGGATGAAGACTTGGAGCTAGAGTGGGTAAGCCCTTGGTGAAGGCAGAAGACTCCTTGCTCAAGTGGGTAAGTCCTTGGTGGAAGCTTCTCCGAGTGAAGGTGAAGTCAAAAGCTGAAGATCCAAGAAGAGTGGGTGATCCCTGCAAGGCTGAAGACTTGTGCAAGAGTGGGTAAGTCCTTGGAGAAGGCCGAAGACTCTTGCAAAGTGGGTAAGTCCTTGGTAAGGTTGAAGACTCTTTGTATTGGATAGGTTAATCTTTTGTTTGGTCATGCATTGTATGTCTTATGAATGAATATAAGAGTGCAATAGTTTGGAAGTCCTAGAGGTTGACCTCTCCAGGAAAGTGGACTGACACACTTCTAGTTTGAAGTGTGGAACCACTCTAAATAGCTTGTCTAATTGGTGCATGTTCAATCTCTCTCATCCTTGCTATGCATGTTTAGTTGCACTCAAATTACCTATTTAGAAACCTTATCTTGTCATATATCTTGAAGGTTTAATGAGTTTTGTTTAAGTTCTTTCAGCTCTATTCACACCCCCTCTAGAGCATCTAATCACCCATCTAGGAACCAACAATTAGTATCAGAGCGGGTCTTCTCCAAGCATACTTGAACAAGTAGGAGAAGATGGGTGACTACCAAGGAGGGAGATACTTGACCAGCCTACCAATCTTTGATGGGAGAAATTTCCTATATTAGAGAAGAAGGCTTCAATTTTACATCCAAGGATCAAGTCTTGAGATGTGGCAAATGGTGAACAACCCATACATGCTACCAAAGACAAAGATTGAAGAATGGGATGAAGCTACCTTGAAGAAAGCCACCTTGAATGCTAGAGCCATGCACATCCTCTATGCCTCCATGACCCCATCGAGTTCAATTGGATTTCTTCTTGTGAGACGGCCTATGAGGTATGGAGATAGCTATGCATCACTTATGAAGGGACACATCAAGTGAAGGAAAGAAAAGTCTACATGCTCAAAGGGCTGCTTGAGAACTTCAAGATGGGAAAGGAGGAGAGCATAGCAAACATGTACTCAAGGCTCAACACCATTGTGAATGGTTTTGCTGTTCTAGGACATCCTATGTCTAGTGGAGAGATCAACTCAAAGATCCTTAGAACTCTCCCCAAGAGGTGGGAACCCAAGGTGACTTCAATTGAAGAAGCAAGGTCTCTTAAGGATATTCCTATTGAAGAGCTCATTGGAAATCTACAAGCACATGAAGCCACTCTTGACAAGAGGGAGGAAATAGAAAGATAAGATAAGAAAGAGCTAAAGAGAATGAAGAAGGCTGAAATGAAGGCTCAAATTGAAGCTATCATGGAACAAGTCTCTCCATCCTCTCAAGCTAAAGAAGATGCCATGTACTCCAAGGGTAAACTCTACAAAGGCAAGTCCTCCTCCATCTGATGCTTCACATGTGAAAAGAAGGGTCACTACAAGGAAGATTGCCCACAAGGAAAAAAGAGCCATCTTCACAAGAAGAAGGAGAAATGGCACTCAAGCTCAAGTGGCTCCTCTAACTCAAGCTCAAGTGAAGATTCAAGTGAAGGATCAAGCTCAAGCTCTAGTGATGAAGTAGAATGCCATTTTTCTCTTATTGCATCAACAAGTGAAGACTCAAGTGAGGTAAATCTAAACTCTTTAGATAAGGAATATTTGATTGCTATCATTCTTGATACTTGTGCCTCTCTTAAGTCTTCTAAAAGGAAAAAGAAAAAGCTTGCTAAAATTGTTGATAATTTGCATGTAGAACTAGATGATCTTGAACATGCTAATTCTTACTTGCTTGATGATAAAAATGATTGTCTTAGTCAAGTAGATTCTCTTAAACTTGAAAATGCTAGTTTGCTTGATAAGATTAGATTTCTAGAAGCTCAACCTCTCATGCCTAGTTCTAATGAAGAGCATATTTTAATTGTTGATTCTCTCATGCATGCCATTGATGTTCTTAAATCTGAAAACAAGGACAAAGATTTTGTTTTGCAAGAGTTAGAAATAGAAAATGCCTCCTTGCTTGCTAAAATCAATGGGCATGAACCTTGTTCTAGTTATACTAATAGAGAGAATGATGTTTCTGCTCTTCATATTGATAGAGATTCTTATTTAATCAAAACTCTTTGCTTACAAAATGATCTTTTGCATGCTAGAGATAATATCAATCATTTGTCTTCTACCATTACCTCTCTTATGCATGATAATGATAGTTTAAGATCTTCTTTGCAAAGATTCTTAGTTGGTAAAAAGAGTCTTGATGACATCCTACACCATTCTACTAAACAAATTGGTAGACATGGTTTAGGATATGATAGTAGTCAAAGGAACAACAAAGATAAAGGACCTCCAATATTCCATGGAGAATCCTCTACTTCCAAGACTATGGGCACATGCAACTATTGCAATAAATTGGTCATTATTCTACTTGTTGTCCTTTTAGGAAAGCACCCAAGAGAAATAGGACTTGGGTTGCTAAACTAACCCCTCCGGACCCAAAAACATGATTGGGGACCATTTCATCTTTCTTCTTGTAGGTACTTGCAAATGGATTGACTTGAGCTATTGAATTACAAATTGACTTGCCAATACACATGAAAGAAGAAAGGTGAGATGTGTATGAGGTGAAAACAAGTGGAAAAAGGAATGGTAAGCACAAAGGTAATGTTTTTTCTTGCTTATAACCTGTCCTAACTTGTTTCTGTCAATTTAGTGTGCACTATACATATGGTTTTTGAGTCAAAAGTGGTATTTTGTGTTTCTCTTCACACTCTTGCTCAAAAACTATTTCTAATGCTTCTATAGTGCATTGCTAACTTTCTTAGACATGTTTGGATATGGTTTGTATATTTAGCATGCTTTAAAATATGTTTTTATGATATATATATATATATATATATATATATATATATATATATATGCTTGTTGACAGCTGATCTGTCGGTCGAGTTTGCCCTGTTTGAAACTCGAATGATAGGCACCTATGGGTGTTGCCAACAGCTGTCATCTGTCGAGTTGTCAATGCACAGAACTTGATCGATAACACTGTGCATAGAATATACATTTGGCTTATTGAATGAGAATTTTCCTCTCAACTAGATTTTCTCAACCAATAGCCTTATTCTTTGGCACTCTCATTTGGTACCTTTATATATGCATATTGTCATGTTCTAAATTGCCTATCTTGCTTACAACTCTATCTCTCTTATTTCTCTAAATTGGTATATATATATCTTGCAATAACTTGCTTTGAGTTGTTTTGCAGGTTTTGATGATGATCTCTTTGGATCTCTTGGTTGTGTCTAAAAATTGCTTCCGTTGTACTCTAACTTGCTACCTCTATCTAGGTGTATATCTTGTTTTGATACAACCTTGAGATTCTTAGGGGTAATCATCTTATGGTAAGGATGCATATCTAGTGAGTTATATCCTTTCATGCTTCTAAAATTGCATATCTCTTTGTTTGGATATATCTCTACATCTCTCATAGGTTGCTTTATCTTGTATATATTTTGGTATCTCTTGCTATGATCTAGATACTACTAGTAGTCCTAACTTGTGATATCATCTACTAGTAGTTCATATACATGTAGTTATAACCTTGCTTATAATTGGCATCTTTGCTCATCTATATGCTATGCTTGTATCTTGTCTCATATATGCTCAAGATTGTTCCTTGAATTGCATATCTACTATCTTGAGTTTCTTGCATAACATTGTGATGCAGGGTACATAGATCTACATGATATGTAAAAATTGGAGTATTTTTGGATTTTATGCAGATTCTGCTCCAGTTTCAGTATTTTATGCAAGACTAGTGTTTTTCATGCAGAAACGGCCTTCTAAGAAAGACTCATTACTTTGCAATGAGCTCTGATGGTTTTTGGTCAAATTCCGTCATCCTGAGGGACAAATTTGCGATTTATTGTTTTTCTACAACACTTTGTCTTGCTTTTTGGGTTGTTCAAGTATATGCTTTAACTTGCTTTTCTTTCTATGCTTGGACAAGCCCCTATCTTTGCTCTTATACTCTCCTTCTATATATTTGTGTTATCTCCTTTCCTTTAACAAGTGGTGTTTCTTATTTCTTCATACCCCCACCTTTTTGAAATGACAAAGGAGGAGAAAGATGTCTTTTTTTGACAAAAGAGGAAGAAGGCATGTCTTACATGAAGGGGAGAATCATGTCCATATAAAGGAGAGAAGGTAAATGGAAAAAGACATATATGAGTAGAAGACATAGTATTCTATAAATGTTATGAAAGCTAACCATGCAGGAGAAATAGCATCAATTGAGGGGGAGTATGAGAAATCCATGCGCATCAATTGAGGGGGAGCATATGAGCTCAATCCCATTGAAACCCCTAGGTTTCTCTGAAGGTATGATTTTACTTAAAAGCTTTCAATACATTTATGGAATGGTTTTGTCATCTTCAAAAAGGGGGAGAATGTTGACTCAAGGTCAATTAGGTCAATGTTGACTCATGTCTAAATTGACTAAAACCATGTTTTGATGATGACTAACCATTCCACATATTGGTGTATAATGCCTCTACTTGAGTGTTTTCAGATTAGGTATAGACACACTCCAATTTCCCTAACTTGCGCATCTCAAATTGGAGAAAAGACGAGTCAAAATCATACAAGTGCACGTTTTTGTAATATGATGTAAATCCATTAGAATCATGTTGTAAATCACTTGTAATGATTGTATGACTTGTAATTAAGCTTAGAAAAATATCAGGAGCACTTAGATCGAATATTAGAGCACTTTAGATGCAACTTTGACAATTGATTACAGGCACTTTGTCGGTCGAGTTTCCCAGCCTGAAAACTCGACCGATCAATCCTTGATCAATTTTCTGAAGATTGCATCGGTCGAGTTGTGTTTACACAAAACTCAATCGATGGAGTAACTGACCAAATCAATTTTCATTGGTCGGTCGAGTTTCCTCAGGACAAACTTGACCGATGGTCTGAATATCAGCTTTGTCTTTTACTCTATCGGTCGAGTTACCCTTATAGAAACTCGACTGATTGCACTGTACGGAAAAGTGCAAAAAAGTGCTTCTAGCCATTGTGGAGTTGTAACAAGGGAAAATATATCCGTTGCAAGCCACAAAACGGCTAGTTTTCGGCCCCAAGTGTTCCCAAAGGCTAAGAGCCATCCCCAGCTATAAACAGGAACCTTGGGCTTCATTCCAAGGTTGAGCATTCAATGCAAACTCTATGTGAGGTTCCTATTCTATAGTTGAGTGCTTCCTACAGCCTCCTCTCTCTCTCTAAACTTAATCACTTGCTACATCCATTAGAGTGAGTAGGAAATCTGTAAGAGATCTAGTACTACATGTATATCTTGTGAGGCTCTCACATCCACCACCTCCCTATTTCTCTTTTCAATCATGAAGATGAAGGTTCTCTCTCTTCTCCAAGAGAGGTGAAGAAGAACAAGGGAAGGAGTCCCTTGGTGAAGATCAAGGCTGAAGACTTGGAGCTAGAGTGGGTAAGCCCTTGGTGAAGGAAGAAGACTCCTTGCTCAAGTGGGTAAGTCCTTGGTGGAAGCTTCTCCGAGTGAAGGTGAAGTCAAAAGCTGTAGATCCAAGAAGAGTGGGTGATCCCTGCAAGGCTGAAGACTTGTGCAAGAGTGGGTAAGTCCTTGGAGAAGGCCAAAGACTCTTGCAAAGTGGGTAAGTCCTTGGTAAGGTTGAAGACTCTTTGTATTGGATAGGTAAGTCTTTTGTTTGGTCATGCATTGTATGTCTTATGAATGAATATAAGAGTGCAATAGTTTGGAAATCCTAGAGGTTGACCTCTCTAGGCAAGTGGACTGACACACTTCTAGTTTGAAGTGTGGAACCACTCTAAATAGCTTGTCTAATTGGTGCATGTTCAATCTCTCTCATACTTGCTATGCATGTTTTAGTTGCACTCAAATTACCTATTTAGAAACCTTATCTTGTCATATATCTTGAAGGTTTAATGAGTTTTGTTTAAGTACTTTCAGCTCTATTCACCCCCCCTCTAGATCATCTAATAACCCATCTAGAATCCAAAAAAAATTATAAGAAAGAATTCAAAACTTACCCAACAATGAAAAGAGCTATAATTATGTTCTTTCCCATAGTAGCAATATACATAAATGCAGTAGAGAAATAATCAATTATAGAAAATTGGTCCCTAAATACACGACTAATCAATGATGGAACTAGAAATGTTAAACTTATTAATGCAAATTGTGCAATCGTCATACGTGAGTAGCTGCAATATATATATGGATTAATATATTAGATAATAATTTAACATATAATTTTTCATATATAGAATGAGGTATTTATCCATAAGATCTCACCATATCGAAAGTTCTATCATGGTTGTATTCAGTAAATCTTAACTAAATAACTCCACAATAGAAGTCAAGAATACACTGGTATCATGATCATGCCATGTAGCATCTTTCTAAATAAGAACAATCATAGTCAAAAAAAAATTATAGTGTCTAACTATAGTGCCACCCCCCTTCACTTAGGACCTAGCGAGTTGAAGAGTACATATGAAATACAAGCAGGTACCAAAGCTTTTGGGGAAGGAACTATAGGGGGATTCTTAGGTACTATGTTCTACATGTAATCTCATATCGGTTGCCAATTATATAAACATATATAAAATAACCACAAACACAAATATATAGTAAAGTTATCATACATTCTAATAGAGGACTCCAACTTTGGGCAACATAACCACGCTGCCTTCTGCTTCTCCTACCGTGTTGTGCTCGGGGTGGACAATGGCAGTGGTGTGTCTTTCCATTGTGGATAGGAAGTTGGATAGTCCCACAAAGCACATTATCAGGCAATTGGGCACCATGAATCTTGTCACTTTCAAGGTGTGGGGAAACCTCTCCCAGTCCCATGACATATAAGGTAGGTTGGAATACTACAAGACAACATTTTATCAACACCAACAATTTTTATATAGTGTTATATATACTAAAACATAACATATAAATTGACTTGGAAGACTACTATACTTCAAAAATACCTACATCAGGTGTGTCTAGATAGTTAATGGGATTACTCCCAATCAACTTATCTTTCATCTGAGGAGCGTCAATGAGATTACTCGCAACTACCTCATAAGAAGAGCGGTACAGTTGAGGTATTGTTTGAGGAGGAGCCTGAAACTGTCTCATTACTTCTTGTATTCTCTTTGCTACTATGGCCTATACCTCATCTTTTGATAATCCTCATTTCTTTCCAAATCTTCTCTTTTCCTTCGATGTGCCAAAAAAATATCTTATCCCAACATAAGCTCCAACACCCGTTACCCAACCAAGATTCTCCTGACTACCTAGAGCAATCATGAATTCATCCCTTTGGCCCTCAAGGATGATCTTGCCTTTTTTCTTTGCTCATAGATCTCCCTTTAATGGAGCGTGATTCACCCAAAAAAATAGATCTCCCTTTAATAATCATAAATAGTAATTGGTCAGTAAAACATACAAATCACCTAAAATCTACGTCAAAAATGAGCATGCACTCTTATAGTGGAATTTTACCATTTTTGTAGCCACCTTATCGGTTGTAGGGTTGAATTTTACTCTAGAGAAACTTCTCCTCACACATATTCACTCCTCATGGAAAGGTAGAGATGTAATGCTAGTAGAAGACTCAGCATACCCAGGAGTAGGTTTCTCAGAAGAAGATGCTTGCTCTCTCTGTTGGTGACGCTAGGTGTAACTATGTGGACCCAACTTGTGGTCATGCACATTATTTGCATGCCTTTATTTTTTTAGCACTATGTATATCCTAGCTAATCCAAAACATATGTTACTTACATAATACACTAAAGGTATCTGATTAGTCATAAGAACATATTTTAAGGGAGGCTTAATACCTTAAATTCACTATTAGAATTGAAGTAACAAACGTGTTTCACACACTCTTATAAAAATAGTGCCATTCCTCAGTGGTGGGCTTCTTCCTCTTGTGGCACATTATGTAATCTCTTTTCAATTTTTTCTTAAAATTCCTCAATGTCCTCCCACAATGTTGTGGTATATTTTTATGATGAAAGTTTTCATCAAGGTGAAAGATGGTGGAATCTTTAAAAATAGAACAATTCATATCTTTTAAATAGAATTGTACATATCTTTAAAAATAAAATAGTTCATGTCTTTTAAAACAGAATTGTACATATCTTTAAAAACGTAATATATCACAACTATCTCGTTCCAAATAAGGTCTTAAATGGAAGATCAACTTTATGCCCAAATTCTAATATTATTCTCCATTTTCTATGACCAAGAACCCCTAAATATTATCTGAAAGAGTTGTGATTGTTCTCAATAGGATTTCTTACTGCATCAAAATCATTGGCCAACTTCAAACCTTGCCCCTTTATGCTGATAACTTGTTCATTAGAATGATCCTTCTTTTACGTGCATGATCACACTATTCCTCACCAGTCCCATCAAGATCCTCAAGGTTCTCATCCTAAGGGTTCTCATCCTTATTAGTAAGGAAACACATATAACTGTAAAGAATGCAAATGTACATCTAGGATATGAAACATATATATAATTGTTATAGAGAATGTAAACTACATATCTACGTAATAATACAATATATAACTTACACCAAACTCATCCTCCCAATATACATCAACATGGTGTAAATCCTCATGGTGCTCATCCTCACGGTCAGATACCATCTAAAAAAGTGTCATATTAAAAATAGTGAAGAAACACATATAAGTTATATAGAATGTAAAATGCACATATAGCATATGAACCATATATAACTATGATAGAGAATATAAAACATTAATTGATTATTTGGAATGAATGCCTCTAGTATTGGTTGGATCTCTGATCAATTAATGTTCCTTCTGTGTGATCTCCACACGTATATTCATCAGTGTTAGCTTCACTTGGCAAGCCAACTGAGAATGGTCTAGAGTCATCCTACTTGCCATAGAAGTCTTCTTCATCTATATAATCTGCAATGAACATCCAATGACATACCACTTTTTATTTATAGGATCAATGATATATAATACTCACTTTTCCTTCGATGCCATGATGAATGCTTCTCCTTCTCACCAATCTTTTCAAAATTCACTATTATGAAACCTAATTTATTCACTACAACTCCTTTGTTGTAATCATATCAATTACACCTAAAGATGAGAACTTTAAAATATGTGTAGTCAAATTCCCATATGTCTCTAGTGACATTATAATAAGACATTTTATCTATTTGGGTGTCACCACTATTTCGGATGACATTCTTATCATTTGTCATTTTTATAGTATGAAAATCTATTTTTGTCAAAGCCTTCATAAGATATAACATACTTTTCTTGTTTAAAGGCTAGCCATATGATATTTTGAAAAAGTTTATTTGGTGTTTGATATAGTTTACGAAAGATTTTTATCTTTGAACACCGTAAAAAAATTGATTATGCACTCATTAACCACGTTGAACTGGCTTGAGGATATTTTGTCTTGATAAAATTGGTGTTTTTTGCGATGTATATCATCACTTGGTTGATGTTGTTGTTTTCACTCATGATCTTAAAGTATATTTGTCATAATAAGTATCAATATTCTTTGCATTGGAAGGAGATTTATTATATCTCAAAAATACATTAAAAATTCATAACCTCTCGAGTCACATAAGCCTCAATAATACTCCCTCCAGGTTGATAAGGGTTTTGAGCATCACCTTTAAGACCACTCATGTACAACTTAAAAGGGTACATCAACGCAAGAAAAGTGGAACCAACATTTTCACTTTCCTAGTCCAATGGACATCAAGATGTACCATGATATCAAAGAATGAAGGAGGGATATACATATCAAGTTGTAGTCATGTAATGGTCACTTCTCTTTGCAACTTATCAAGATTATCAGGATCAATAACTTTGCTTCATAAAGTGTTAAAGAAGAAACAAATCCTAATTATTGTGAACCTTACATGCTTCTAGATTATAGATTGAAGTAATGAGAAATATTTTCTATATTGGAGAGTGACAATTATGATATTTAAGACCTTTCAGTTTTAAAGCTTTCATTATTACTAATCAAAAGGTAACATTAAGCAAGTACTCACATCAATATTTGTTTTCCTATATTGACAATGTTTAACAAGCAAGAGGTAAATATTTTTGACAATCACAAATAGATTTATTGTTGATTCTTTCCTTATAACTATTTTATGTAGATCCATTCTAGATTTGATGCCATCTTTAGTCTTACTTGGTATCTTCAACAAAGTACCAATGACGCTATCACATGCATTCTTTTTCAACACGCATGACATCAATACAATGCCTAAATGTCAAAGAACTCCAATAAGGAAGATCCTAGAATGTTTACCTCTTTCAGAATAAATATTTGTCATGTGTAGGAATAGTACTTTTTTAATTCTGACCAATGCCTTGACAATGTCTTTTACTATTTCATAAACATCCACCCCTGATATAGGTTTAGAGGAACTTTGTTCTTAGTTGAGCCATTCAATGCTTTGTTCAACCTTTGATAAGGATGTAGTTTTGATGGAAACCTGTCATTGCCATGATATATAGGCTTTCAACCATATTTTAGTTCTACTGAATCAATGCTTTCCTAAGATATATGGCATGTTCTGGATCCTTTTATGTTATAACTAGGAGAATTTAAAAAATTCTAGAAAGTAATTAATAATGCAAAATAACATATATTGCAAATGAAATTTCTCTCTACGCAAAGCATCATGACTCATCTCACCTTCTCTCCAGAGTTACTTTAGGTCATCAATCAGAGGTTCAATAAAAAAATCAATACATTGATAGGTTGTTTGGGGCCTGATATCAACAAGGACAACATGTGAAACTTATTTTTCATACATAAATACAGAGGAAGATTATATATAACAATCATAACATTCCAAATGCTATGTTGGCTGCTTAATGTTCTGTATGTATTCATCTCATTGGTAAAAAGACCAAGTTTTAAATTCCCCACTTCTTCACCAAATTTAGGGTACAATAAATATATTTTCTTCCATTATAGGGCATTAGACACATGCCATAGGATCCCATCATTGTTTGTCTTTACCTTTGCATGCCCTGATAAATTTCACACAGCTATGATGTTGGAAGACAAACATTGAACTTGTGATATTTCATGTTGATATCACATCACCTTAGATGGAGATTTAGTTTTGGTCTTACCAGAAGTCATCATTTTGTACCTTGGATCCCCACAATTTTGGAAAATATTTCAAATAGATATAATCCTCTTGCAATATCACATATTCATTGGGCACAACATTTTCCTTGTTTTGTATGCTGACATTGGAAGCTTGTAGCCTTCAAGATGAATTTCTTTCAGCAAATACAATAGAGATGTGCCACTTCGTAGAGTATATAATCTCAACATAGCACTCAACTTTATAATATAGTACAACCTAAGTATGATAGTCTCTCACAATCATGCAAAATGTTTTTAAATAACTCAGGTGGATCATTAAGATTTACCCCACATATATGTAGTATATCATCAACCATGTCCATCTGAATCAGTTCATTAACATCAACATCATTAACGTTGTATTCTTCAACACATTTACCACAATAAACATTTACTTATCTCATAGTAGGAATGTCTCCATGCTAGTACCATTTTGTACAACACTGTACAATCTTGTTGCATGTGACATGAATTTTGATTTTGTCAAAAATGTTGACTTTCAAGTTGTTACTGCAATTCCTATATGGACAATAGAACCTATGTCCAGGTCATTTCATATGTTCCTCCACACATGATATAAATTGATCATGACCAATAATAAACTATAGTGTAGGAATTTGTAATGGACATCCATGTTCAATCCATTTGATGATCACATGGAAAATGAGTATTGAATCATCTGTTACATATGTCAATTTTAGAATAAAATATGTTTGAATTAAATCAAGGTTTTGTGTTAGGGTTTAGAATTTAGGGTTAAGGGTTTAGTGTTAGGGTTTATAGATTATGGTTTAGTATTTAGGGTCTAGAGTTTAGGGTTAGGGTTTAGTGTTGAATGTGCACCACCTATCCCATTCTTGAACACCTAATCCCACTAGTAAGTGTATAATGTGTATTCTATTTCAAGAATATTTCGGCAACATTTCCCCATAATTCTCCAAGTACAATTATGTAGATGGGAATATATCCACCTTCATATGTACTTAGAGAACAAACAAGGAAGATGTCACAAAACATATTGAAAACTAAATACAAAATATACACTTACATCCTAAGTGAGACTAAGTGTTCCAAAACAATCCAAATCAGGGACTACCCAAGATCTACTACTTTTCATTAGATTTTCAAAAGGTTACTAGGCCATCATTAGGGCTTAGAAATAAGGGTTTATCTATTATGGTTTGGGGTTTACTATTCATATATAGAGATTAGGCTTGGTTTCCATACCACACCCATTGCTCATTTATCAATTTATATTATCATTAGGGTAGGGATTGATCTCAATAAACAATGCTAGACATAATTTTCATGTCAAATATGCATAATGAAACCAAACATAATATTCAAGGTTTATATGAGGAATTCTAAATAAACCAAACAAACAACTATACATACATTTTCCCAGACATATTTTTTATTCTACTTAGATATACAATTAGAATTTTGTGACCTAACACGCATGTAATAAGAAAATATAGATCCATTTATATAGATGGATATAATCAAGAACATAATAACAAGAGTTTATCCCTGACATAGAAAACCAACAACTATATATAAAAATATTTATAAAAAAGAAGAAAACAACACACATTATCTATAGAGAATATATGTGAGGGTCAAAGTAGAAACATAGGCATAGTAGTAGCACCACTGTAGTGGTGGTGGAGGCAGCAGTGACAATGGTGGTGATGGTAGATACTAGAGATCTATCACACAGTGGTCATAAAAGGAAGAATCAGGATGAAAATGGTGGTTATAGGAGAATAGTGAAGAGTGGAGGATGAAGAGGGATAAAGGTAGTGGTTAGAGAAGAATGGTGGTAGCGGTGCAGTAGCAGCAATGGTCACAGTTGAGTAGCAAATATCAATGACATTCATAGCTATAGGTATCATGCGATGAAATAGAGAATGTGGGGGAAGAAATTTTCATGGGTTCTATTAAGTAGAACTTAGGCGTTGATTGAGTTTTAGGACCCAACACTAAAACCTATGTCCTCAGCTCAAGAGAAAAAATGACAACACAACATCTATGATGTCAGTGTCTTAATATCACCAATTTATTATTAAGAAATCAGCGTCATAAGTATTTATCCCTAATAAAAAATGCCAACCCTCATTACAACCTATAGTGTTGGTTATACGACCAAAACCAATGACATAACCCATTTTGGGGTTAAACAATTGGTTCGCAGGGCACATGGAGGGGACCTAGTATCATCGGTCCTGATAAGAGGAATGAACACCACAAGTTTTTGGAAGTAAAATGTTTCTCGGGGAACATCACCTTTTGTGTTGTTTTTTTTATACAATAACATACGACATAAGATTCTTTGATGTGACATTAATATTGCATGAAGGTATGTGTTGTTTTTTTCCTTATCAAGCAATGGGACATGTGCTTGACCAAATTTCTTTTGGGAAATTAAATTATGTGGGTTGTCTGTGATGTCATATCTACTCCAAGAAACCACATTTATATGAAAGCGGTACCCATATTTTTCACTAAATAGCAAGACTTGACCAATTGTGACATTTGTTATGTTTTAAATGATGTCAAATGTACTTATAGCTGGTTTCACTTGGTTTGATGTTAGGAAAAGTGAAACCAGGCATAAAAATATAGTAGTGTGAGAATGCTTCAATATGAATTCTTAGATAAAGAAAAAAGAAATAAGGGCATCATGAATTCTACATTATCTAAGGGAAAATAGGACAACTTCTTTTTGAATTAAATTGAGAAGGAAGGAAATTGGATTTTTTTAGATAACATAGAGGGTTTAAACCCTATAGATTGCATGCATATGATCCATCTGGAAGAAAATGTCATGCCTCTATCCCAAGGAAAAATAAGGTTGAATCAAAATATAGGAGAAGTTTCCAATAAAGAAATCATCAAGATGTGTGATGACATGATCATATACACCATCTACAATAGAAACATATCCAATAGTACCCAAAAAGAGTTGTATATTTGTGGTAAAAGGTGAGAGTGGAAAAACATCATGACCAGGTGTGCAAATGGTAGGATTATGTGTAATGATTATAGGAAGCTCCACTCATTTACAATGAATGGCCACTTCCCTCTTCCATTTGTCGACCAAATTCTTGAGCACCTTGCGCCAACTGTTTAGTTTTATATATGAGTAGATATTCAAGCTTATTTAAAGTATCTATCAACCCTGATGAATCAGAGAAGATGATGTTCACATGCTTTTATGGTAAATAGGATTTCAAGAGAATGTCATTTGGCATGTTCAAAACACATGTGACTTTTCAAAGGTCTATATTTTAATCTCTTTTCTCATTTCCTTGAAAATATTATTGGAGTTTTGATGGACGACTATTCCATTTATAGAACTAATTTTGATAATACTTGAGAAACTTATGTTTGGTACTAAATATATGTGGAGAGAAACATGTAGTGCTTAACTGGGAAAGTGTCATTTCATGGTTCAAGAAGGATTTTTTTTTGGATACAAGGTTTATGATAGGGGTATAATGGTCCAATGGAACATAGTAGAAGCCATATCTACATGCCCACCTCCTATGTCAGTGATAGGAGCAAGAAGTTTCTTAAGACATTCTAGATAACTATAGTTTCATTGAAGATTACTCTTATCAAGTTTGCTTGTAAATGATGCCACTTTTGATTTTGATGACAACTGTCTTAAATATTTTAATATTCTTAAACATGCTCTCACTAAAACACAAATAACTCAAGCTCCAAATTTGGAATTCATTTTTGAATTGATGACACAAGTGATTATGTGGTTGGATCTATCTTGCAATAAAATAAGGACAAGAAACACCATTCCATCTATATCCTAGAAAAACACTCAAGAAAGTTCAAGAAAAATTATAGAACCATTAAAACGGAAATACCGCTATGATTTATGCTTTTGACTATTCCAGGTCTTACATGAATGGATCTAAGATAATAGTGTACGTTGATCATGGGCCCATCGAATATCTCTTGACTAAGAAATACATTAAGCCAAGAATTCTAAGATGGGCACTCCTATAGGAATTTTATTATGAAACAGTCAATTAAAAGGGATAAGAAATGTTGTGCTGACCAACTATCTAGAATTAATTTGGAAGAAGGCCACTCCTTTCTGGTCAATGATAGTTTCCCTAAAGAATATTTGATGTTGATCAAAGCTATAGATCCAATGGCACCTTGTATTTAGATATTTGCAACTACATGGCTTGCCAACAACTACATTCAAATATTAGCTATAATGAGAAAAAAGAAGCTTCTCTATATGGTGATAAAAAATATATATGATGCCTACCCAAGGAAGAAGTACCTAAGATCCTCTACAATTTCCATGATTCCCTATATGGTGGGTATATGGGCATAGATAGAACTGTAGAAAAGGTGTTATAATCAAGATTCTTCTGGCCCCACTCTATTTTAATACACACAACCTATGCAAAATCCTACAATGAGTGTCCAAAAATAGGTAATATTTCTAGGTACAAAAATATGTCGATGTTTGATTAGATCAAATGAAAATTTGATGTATGGGTTGCTGATTACATAGGACCCTTCCTTTCTCCCCGTGGGAACCAACATATTCTAGTTGTGGTTGATGATGTATCTTAGTGGGTGGAATCCCTGGAAAACACTACTTGTGATTACAAAGAAGTATCAAAGATTCTCAACAAGGTTATCTTGCTAATATATGTATTCCCCAAAACCTTTGTATGCGAGTGTGGTTCTCACTTCATAGAAATATAGTTCGAAGCATTCCTAAGAAAACACAATGTAAAGTATAAGGTTGCTATAGCCATTCTCCCCAGACACATGGTCAGGCTGAAAAGATAGTGGGGAAATCAAAGAAAGCTTGGTCCACTAAATTAGATGATGCCCTATGGGCATACAAAATAGCCTACTCAATGCCAACAGGGACCACCCCCTAGAGGTTGATATCTATCAAGGCATGCCATCTTCATGTGGAACTAGACCATAAATATTTATGGGAAATTGAAGTTATAAACATGGATCCATAAATTGCATGAGAAAAGAGATTCTCACAGCTCTAAGAGTTGGAAGATATACAACTAAATGCCTATAAGAATGCAATAATTTACAATGAGAGAACCAATGTGTGTCACAATTCACACTTGAAAAGTAAATATCTTAATGCGGGAGACAACATTTTCAATCAGGTAGTTTTTAAGGAAGCTCATAAGTAGGTGGTCGGGCACATTTACTATTACAAAGGTATATCCATCAGGGATGATGGAACATTGAAATGAGAAATATGGGATATCCCATGGAATGCATACATGGTAAAGAGATATTATGGAGATTACTAGGAAGGCGAATTTGTAGATCTTTGAGCCATAGACACATAACTGAGAAACACCAGAAGTCAAGATAATGACTCAAAATTAGTGCTCCTTAGGAGGAAATCCAAGATTTGTACCCTACCTTGAATTTTTATAAATGTTTGTGTTTTAATTACCTTTGCTAGTTTTTCTTTAGAAATTTCCATGTCGATAATTTGATCTTTATTTTCAACATGGTAGTCTAGTTTTTCCCTATTTGCAACTTTATTTTGTTAAACTTTTAATAAGGTAGCATTCGTGTGAATAGAATAAAATATGGTTAGAGACTTGCATATTGACTTCATCAAATGTAACAAATGAAATACTAAAGGGATGAATATTTCATTAGTTTTAGAAGTTTTCTACTCCATTTTTTCTCACTGAAGGGATTCTCATCAACTGAGGATAATTGCTCTCTCATTGTTCATTGAGACAAGAGTTTCATCTATAAATGAAATCATTTTTTGTTGACTAAAGGAAATAGCTACTTCATCAATATGCGAAGACCTGGTCAACCATCGACCTACAAGGTAGAATCGTCAGTTGATGAAGCCTATAATTTCATTAGTGTACTAAGATTATGAAGATCATCATAAGACAACTACTGAGCTCTCATCAGTAGACACTCTCAACAGTTGTCATCAGTGAAAGAAGGTTGTCCTTTTCATTAGAGAATGAGAAACAAGAAGTCATTAGTTTATAGCCTCTATGTTTTCAGTGATTGATGTTGTATGAAATATCATCAATGGATAATAACTGCAATTTCATCAATTCATTATCAATCGAAAAAAAAATATAGAACCACACCACACCTGAGTATAAAAACCATTGGTAAGGTCCGAGGCTAAACATTCACAAACCCGATCTTTTAATCAGACCAACCTCCCTCGTTGATGAAAGATTGTAGCTTTTCATTGGTGAATTGTCCTAACCCACAACACATTGGTTAGAAATTGGAAACCACAAATGAGGACACCTGACAATAAGTACATGTCGCTCCCAATATCGTAGAGGGTGAAGCAAAATGAATCCAAAATATAAAACATGACTTCACAACACCAAGCTTGACATCTAATTGGGGATCATCATCGTCTCCTTCATGAGAGAGGAGTTACTAAGAACTCTACCAAGGAGGGTATCCATCCTTGATCATCACTATTCACCAAAGGACAATCTTCATTCTTTGACCTTGTAGAGAAGACCATTTTGTCATTATGCTCAACCTCTTTCAGGTATTGGTTGGTCTTTGTAAGATGTTGATTTTCATTTATGTATTGTCTTTCTTTGCCTTTGATCTTTTAAAAAGACCAACCTTTGTTGTTAGATAAGGACTGTGTTTTTGTTGGTCTATAGCTAGAAATACTTTTCACTAGTTGACATTATAATCCAACAACACCTCTATTTTTCATCAGTCATTAGTCTTCATTTATGTTCGGTAATCATATATCCTTAGATTTATCTAGGTTTTTATCGTTGTTGATTTCCAACTGTCATCTCAAATTTCATCAACAACTAATTTTCATCAAGAAGCACCTTTGAGTCCTTGAGAGAAGGTTTGCATATGTGATTTTCATTGAACTCATATTAAAACTTCTTTTTATAGGTTGACAATTTCTTCTCATCAAGCGACAAAATTTTCATATGTTGTTCTATACTCTCCCTTTTTCATCAATTGTTGAACATTTATCAACCTCAATTGTTGTTCATAGCTTGTGTATCTCAATTAAATTTTGAAATTGATAGTCTTTCTCAAATATACAATAGCACAAAATGTTCAGATTAGAAGTCAATGAAGGACCATTGTGGGAGAAAATTGAGGAAATGTTAAAGAGGGTAAACAAATTTCTCAATCAACACAAGAGTGATCCTATTCTAGGATATTTGAAATGATACACACAACAAATCTTCTACAACATATCCTAGCCCCCAATCTTAAAAAATATGATGGCGAAAAGAAAGTCCACACTTGACTCATCAGAGTACATACATTTATAAGAGGAAGGAAGAAGAAGAGAAAAGTAGCTAGTGTACCCCCTTGTATCCTCGTAAAGAAGAAGATCAAGATAGGTAGAAAATAAGAAGTAGAGTTAGAAGCAAGGAAATAAAAAACTAGTCAGACAAAGACTATATCTAAAGAACTAGAAGAAAAAATAACTCCCATAAAGCTTGTAGTTTAAACACTAGAGATGGTAGTCTCAACTACAGTACTAACAATTGCATAGAGAAACTAGAAACCTAATGCTGATTTTGTCACTATGGAAAAAGAAAACCAAACTATATATCCATAATGTAGAAGGGGGTGTACAAAGCAACTAGTGCAAAAAAACCGTAGAGAAATTAGGAATATACGCAAGAGTCAAGATAATTTTAAAACAGGTCAACCTATTTTTGTCCTACTTATATCACCAAAGGTCACTGAGCTTATTATGGAATTTATGTCATACCAAAAGAAGCTCTTGGCAGAGAAAAGAAGAAGCAAAACACATGGGGGGCCCTAGAAATTAGTAGTCATACTATTCAACAAATTCCAAATACTGACATAGATAGCATTGAATAAGATATTATGCAAGACAGAAAAAGATCAAGCTATTTCCAATAAATATGAATCTAATAGGGAAGTCATGGGATTTAGTATTTGATAAGAATGGGAGAATCTGACATGAGAAGAATGCCACAAAATAGGACAATCAAAACTTTCTCAGATGCATTGTGAATAATGTGGGCGATTCATAGGATTATTGCTTGTGTGATATTCACCTAGTTTGAATAGGAAACATGACCAAGGAGACCTACACATTGTAGATTATCATGAAAAAGAAACCCATCAACATCAGATGTCATAGATAAATTGACAGTAATGAGTGGTCCAAAGGGTTAAAAGGAGTTGTGTATGGAGGGAATAATCCTGAGGGAAAACTTTGTGGATTTTAAATACCTACTCACCACAAGGGCTCTTGCTAGGAAGGAAGACAAGCACTATTAAAGATTCAAAAAGTCAAACTACCTAATAACCTTTATGAATAGGATCTATTTGTGATAGTGATAAGGTCATTTTCTCTTTGGAAGAGATACTAAAAATGATCTCTAGAGAAAATTTCAAAGGGAAGGCCTAAGGTGTAGGGGAATATGGGTACAAAATAGATAGCGGAAACACAAGTTTAACTGCCATATTCTCATTTAACAGATGATCACGTCAATAACTATGTATTGGAAAGGATGGTTTACAAGGTCATACCTGGTCCTGGAGCAAGTCCAGTGATTACACTCGCACATAAGTGTGTGCCATTATTCAATTTGCACATGGGCAATGTAAACAAAAACTCCTAACTGATCACCATAGACAACAATTGACCTTGTCCTCCTAGCGGCAAGAAACAACCTCCTAGCCTCTATAGTAGTCCACATGGACCATCGGGATCCCCTGTTGTTCTAGAACAATAGGCAAGAAGGAGTTGTCCCTTCTAGTCGATGTACTAGAACCAACTTTATCTCCCATAATTATTCTTCCTTATTATCCCTCCCTTTATCGGGTAGGAAATTCTTGGGTTCTCTCGGTTACTACAACCAGATAAGTCAACAATTGTAAGAGCTAATTTATATGTCTGAGAAGTCCCCAGTACCCCTCTATTTATAGGAGGGTTAGGGTTCCCAATCTGAGTGAGAGTCAAAGGGGATGGGATTTCACAAACTTTTGCATCCTGTGAGCAGCGATACGATTGGTTCATAGGTGAAATGATCGGGTCTAACCTTAAATCAGTTGTTTCATCATGTTTCCCAACCACAATTATATTGGCAATTAATATACAATTAATGCACAAAATGATGTCATCATTTATCCTTAATCAAATAGAATTGATCAACCAAACAATCAGTTCACAACCTGAGCTTGTCAGTACATGGAACTAATTACTTCTTGAATCAATCAGTTCATGGTCCAAATTTCCAATTTTGTTTCAATTGCCCTGACACTCTGAAATGATCAGCTCAACACTTGAACTGGCTGATTCATTGTCCAATTAGTCAATAATCAACCCATGTTGTTTAAATTGAATACTTAACTCTTTTGTAATCAAGTTTAAACCATATTCATGAACAAACTCCTACTCCAAAAGTATCCTATGTGTGTGACCCTATAGGTTCTAAGTTACGTTTGAAGTGAATGTCCATAACAAATTTATGACATCACAAGCAATGAGCAGTATCTAGAAAAACATCATTACTACCCAAGTAATTTGGAGTTGGAGAACAACTTCAACCTACAATATGTAATTGATGTTATAGTGATTGTATAATTCCTTTGTCAGTGATATCTAGATTGAACTCGAGGCATGGAATCGTAATCCTATCAACATCCAATCCATGTTCCTTGAACTAGAGTAGATTGTTTGAGATAAATGTGAACTCAATATTTTATATTGATTCACTTGTGCATGCACATGCTTTTCTTAGTCTTTCTTATCAAATGTCCCAGTTATGAAACTTGTATAGGAGGGACAAATCCCATCTATATCACTCACAGTCATCCCCATGTGTAACAATGAAACTGAGCACCACCTTAATGGCAACCTTTATTCAAAATCACGATGAATGATTTCAAAGTACATCAAACGACGTGTGATGAATGTAGTGATTTTAGGTCTAAGAACCACAATCACCACCATCACTATGAGAAATGATTCTTACTACCAATTAGGATTTCCACATGTCACTCTCAAGGTTGGTCTATCCAGTACACTGTTCTCCAACAAGTATCTATGTATTTGGTTTGATATCACATATCATGACTGATGAGATTCTCCCATCAACCAATACACACTCTAGTTTTATGTGTCATTGTTATCTATCAAGCTTGCACAACAACATTAACTAACGAGACAACAAGAATGTACATACTCTTAAAATCTGTATGATCTCATTGTTTAGGTCATCAACTCGAAGACATACATCATTGAGTCATGTTGTTATTTAGACATTCATTATGTTTCATCATTATCTCATAACTAAATGAAGTAGAATAAATCAGAATATTGCCTTTATTGTTAATCAAATCTATTACAAGATATGTCATCAAAATCACTATATGATTGGCTCTCTCAGCATACATACCAACATAAGGCCAACACACTAGTCCAATGAAATAGTCAATATGAGGTGAACGAATCCACAAAGAAAACCACAAAGCTATACAAAATGTATAAACTTAGAATGAATCTCCAAAAGACAACTATTAAGGAGCCAGAAACCAAGGAGACCCCTAGTGTCGAGAAGCAACCCATTGTGGGTGAGGGAATGTATTTTGAGAGGAGGGAATGTATGTTGAGATGAGAAAGGAATCAAATATAGAGGATATTGATGAATTTCATTTAATGGATATTTTCGATCCCCTAGAGGATAAGAAACAAGAACAATCAAATAAGGATGTAACACCTTCACCGCCGTATTAGGGGATCTCTAAAGAAACAATAGAGAAACCACTCCAAGGTATCCCAAAAGATGGTTCTCCAAAGAAATAAGAAGTCATGAAGTAGTCAACCCCTCGACCAGGTTATCAAAATATTCTAATCTAGGATCTAAATTTGGGTGTAAATATGATGTCATGTGTGAGCCAATTTGGACCAATACGATGTCATGTGTGAACAAATAATTAAATCCTATAATCATATATCTTTTGTATCTTGTAGCCTACAATAACTAACAATATAGGTAGAAGGAATTGAGTTTAGGATTCAATCTCTAGCCACCCTCTCGTAGTACTTCAACCAACTTGTAGCAGGACAACGGCTAATAATGGAGAATATGACCGACATGCCAACTGAACTAGCATATTTACGTAAGGAGTGTGATGATCTAAAGAGGGAAAAGGAAGAATACATGAAGCACCATGACGAGAAGCATAAAAGGAAGAGACTAAGACACAATGAGCAGCCACCTTCATCATCTTCTTCATTAGTCCCTT
Organism: Alisma plantago-aquatica; assembly: GCA_963693085.1. Classification (NCBI taxonomy): domain Eukaryota; kingdom Viridiplantae; phylum Streptophyta; class Magnoliopsida; order Alismatales; family Alismataceae; genus Alisma; species Alisma plantago-aquatica. The sequence goes on along the minus strand of OY856413.1, from coordinate 831,847,001 downwards.
CCTCATCCTCCTCCTCCTCTAATGAACAAAGTAAAAAAAATTGCATCAAGCAATAATATTGCTTCTCTGCTCAACATAGATCTTAATTTTTGCCAAAAAAATGTCTATATTTCCTCTTGTCTATAATAACTTTTCATATTTTATGGAAAAACACCAAGTTTTAGAGAAAACTCCTATTTCATCAGTTGAGAAAATTCCTATAATTGCCTAGATTTTTAGCTCTCTTTAATCTATGAACATCTAGCCTCACAAGTTTCTCAATCATATTCAAAAACCTCCCTCACCCTCAAATGGATGATTCTTAGTTAGATTATGTTCAACGGATGGCCTAGATGTGACTACATGTCACACTATTCTTAATTCACTGAAGTTGAGTGTAGAATTATACCTGTGAATACGAAAATAAATTATTGAGTCCCATTAACATCATTGTCTTAAGTCCAAACTTTTTGACACAACAATAAAAGTTTCATGTGAATTGGAGTTGTTTTTGGAGAGATATGATTTTTTTTCAAGTTTACTAAACAAGCTAAATTTTTGAATTGACTTAAATGAGTTAGTGATAGGTGATATCCCCTTTCGACCATGAGAGGGCTTAGTTGTTGGACCCCATGTGTGCCACTTTTGCAAACATGAACAATACAAGTTAATTCTTCTTAGCCAATTACATGCCATGGATCTATTATCAACGAATTGTGCCTTAGATCCAATGGTTGGCGAATCATCTTCTTGCTTCCATACAATCAAACAAGAACAATGTAGTATAGGTGTAAGAGAGGTGAAGAAGGTGGAGGTCCACCTTCTTCAGGCCATCATTTTGATATTTGATGCCTCCCCTGACCTCCCCTAATTCCTCCCTTTCTTTTACATCTTTCCTCCCTCTTTTTTTGTTGATCAACTCCATATTTTACCCTCTTCTTTTTATGTCTCCTCTATCACAACCAGTGTTATCACAACTTCCCTTTTGGACATCTCATCTCCTCGCCACTTTGGGAGGAACTAGGTGTAGAGATTGGTCTGCAAGACCTCCACCAGTGGAGGCAGAAGGTTCCGGAGACCTATGCCCATATCATATGGCCCTTATCATCAACACCAAGGAGATGGCCTACCTTGGGTGGCTACCAACCCACGAGAGCAGGCTAGGCAAATGGGGCGACACTCCTAGACACACAATCATGGGGGTCCACGATAGACCATGATCTTGCAACCAAGGGTGTGTCACAATGATTTCTCTTTTCAGACATATCGACACTAAACCAAGGTAGGTGGTTGTCCGGGCCCAAGCCCAAGAAGCCTAGATATAAGTGATCACCCGCCTAAGCACCCGCTTGACACTTAAATAAGGATCTAAGGATCTATAGTTGACCTTATCAATTTAATCTTTAAAAAGTTGTATTAAATGACTTCTTTGACCCAAATAGGATTTCATATTTACCAAATTGATCAAAAAAATGATATCGCAAATAAAAAGTTGTTTCATGTCATGTTCATGCTCACACTTCCACTAATATCCCAAAATGCATGATATTCAAGTTTTTTTTGAAACGTTTTATGCTCCTATATGGTCAACTATGATCCAATTTGCTTCAAATCCCGACTATAGGCTAAGATGAGTAACTTGTATAATTTTATGTACGAAGATTCAAACTGTATACATATTTTTACTCGAAAATGATCTAATGTTAAATAAATGACTTACTAAACACCTTAATGCATAAGATCAATTGTTTAATGACAAATATTGTTGAATTATTTCTCAAATATTTATTCATGCTCTAAATGTGACTTTATGTGTACTTTTGATGATAAACATAAACCCTATGATAATATTGGTATAATGCTACTCAAATGTGGTAGGTGATCTCAAAATCAATCTCTTTTAATGATTTCAACACTAAAATGGTAAGTGGATCACTCTTTTACGTTATTATAAACTTTGACCTAATGTTGACATGAAATATGGTCCCTTATGCATGTTGCTAATGTAAGGTCTAACCTTGTGTATCTTTTCTAATGATGATGCATGCTACTTATGACTTAAAATTAGTAGCTTGATGATATTCACGACACCAAATATTAGTGGATCTCACATATAATCTTATGATAACCATTTTGCATGGAAATGACTCTAAATGACTTGCAATGACAATGTTGATGTGTTATCCTATGTACTAGATGAGTCTATTGCATGTTATATCTTCATTGTGAACTTGCATGACCTAGTTTAATATATTGAAAACAATATGGAAGGAAAAGATACCTCGACCTAGGTGAACCATCCAACCATCATAATAATGACTCTAATGAACTAATAATTCTAAAGTTAATCAAACTACACTTATTTGTAACGTCAAGATCACTTTGTTGACTTATTTGTCAAGATCTAGTGAGCTAGAATATATGTGGTTCTCTAAATCATATGGTTAATCTTGTGCTATAATCAAGGTACACTTTATCCTATACTGGTCACCCTAGTGTTAGTAAATTTTTTTATATGTATGCTTAAAATGCTTGGGTTTATGTACTTTTCTGATCTAATTGTTCCCTATTATTGGTAAAGTCATTCTGATGATACTATGTTGAACAAACTAGTGACACAATTTAACTTGTTCATTATACAAAATTTGTACACCTACCTATATCTCTGGGTAAGGAAACAAGGCTAGGAGTCCTAGTTAAGTTGTCAAATAAGGATTAATCATGTTGATAAAAGGGTTAACTCTTGACTTTAGTCATGTAGTCCCTCATGTTGAAATAGTTGTTGTTATTATCTTTGGATTTAATGACCCTCATAGACCCTTCCTTAGGAGTGTTGGTCAATGGCTATATGGTGTTTAGGATAATAGAAATGCACCTAATATATGCTTGCATGTTAAAATTAAAATGTGTCATGTTGTATATTTCTTTATTGTCATTATATTAAGTTTTTGCCAAGTACTATGTGTTCTCTTAATCCTATGTTGTTTTGTCTTTTATAGAATACCAAGAATATTTGTGTTGATGTCTACCCAATGTATGTATTTAGGTATCAGGTTTACAATGAGCATTCTAATGATTGTTGCTTCCGCTCTATTATTATAATTATTCACTCTTAATTTGTTAGAATCTAATGACACAAATGGAGTTCATATGGTTTGATATATGGAACTATGATCTTAATGGAACTACTAGTTCATAATTCTTTTGATATGCACCATTCCTTTGTTCTTCCATGTTTTTTATTGTGGTACTATTCATGCATATGTTATATGATATGTTCCATTATAGAGAAGGATGCTCAGGTACTTTCACCATTGAATTTCTAGTTGTTTGGATTTTCAATTTGGGTAATACATGAATGGGTGCTAATTTCCCAATGAATGACTACTTCACTGATAAAAGGCATTCCACCACCATGCTAGAAAAGTCATTAGCTGATATTTGATCTATTATCATAACCATAAACATATGAAAATGGCTTAGCATATCAATTGATGGCTTGGTGAACTGCTAGCTTGATGACCTAGAACATCATCAGTTAAACTATTGATGATTTTCACTCTACATTTTCATTGGTATCCATCAACAAATGGTCAACCTGCTCCAACAGCTAATGACATCAAATACTTCATTGACAGTCATAGATCGATAAGAATAGGTCACTAATCAATGAAAGATCTACTAGAGTCCATTGAAGATCTCGTAGACAAGTGTAGACCGATTGACTTGCATATAAGAATCCACCTATGGAATCACAAACCTCTCCTACCCATGACACTCTTTCCACTGCTCACTGATGCAGATCATGATAACCCCTTTGTTGACCTAACTAGTTTAGCATGTGCCCCAATGCATGTGTCATGATCATTGGATTTTAGGAAAAGGACTCCTACACTTAGATTCATCTAGCACAAAATATATTTTATATATGGGGATCCCTGACTTTTGAAAGAAGGCACATCTTCTTCTAAAAGTGCTACCAAATCCTCAGTCACCATTGTCTTCATCAATCGACAAGGACTAGTGTCCAAGTCCAACATTGAGTTCCTTGGAGGTGTTTGCATCCTATCTTTGAGAGAAAAAGGTTGGAGAATCATTCCTCACCATAACAACCATCATCTATGCTACATCAAGATTTAATACCCCACAACTACTATTATATTTTGTTCCATGATTCTTCCCATTTTGTTCACCCTTATTTTTTTTATTTGGCTATGGCCTTGGTTCCCTATAATTCAATTGAGTTACTATTTAACATGAGTGTGTAGACTCATTAAAATCATTTGGGAGTATCCACTAAGGCCTCCCAGTATTGTAAATATAAATATTCAATTGAATGTCTAAACACTTGACAATATTTATCTCCTTACTCCTTTCATCATGAATATCTTGCATAATTATCTACTATCTTGTGAGGTTTCATTTTTGATGCATCAAAAGAGTAGTATTAAATCAAATTTTATGTTATAGAGTACGGTGAATGCATGAAAGTATAGGACCACTGGAACTATGGTTTTATGTATATGTTTTGATTATTTGTTTATAATCTTGAGAGAGAGGCATACTTATGATCTAGATGTATCCTAATCTTGAGAGAGAAGGGAATAAACACTAATTATAATTACTCATCAACTTTGGTAAGGTATAATGGGTATGAGTGTTTTCATGTTGGTGAAAAGCGCTCGGTCAGTGAAACCAAATCCAAGTTCTATCCAAAATATTGAAATCTACCATAAAGATCTATTGCATGTTTATCCTTGTTAACTTTATTTTTATTTACTTTGTCCTCTTTGTTTTTGTTTGTTACCCCATTCTGTAAGGAACATAAAAATTTCCTTTGATTCAACTTAGCTAAGCTAGGATCAAGTATCCTAAATAGTTTGTCACCCTTGTCCCTTTCCTCTCATTCCTTCTAGACCCCATATTATCATTGCAAACATATAAGGTTTGGGTGATAAATTAAAATTTTTATTCCTAAATCCTTCTCCATTATCCTCATATTTTGGACACACGCATCAAGGGTGAGTAGGTGCTCCTATGCATTCCAAAATATAGTGTTTTCTTAATTGTGTAGTGTAGTGACCTCTTACAAACTCGCAATTGGAAACTCTGATAACTGACCTTTTATGAATATCACCATTCTGACACCTCATATATATATGTCAACCTTTCATGCATGTAGTGCAAGACATCGTCAATGAAGACACACTTGAGTTGATTCATGATCAAGACACAACACACACAATGGTGGTGATTTTAGAGGAGCTTCCTAACTTTTCACCGATCACCAAATCATTGAATCATATAACAAATTGGAGTGAAGGTCATTGTGATGAACGGGTAAAATAATAATGGTACTTCTCTTCCAAAGGAATGTGGGATACATTTTGTGGTCAAAATAAACATATGACACATGAAGAAGATATCACTCCCATGAAGCCTCTTCTTAGAAGGATGGATGAAAGGGGTCTATTATTAGTAACTACCTAAATTTGTTAGATGTTGGAGATGTAATATGAGGAACAACAATAGGAGCAGCCTAGGGTGGAGCTGTGCCCTAAAAAATGCCCTCCCATAACTCAAAAAACTACATGACAACTACAAACCCATTATCATCCAGGTTCCTCAACCACCAATCATGTCAAAAAGGTAGAAACCTTTCAGGTGAAGTAAAGTCTATTTCTAAACTCAGTGGGAAACTACAATAGTTGGAACAAAAGAATCCCACTACCAAACTTATCCAAATGCCAAGATTACCATGCCTTCTACAACTTCCTGAATTAGAATAAGTGCAAGGCCATATATAGGAAACTCATCTAATATAGGGAAGACGACACATATACCTTTGATTGATCAGAGACTTTCATCCTATTGAAACAACCCACCTTTACTGGATTCATCTAAGTTCCTGGACAAATAAATATTTTGACCATAAAAAGACAAACTAAAAGTACCCAAATCATATTCACAAAAGTAGACATCATCAACATGACTTACGATTCCCACAACATCACCAACTACATCAATAAAGGATAGTGCCAATGAGAATATATATGGATCCCATCCACGAAGACACCACATTTCACTCCTTGATAACTTGTAACGACCCTGACCTGGGTTATGAGGTAACCCTATTTGTTTTGGATAATAAAGTTTCTTATAACTTTAATATAATCCTCTAAGGTTCTTTGTTATCATGTGACACATTCATGTTTCATGTTTGGTCCCGATCGAATGCTGTTTGAGCAATTTTCCTTTGTTTTGGACCAAAGTGCAATTTACCCGAATTGAGGGGCTATAATGCAAATTTCACATTTTGAATGTACCCCATGTGTTTTAGCATAATAATAGAGAAAATTATGCTAAGTGGTGGCTTGTGGAAAGCCTAAATTCCAAGTTTGAACTTGTTTGAACAATGCTGGTGCATTGTGCACCAATTTTGGTACAAATTGTAATTTACCCAAAATGTGGGGTTTATATGCAAATTACCACCACTAGAGTGTCCCTACTTCCTATATGTATCATTTATAGGAGATATAATTAATGAGATACCATGTTTGAATCAACTATGAGTGATGGCATTCTTGGTGATGAAATGACCAAGAAAAGAGGGTGGAATATGAAAGCTTAACTTGAGTGGTATCAAGTTGGAAAGCTTATATATGAGTGCCTATTGGCCAAGGAGCCATATGAGGAGCCTCATATCGTTTTGTGGACTCTTGGAAAATTCCATATCGTGCAAAGCACCTCAAGGAGGTGAGGTGTGTCGGGTTACAACTTCCTTAGCAAAGTTGTGATGAGTTGTGAACAAAGTAATGATTTTATTGATATATCTTAATCAAAGGGATATGTAATGGACGAATCTTTATCCCTAGATGATCCTCAACCATTTTTCAAGACAAGATAAATGTTGATTCATGCATGTACACGTGTCACCATGCATGGACACGTGGCACCTACTAGCTCAAAATGATGACACCTCATTTTTACCTTCCTTCATGAACAACAAGTATATATACCCCTAGTTTCACCCCTTGGTACAATTTTGCGACCCTTACCACCCTACTGCCCTTAGGTATCATGCATAGATCTCCCATATCGTGAAGGGATGCTGTGGTATCATGCATGGGCCTTAGGATATCTCCCATGGCAGGATCATATCGCCCAAGTAGGTGATATCAGCCATATAGGGTAATATCGGCCATAGTGGAGTGGTTTGAGTGGCATATCATGCAAGTGAGTGTCATATCGTGCATGGGTTGTGGCATATCGTGAAAGATCAGTATGGTATCGTGAAAGGGTTCTAAGGATCAAATAGGAGCTCATACTTGACCCTAAGGTGAGGCCACGATCATCTTCAACATTAGATTGAAGCATGATGTTCGGGTTTTGATCTTCCTTTCGTTTCTTCTTCACCAATTGCTTATCCATGGTGATCCCTTGTATATGAAGGAGTTGTGAACGATCCTTGGACTTTTCATAAGTCATATTCAACCTTAGGAATGTGGATATTTGGAGATTGGAGCTTTGAAGTGGTTCTTAAGGCGGGTTATATAACTTGAACTCAGTCATGTTATTATTCATCACCTAATTGTTATATTTAGTGAAATACTTTTAATTCTGAAATTTCCTGAAATAGTTGATGAAATTATGAGTTCTAGTAACTTCTTAGACCTTTTTACATGAATTATATAAGTTAAAACAAAGGTATAGAGCTTGAAGAAGATGGTGTCACTTTATAAAAGTGATATCGGGTGCAAGCATACAAGCAAGCACCTCTAACCTGATTATGATGATGTACCTACTTAACTAAAACGATATGGATATAATTGTATACCATATTGCACGATATGGGGGTGTATTATACACCTCTTGCACGATAGTAAGTCTATTATAGACTCCATGCACGATACAAGGTCAATTGTATACTTGTAAGTTGACATGAAACCCTAATTTGGGTAACTCGATATGAGTAAAGAATAGCAAATGCTATTGCACGATATGGTAGCCCGATACACAACCCTAGTTGATGTCTAGCCCGACATGGTGATGGCTTAATACCTCATGCACGACATGGGTAACACATACAAACACCTCTAGCCCAATATGAATGGTGTGTATATACTTCTAGCCCGATATGGTGAGTACTATATTCTTACAACCTGATATGGTGAACATATGCACACTTCTATCCCAAGATACCCTATAAAGGTAAGGGAAAGACACTCTTAGGAGTGATGAGTGTAACACCAAGTAATGGTATGGTTAATACGTTGATAGGTGAAATGCCTAGAGTGGTTGATAATGGTCAACCCTATATCAACAATGCCTTAACTTGAGATGAGTCCATATTATTGGCAATGGTTGTATATTCTAAGTGAGTGACTAATGCCCAACACATTACATGATAAATGCGATAAATTGGTGAATAAAGTATTAGGATGGGAATACCCTAATACAAGCTAAGTGGATGAACTCAAGTAAGATAAAGGTGTTGAGGGAAGTGATACATCAAGATATGATAGATGTCACATCCAACACCCCAATAATGATATACCTTGATGTGTTATAAGTCCAATACAATTGGATGTGTGACATGTGAAATGTGTCATGTCAATTGCTACACTGAGATGTAATGCACTTTGATGAATATAGTCTAACATGCCTTATGAAAAGGTTAATCCAAACCTATAAACTATGATGTAATCATGTTCTGGCAAAGATGAGAGAGAAACTCATACTGTGTGTTAATAATACATTTAAGGATGAATGATGAGAATAAATAAGTATGATTGAATACTTATGTAATCCATATTGATTCTTTGCTATGTGAACCCTAATACAGGGTAATTCTATGTGAACCCTAATACAGGGTAATGCTATGTGAAACCCTAATATAGGGTAATGCTATGTGAAGTCGTAAAATAGAGTAATCCTGTGTGAAGCTCTAATACAGATTGATGAGTTATGAATGTAATAAGATAATCCTTGTTCTGTATGGTGCTAATATGAAAGAGAGACCATGAACCTTAAATAGGGAGTAGTGGTATTACTTAGTATTTCATGGTACTGATATATAATTGATATCATGAGTACTAAACATGCAGGTATGTTGAGAGGATGAGCATAGCCAGGTATGGGCTATAATGCACTGTATATTGAAAATGTTTCATAGGCCTTATAAGCCTTCATATGTTTTATTTCTTAGTGTGAAGTAATCTGAAAACTTATGAGCCATGTGTGCCATATGATGTTTTACTTATTGAAATTGGTTATGGCTGCATAAGCCATAATGTGCCTGTTGCATAGTAAGGGGTAACAAGAGGTGATATGAGCTTTGTGAACTATGTGTAATACTTTGTGTAGCAAGATTCATAGTGTCCTTGGTCAGATGACCTAAAGGTATGAAGTTACCTAATAAGTGGTAATAAGTATCCTATGATGAGATATGGGTTCAAATACCCAGATTCTATAATCATGCTGATGAACTTGTTAAGAAGTGGAAATGTACTTGATAAGTTGAGGGATTAATATCCCAATACTTTGTGAAAAGAGTATAGCTATAGGACATGACTCCACAATGACAATGCCAGGCATTAGATATATGATCTAAGCCTGAAGAGAGTTAATGTTGTAGTAATGATTCTGTGATGAATAATTGTTATACATGTTCTTCATATTCCTTAAAGGATAAGTGACATGTTGCTCTTATAAGTTATAGCTGCAATGTTTTAGATAAGAATAATATTCTAATCTGTTAAACATTGAATTAACGGCTGTTAAACAAATATGATTCCTCTGTTCATACTTATCTTCTTAAGCTGCAATAATAATGTTACTGTCGGAGAGTTATATCTCTCGCTGGGGCAATTTACAATTGTCTCACCCCCGTGGGAACCACAGTTTTAGGTGGACGCGGATGAGGAGGTAGGAATCCTTCAGTAAGAGAAGTACAACAACAACAGTAGCAGGGACAGAAGTGAAGTCTCAGGTGGAGACACTGGCTGTTATGCCTTGTATAGATGTAGATAGAGTCCTATGTGTCGTCTCTGTACTCTCAGGTCCTCAGAGTCGTAGTAGTGCTTTCGAGATTTTGGCTCAGAGCCTCGAAATTTTATAATGCTTGTAATTTTCAGAAAGAGATGATACAAGACATGTATCTTTAAACCAGAATGTAAATGTGTTACTTTGGTTCTATGTGCGAAAATTTTCCTTTGATGGATCTCTTGATAAAAAGGTTTTAATTTTTAGTGATTTTAAGTAATCCACTGCTTAGTGAACGCTTCTGCTAAGTTAATAACGTTTTATTCGAACGAGGTGTCACAATTAAGTGGTATCAGAGCTCTATGTTCGTTGAGTCTACAGAGACATAGGACTAAGGTATTGAGTCTGTGTTAGTGTCCTCCAGTATACCCTATAGTGACTTATGCTTATGCAGAATAAAGGGTAAAGTTTATAAATGACTGGGGAACACGAGGTACACATTTCTAAGGGCAATGTTGTTGCACCAGGAGAGGGTGCATTGGATCAGGCAAGAGAAGAACAAGTGCCTGAGAATTCCCATCTTGACCTGATCAGGATAGAGAATCCTATGTTTATGCTCTTGAAGGGCAGGTTAGGACAACAGTGATGCATATAGAAGACTGGATACTAGCATTACAACCTAGGTTACCAATCCTTAATGCAGAAATTTTGGGCTTTGAAAGGGTTCTTGAATGACATGGTCATGTCGAAACAGTGGAAATGTGGGAAAGATTAACATATGGCGAGAAAGTAGACTCTGCCATAAGTTTAGACAGATAGTACATCTGTGATGGTAGTGCCCAAGGAGGGGCAATAAGCTGAGATTTAAAGTAAGGTCTCTATAATTTTAGAGACATTTGCCTTGTTATTCTGAAAAGCCAAAGTTTTTGGTGTCACCAGTGCAATAAATGCCTAGAGCACCTGGGCAGTAGCCACTAAGAGAAGGTAAAAGAAGCAACATGAAATAACTAGATACTATGTGTTGAAATTAACCTAATGTGGTAGGTGACCGTGAGGGGTAATACTTAGATGAAATATATTCATCCGGATACTTCATTTCATGATTCTATGTGCTAAAGATATGAAAGTAGTTGTTTTTTAACTTCCTTTGACTAGTCCTATAAGGACACAAGAGAGATAATCACTTACATCTTACTCAGTGTTCCTTAAAATGCTTTATAATCTCTCTTATCTGTGTGATAAAAGATGAGATATAGAAGTGGTGCCTAAAGAAAATCCAGGAATGAAAAATCCTGTGTGTATAATGTTATGAAAAGTGAGGAACATGATAGTAAATAAAGTGCATACTACCTAATCTTAGTACTTGTATACCCTGGCCAAGTATATGATTATTGTAGATAGGGAAAGTATGAAACCCTTAGATTGTTATCTTTCTGATTACTCTGATCAAGTAATCATTTTGAAACAATCTAGAGAGTATAATGAAATCAAATAGGAAGAGCTAAGTGAATTTTTCCAAATAAATTGCTTAGTGAACTTTCTAAGTGAACTTTCTCAGTGAATTTTCTCAAATAAAATATCTCTGTGAACTTTCTCAGTGAAATTGCTTAGTGAAACCTTCTCAGTGAAATTGCTTAGTGAAACCTTCTCAGTGAAATTGCTTACTGAAACCTTCTCAGTGAAATTGCTTAGTGAAACCTTCTCAGTGAAATTGCTTAGTGAAACCTTCACAGTGAAATTGCTTAGTGAAACCTTCTCAGTGAAATTGCTTAGTGAAACCTTCTCAGTGAAATTGCTTAGTGAAACCTTCTCAGTGAAATTGTAACGTCCTAGGATTTGAGGCATTGGATAACATGATCTTAAAAGGAATGATTGGACTACCCATATCACCATGGTGCACATCCTTTTCAGGGAGCCCATTTCTAAAGAACTCTGTGATTAAGCGTGCTCAGCCCAGAGTAGTACTAGGATGGGTGACCAGTCAGGAAGTTTATCCTGGCTTGCGCGTGTGTGAGGACAAAGCACCTTGTTGACGCTAGTGGTGGTTTGTGGGGCCAGTCGTCATTTCTGAAACTCTACTAGAGCCTTAGGTAGTGGGCCCGGGTGTTACAAATGGTATCAGAGCCAATTCCCCTCCGGTAGGTGGGGCCCACATGGGCCTGTGGCATGCCAGTCTTTGAGCCGTGTGGTCCACGCATGTTGGAAAGGGCTATCCGAGTTGATGGAGCCGCCCATGTGCTGGTAGTGTCCAGGCATGTTGGAAAGGGCTATCTCAGTTGATGGAGCCACCCTTGCGTTGGTAACCGTGGTTGGGAGCTGGGTGTACATGGGTAATTTGGGTCTACACTGAAATGGGGAAAAGATTATGAAGCCATATAGTTGAGCCTTGACGAGGACATCAACAGTCTAAGTGGGGGAGATTGTAACGTCCTAGGATTTGAGGCCTTGGATAACATGATCTTAAAAGGAATGATTGGACTACCCATATCACCAAGGTACACCTCCTTTTCAGGGAGCCCATTTCTAAAGAACTCTGCGATTAAGCGTGCTCAACCCAGAGTAGTACTAGGATGGGTGACCAGTCGGGAAGTTTATCCTTGCTTGCGCGTGTGTGAGGACAAAACACCTTTTGAGGCTAGTGGTGGTTTGTGGGGCCAGTCGTCATTCCAGAAACTCTACTAGAGCCTTGGGCAGTGGGCCCGGGTGTTACATGAATTGCTTAGTGAAACCTTATCAATGAAATTGCTTAGTGAAACCTTCTCAGTGAAATTTCTTAGTGAAACCTTCTCAGTGAAATTGCTTAGTGAAACCTTCTCCGTGAAATTGCTTAGTAAAACCTTCTCAGTGAAATTGCTTAGTGAAACCTTCTCAGTGAAATTGCTTAGTGAAACATTCTCAGTGAAATTGCTTAGTGAAACCTTCTCAGTGAAATTTCTTAGTGAAACCTTCTCAGTAAAATTGCTTAGTGAAACCTTCTCAGTGAAATTGCTTAGTGAAACTTTCTCAGTGAACTACTTAGTGAACTTTCTCAGTGAATTTTCCCAAATAAATTGCTTAGTGAACTTTATCAGTGAACTTTCCCAAATAAAAGAAATATTGTGTGCGTGTATTTTTGGTGGTAATAGCAGAGAAATGATTATGATAAGGATGAGATGTGTTCTCAACACATATAATGAATACCAAAGCAAGGTATTTATGTTGATTACATATATTAGCCAACTGTGAAATCAATCTTGTTAGTTAAAATAATATGGACATCATATGTTAGGGGTTTATTCTCTGCATAAACATAAATATTGATAAGGTTGAACTAATGGAAGGAACAATTGTAATTTGTGGAAAAGTTTATCAAGCTAAAAGTATTTCCTTAAAAATAACCCTATGTGGAAGAAACTTTGTGTGGATTACAGATCTATGGTATCTCCATGACATTAAGATATTATGTGGTGACTTGATGGTACAATAAATGAATAAAATATGTCTCTCCTTTTCCAGGGATTTCGGGGACAGAATCCTTGTTAGGGGTTTATAACTTGTAACGACCCTGACCTGGGTTATGAGGTAACCGTATTTGTTTTGGATAATAAAGTTTCTTATAACTTTAATATAATCCTCTAAGGTGCTTTGTTATCATGTGACACATCCATGTTTCAAGTTTAGTCCCGATTGAATGTTGTTTGAGCAATTTTCCTTTATTTTGGACCAAAGTGCAATTTACCCAAATTGAGGGGTTATAATGCAAAATGTCACATGTTGAATGAATCCCATATGTTTTAGAATCATAAGAGAGAGAATTATGCTATGTGGTGGCTTGTGGAAAGCCTAAATTCCAAGTTTGAACTTGTTTGAACAATGTCGGTGCATTTTGCACCAATTTTGGTAAAAATTGTAATTTACCCAAAATGTGGGGTTGATATGCAAATTACCACCACTAGAGTGTCCCTACTTCCTATATGTATCATTTAAAGGAGACAGAATGAATGAGACACCATGTTTGAATCAACTATGAGTGATGGCATTCTTGGTGATGAAATGACCAAGAAAAGAGGGTGGAATATGAAAGCTTAACTTGAGTTGTATCAAGTTGGAAAGCTTATATATGAGTGTCTATCGGCCAAGGAGCCATAGGAGGAGCCTCATATCTTTTTTTGGACTCTTGGAAAAGTCCATATCGTGCAAAGAACCTCATGGAGGTGAGGTGTGTCGGGTTACAACTTCCTTAGCAAAGTTGTGATGAGTTGTGAACAAAGTAATGATTTTATTGATATATCTTAATCAAAAGGATATGTAATGGACGAATATTTATCCCTAGATGATCCTCAACCATTTTTCAAGACAATATAAATGTTGATGCATGCATGTACACGTGTCACCATGCATACACACGTGGCACCTACTAGCTCAAAATGATGACACCTCATTTTTACCTTCCTTCATGAACAACAAGTATATATACCCCTAGTTTCACCCCTTGGTGCAATTTTGCGACCCTTACCACCCTCCTACCCTAAGGTATCGTGCATAGAGATCCCATATCATGAAGGGATGCTGTGGAATCGTGCATGGGCCTTAGGATATCGCCCATGGCAGGATCATATCGCCCAAGTAGGTTATATCGGCCATATAGGGTAATATCGGCCATAGTGGAGTGGTTTGAGTGGCATATCATGCAAGTGAGTGTCATATCATGCATGGGTGGTGGCATATCGTGAAAGATCAGTATGGTATCGTGCAAGGGTTCTAAGGAGCAAATTGGAGCTCATACTTGACCCTAAGGTGAGGCCACGATCATCTTCAACCTTGGATTGAAGCATGATGTTAGGGTTTTGATCTTCCTTTCTTTTCTTCTTCACCAATTTCTTATCCATGGTGATCCCTTGTATATGAAGGAGTTGTGAACGAGACTTGTACTTTTCATAAGTCATCTTCAACCTTAGGAAGGTGGATCTTTGGAGCTTGGAGATTTGAAGTGGTTCTTAAGGCGGGTTATATAACTTGAACTCGGTCATGTTATTATTCATCACCTAATTACTATATTTAGTGAAATACTTTTAATTCTGAAATTTCCTGAAATAGTTGATGAAATTATGAGTTCTAGTAACTTCTTAGACCTGTTTCCATGAATTATATCAGTTAAAACTAATGTCTAGAGCTTGAATAAGATGGTGTCACTTTATAAAAGTGATATCGGGTGCAAGCATACAAGCAAGCACCTCTAACCTGATATGATGACGTACCTACTTAACTAAAATGATATGGATATGATTGTATACCATGTTGCACGATATGGGGGTGTAGTATACACCTCTTTCATGATAGGAAGTCTATTATAGACTCCATGCACGATACAAGGTCAATTGTAGACTTGTAAGTTGACATGAAACCCTAATTTGGGTAACCCGATATGAGTAAAGAATAGCAAATGCTACTGCACGATATGGTAGCCCGATACACAACCCTAGTTGATGTCTAGCCCGACATGGTGATGGCTTAATACCTCATGCACGACATGGGTAACACATACAAACACCTCTAGCCCGATATGAATGGTGTGTGTATACTTCTAGCCCGATATGGTGAGTACTATATACTTACAACCCGATATGGTGAACATATGCACACTTCTAACCCAAGATACCTTGTAAAGGTAAGGGCAAGACACTCTTAGGAGTGATGAGTGTAACACCAAGTAATGGTATGGCTAATACGTTGATAGGTGAAATTCCTAGAGTGGTTGATAATGGACATCCCTATATCAACAATGCCTTAACTTGAGATGAGTCCATATTATTGGCAATGGTTGTATATTCTAAGTGAGTGACTAATGCCCAATACATTACATGATAAATGCAATAAACTGGTGAATAAAGAATTAGGATGGGAATACCCTAATACAAGCTAAGTGGATGAACTCAAGTAAGATAAAGGTGTTGAGGGAAGTGATACATCAAGATATGATAGATGTCACATCCAACACCCCAATAATGATATACCTTGATGTGTTATAAGTCTAATATAATTGGATGTGTGACATGTGAAATGTGTCATGTCAATTGCTACACTGAGATGTAATGTACTTTGATGAATATAGTCTAACATACCTTATGAAAAGGTTAATCCAAACCTATAAACTATGATGTAATCATGTTTTAGCAAAGATGAGAGAGAAACTCATACTGTGTGTTGATAATTCATTTAAGGATGAATGATGAGAATAAATAAGTATGATTGAATACTTATGTAATCCATATTGATGCTTTGCTATGTGAACCCTAATACAGGGTAATGCTATGTGAACCCTAATACAGGGTAATGCTATGTGAACCCCAATACAGGGTAATGCTATGTGAAACCCTAATATATGTGAAGTCTTAAAACAGAGTAATCATGTGTGAAGCTTTGATATAGATTGATAAGTTATGAATGTAATAAGACAATCCTTGTTTTGTATGGTGATGATATGAAAGAGAGACCAAGAACCTTAAAGAGGGAGTAGTGGTATTAGTATTGCATGGTACTGATATATAATTGACATCATGAGTACTAAACATGTAGGTATGTTGAGAAGATGAGCATAGATAGGTATGGGCTATAATGCACTGTATATTGAAAATGTTTCATAGGCCTTATAAACCTTCATATGATTTATTACTTAGTGAGAAGTAATCTAAAAACTTATGAGCCCTGTGTGCCATATGATGTTTTACTTATTGAAATTGGTTATGGCTTCATAAGCCATAATGTGCCTTGTTGCCTAGTAAGGGGTAATAAGAGGTGATATGAGCTTTGTGAACTATGTGTAATACTTTGTGTAGAAAGATTCATAATGTCCTTGGTCAGATGACCTAAAGGTATGAAGTTACCTAATAAGTGGTAATAAGTATCCTATGATGAGATATGGGTTCAAATACCCAGATTCTATAATCATGACGATGAACTTGTTAAGAAGTGGAAATGTACTTGATAAGTTGAGGGATTAAGATCCCAATACTTTGTGAAAAGAGTATGGCTACATGCCATGACTCCACAATGACAATGCCAGACATTAGATATATGATCTAAGCCTGAAGAGAGTTAATGTTGTGGTAATGATTCTATGATGAATAATTGTTATACATGTTCTTGATATTCCTTAAAGGATAAGTGAAATGTTGCTCTTGTAAGTTATAGCTGCAATGTTTTAGATAAGAATAATATTCTAATCTGTTAAACATTGAATTAACATCTGTTAAATAAATATGATTCCTTTGTTCATACTTATCTTCTTAAGCTGCAATAATAATGTTACTGGCGGAGAGTTATATCTCTCGTTGGGGCAATTTACAATTGTCTCACCCCCATGGGAACCACATTTTTAGGTGGACGTGGATGAGGAGGTAGGAATCCTTCAGTAAGAGAAGGACAACAATAATAGTAGTAGGGACAGAAGTGAAGTCTTAGGTGGAGACACTGGCTGTTATGCCTTGTATAGATGTAGATAGAGTCCTATGTGTCGTCTCTATACTCTCAGGTCCTCAGAGTAGTAGTAGTGCTTTCGAGATTTTGGATCAGAGCCTCGAAATTTTATAATGCTTGTAATTTTCAGAAAGAGATGATACATGACATGTATTCTTAAACCAGAATGTAAATGTGTTACTTTGGTTCTATGTGAGAAAGTTTTCCTTTGATGGATCTCTTGATAAAAAGGTTTTAATTTTTAGTGATTTTTAGTAATCCGCTGCTTAGTGAACGCTTCTTCTAAGTTAATAACGTTTTATTCGAATGAGGCGTCACAATAACTTTTTCTAGGACATTCATTACAACCAAGTATATCATTAAGAATCCACATTCAAGGTATAAAATAAACAATAATCATGTCATGTAGGTTGTACAATCATATAAAGCCAAATCTCTCCCAAAATCTTCTATATCAATGGTCAAACCATTTAATGATCCACCATCTACAACAACAACTACTTAAAAGGGAAAAATAATGCTACCCACCTACAAAGAAATGACCTTGACATCAATATCTGACTCAATCAATAAGAAGTCGTGTTGGTCATTCTTGATGAATCTATCAAGATACTAGGATTGTCCATGTTCAAACAAGTGCTGCCACCACTAGAAGTTCTTATGCTCCCACATCAACAAAAACTGGAATTTCATCATATCGACTCAATCAATGTTGGACATCCCACTGACTGATCTATCCTATAACATGTTGGCTAAATTGGACATTATTATAATCCCTTTGTTTTGATGATGACAAACATTTCATTCTTGTGGTTTTAACGTGCTATTTGAGTGTTTCAGAAATAAGCATAAAAGGTGGTGGATATCAAAGATTTGGAAGATCCTTATGCTCAAATTTGCTTTATTTTCATGATTGTAATCAATGTAAAAACTTGTATAAGTTTATAATGTACAAGTACTTAGATATCATGCAAATCAAGTGTTTAGATCTTCCTATCCACTCACAACACTTAGATAGGTCATCCCCTATGATAGCATCACAATGGAACTTTAACACATACACTAAGTACATATCTAGATACACTAAAATAGGGACTCCCTCGGTAGAACTACTTCTTGACCGAGACACACTCGGTCGAACATCTTCTCGATCGAGAATCACATGAGTCTATCCTTCGAGCAGATTCTATAGCTGTTAGACTTGGTGGGAAAAAGTGGTTGGGAGTTGAGTTGAACGTTGCAATACACTTACTCCCGACTTTCCCTCGGTTGACGAAGTTCTCGACTGAGAGACATTTGGTCGACAAACTTCTCGACCGAGAAAGGTTCTGACTGCACTTTTCAGAATTAATCAACTAGCCATTACAAATGTAATTAGTGGATACTTAACAGCTAGTTGAGCACTAAGAACACCCTAGAAAGTGTCTAGAACATCCCAAAGCACTAGTAGGCCATTCCTATAAATAGGACATGCCTTAGGACACCTAAAATCACTTGAGTACACATACTTGCAATTGAGAATCAACTCTTGTGAGCAAATTAAGCAATCCTTCACTTGCAAATCATTTCCATAAGTTGAGATTTCGTGTCCTATAGGCTAGCATCTCCTACCCACTACACTTTCATGTTCATCCATAGTGGATAGGAGATCAATACGCTTGATATAAGATCAAAGCATTGTGCTTAATTGGTAACATTGTTTCTTTCTTCCAATCTTATTCCTTCTATTGTATTTTGTTCTCCTTTGCGACTCCTAGGATTGGAGGCTGTGGAAAGGAGGTTGTTGGAGCTTCTTAAGGTGGAGAAGGTAGCTCATCGGGCTTTGGACTACTTCTAGAAGGTCTCGACAGGAAGCTACTTCAAGGGGGAGCTTGACGTTAGTTCAAGTGAAGGCTGCTTCAAGGTTGGTGAGATGACTTTGGGTTGAAGGATATCCAAAGGGTTTGTGAAGGTAGTTGTATCTTATGTAACATCCTTGTGAGGTAATAAAATACAATTGCTTTCAAAATCCCAATTGGAAACAATTGGGTAGTGGACTGACTCCCTTAGTTTTTACTAAGAGTGGAACCACTCTAAACACCTTTGTCTCCTTCTCCAATATTTTTGTGGTTGTTTGCTTAAATAATTTTTAAAATTATCATAAAACCCTATTCACCCCCTCTAGTGTTTTTTAATTGGTATCAGAGAAGGCTTCAAGGAACTTTAACAAGTCTTGAAGAAAATGGGTGATGGAGTACTAAACTATGACAAAGTGGATTTTCACATTATAATGAAGTAATTACCCTTTTTCCCTCATTATACTCTCTTATGGTCCCAATTCATTTTTCTTAGCGACATAATCAATATTGACACTCAGGTACACAATATGGTGATCAATGTAGTTTTTATGCACATTATAACACCTCAAATTAGATTCAATCACCACTTTGTCCAAATAATCAAATTGACCCATAAAAATTCATAATTTGGCCCTCAAACGTTTTCTTGATATTCTCCACATTTGTTTGAAGCTATGGTCCAAATTTCATGTCATTTGGACATTTCGACTATTTTCTATGAATTTTGGAAGGTATGTGCTCAAAATCCCCTTCTATTTGCCTTTTTATTGACAAATTCCATGTCAGCGATCCACTTGCAAAGGGAGGGGTGAGTCCCAGCCCTTAGATCTGAGCCACACGGATCAGACGGCTTTTGGCTTGTCTTCTACCTCCCGCAATCAGAGGGGAGGAGTCAATGAAGGCCGAGAGCGAGATCTCCCGCCCATGACCTCCATTCAAGTTTTGAAGCGAGCCAAATTTCCCCTCTCACGAATTTGAATTGATCCAGCCCTATTTTTACCAACATTCAAGCTTTGTCCATCTGCCAAAATGATCTCTTTGCCTAGCCATCTCACTCTGACGGCCATGGCAAAGAGCAAGATTTGTTTGCCCTAAAATCTACCCCCCGATGCTATAAAAAGACCCCCTCCCAAGGTCCACGACAAGCACATATTGCCCAGAGCTCGGCCTCACACACTCAAATAGCTTCAACACCCCTGTTTCCTCCCCTTCCCACCTACTGCTCCAAGTAGCACCACCGCACATGGCCCTTTGGGTCTTCTCTCTCCTAGCCTCCTCACCCAAGCCCTCGACTCTCGTTGAATTCGCAAGGCCAAGCCGAACTCAGTCGGCACTCTTGCTTCCTCCGTCCTCTCCTCCTTGTAACGACCCTGACCTGGGTTTTGAGGTAACCCTATTTGTTTTGACTAAGTAAGTTGCTTAGAACTCTAATAAAATCCTCTAAGGAGTTTTGTCATCATGTGACACACTTATGTTTCAAGTTTGGTCTTGATTGAATGTTGTTTGAGCAATGTTCCTTTGTTTTGGACCAAAGTGCAATTTACCCAAGTTGAGGGGTTATATTGCAATATGTCACATGTTGAACATGACTTATATGTTTTAGCATCATAAGAGAGAGAATTATGTTAAAGGATGGCTTGTGGAAAGCCTAAATTCCAAGTTGTAGCTTGTTTGAATAATGTTAGTGCATTGTGCATCAATTTTGGTACAAATTGTAATTTACCCAAAATGTGGGGTTGACATGCAAATTACCACCTCTAGAGTGTCCCTACTCCCTCCTAGAATCATGTAGAGGAGAGAGAAAGAAGGAGACACCATGTTTGAATCAATTATGAATGATGGTACTCTTGGTGATGAAATGACCAAGAAAGGGGTTGAATATGAAACTCTAACTTGAGTTGTATCAAGTTGAAAAGCTTATATATGAGTGCCTATCGGACAAGGAGCCATAGGAAAAGCCTCATATCGTTTTTTGAACTCTAGGCAAAGTCCATATCATGCAAAGCACCTCAAGGAGGTGAGTTTTGTCGGGTTACAACTTCCTTAGCAAAGTTGTGATGAGTTGTGAATAAAGTGATGATTTAATTGATATATTTTATTCAAAGGGATAAGTAATGGACGAATTTGCATCTTTATATGATCCTCAACCATTTTTCAAGACAATATAAATTTTTATTCATGCATGTACACGTGTCATCCATGCATGACACGTGGCACCTACTAGCTCAAATTGATGACACCTCATTTTCACCTTCCTTCATGAACAACAAGTATATATATCCCTAGTTTCACCCCTTGGTGCAATGTTTCGACCCTTACCACCCTCCTACCCTATGTTATCGTGCATAGACTCCTTGTATCGTGCAGGAGTGTTGTGATATCGTGCATGGGCCCTTGGGTATCGCCCATGACAAGATTATATCACCCAAGTAGGTGATATCGGCCATTTAGGGTGATATCGCCCATAGTGAAGTGTTTTGATCATAAGTGAGTGTCATATCATGCAAAGGAGTGTCATATCCTGCCTGAGTGGTGGCATATCGTACAAGAGCAGTATGGTATCATGCAAGGGTGATAAGGAGAAAGAAGGAGCTCACACATAACCCTAAGGTGAGGCAATGCTCATCTTCAACCTTGGATTGAAGCATGATTTCAGGGTTTTGATCATCCTTTCTTTTCTTCTTCACCAATTGCTTATCCATGGTGATTCTTTGTATATAGAGGAGTTTTGAAGTTCATCTTCAACCTTAGGAACGTGGATCTTTGGAGCTTGGAGCTTTGATGTTGTTCTTAAGATGGGTTATATAACTTGAACTCAACCATGTTATTATTCATCATCTAAATTGCTATATTAATGATTTACTTTTAATTCTGAAATTTCCTGAAATAGTTGATGCAATTACGAGTTCTAGTAGTTTCTTAGACCTTTTTCCATGAACTATAACAGTTATAACAAAGGTCTAGAGCTTAAAGATGATGATATCATTTTATAAAAGTGATATCGGGTGTAAGCACATAATCAATCACCTCTAACCTGATATGATGATGCACCTATGATAACCTCCTATTTTAGTCGATTATCTTAGTCTTTTTCTTTAGTTTTCCATACTCTTTTTACGTTTAAACTATACATTATCCTAATTTCACCCCTTTTTGTAAATACACCATCATACTAACTTTTTCCTTTTATATATGCTGAAAAAGCACAAAAAATCATAAAAGAATAACCCAGCCTCAAGACCGAGTGGATTCAAACGGTCCCAAGACCGCATGAAGCCAAACGGTCCCGAGACCGCATGGAGTCAAACGGTCTCAAGACCGCATGAAGCCAACCGGTCCCGAGACCGCATGGAGTCAAACGGTCTCAAGACTGCATGAAGCCAACCGGTCCCGAGACCGCATGGAGTCAAACGGTCTCAAGACCGCATGAAGCCAACCGGTCCCGAGACCGCATGGAGTCAAACGGTCTCAAGACCGCATGAAGCCAACCGGTCCCGAGACCGCATGGAGTTCAAACGGTCTCAAGACCGCATGAAGCCAACCGGTCCCGAGACCGCATGGAGTTCAAACGGTCTCAAGACCGCATGAAGCCAAACGGTCCCGAGACCGCATGGAGTTCATACGGTCTCAAGACCGTTTGAAGCCAAACGGTCTCACAGTCCAAACGGTCTTGAGGCCCCAAACGGTCTTGAGGCCCCAAACGGTCTTGAGGTCCAAACGGTCTCCAAACCGTTTGGATTTCACTCAAAGCCTATAAATAAGACCCCAAGGGTCCTCCAAGAGGGGGATCTCAGACGCCCAAAGGCTGCCCCTCCAGTTCCAGAGCAATTCCATCCATCGCCCTAAGGCTGCCGGTTTGAGGTCCACATCTCATCATCAAGCTACCTTCTCTCTCATCAACAAAGAAGGTGGGAGGAGAAGATCCATCATCAAGCAACCACGAAGTGTGAAGATCGTTGCTCTCTCCACCAAGGGTTCAACCTTCCCTCCTCCGTGGAGATGTCGTTCTTTCTCTCTCTTCTCACCTCCTCCTTTGCTCTTGAGATGAGCGAGTAGTCCTTTTCACTAGGGTGCGGGGAGTAGCCCCGCTACTCATGTTTTCATTTCATGCAATGTAATTCAATCATTTGCAATAGAGATACTCTCCTTTTTGGCTCAACATCAATCGTTTAATGAATGCTTGTTGCTTGATCACCAACTTGTGTTACTTATTGTCTCTTGGTATGAATTGTCTACGTTTATACCCTTAGATCTGAATATCGATTGAATGTTGGTTCTAGATATATGTAGTCACCATATGTCTGTTTTGGTATCTAGGAGTGTTTTCACGAGTGGAGTAAACTCACTCCTATCGTTGCACTTTCATACTATGAAATGGAATCAGTTGACGTATGGAAGTGCAACTTTGGTAAGGTCGAGGAACACGTTTCATGAAGGAGTAATGCAAAGTAAGTGACCATTCGTTAGGGGATGGCTGGCATTGCAATACTCCACACTCCTCGTAGTTGGTTATCCGAAAGGAAGCTAAATCTACAAAGATACTAGCTGATTAGTTTCTCTTTGCAAGTCTTTTTATTATGTTGCATGTTTATGATCCATGTGTAGTGGTGTGAAACCCGGCAACATCCTAGTGGTTTTTAATCATTGTTTACAACCTTGATTTCTAATTTCTTGCTTTACTTTCCTCACACTTAGCTTAAAACCAAATCAAACTTTCGATCTAAATATCAACTGTTAAGTAGTTAAGTACGACTAAAACGTTTTCCATCTTGATTACATCAAGACCGTTGTCCCGAGGATTCAACCCTTAACTATACTACGATAAGACTTCTGTGTGTCTTAGCATACGTGGGTGGAGATCTTACCATAGTACTAGCAAGGCTAAACTTAGGGATTCATTCATCTCTAGGATTTTTAGTGGCGTTGCAAAACTCCATCAAAAATTGGCGCCATTGCCGGGGACAACGGAACATTTTAGTTTTCACTTAACAACTTCTTGGTTGATTAGGATTTTACACCTTTCTTTGAGAACTACACCAAATCTTCTTGACTTCTTGTTTCCGTTCATTATCTTAACGTGTGATTTTCTTTCTACTTAGGTAGAAAACGTGTATGCAAACCCCGCATAGCATCGAATTCTCCCCTGAACCAGAGTACGACTCTGAGGCAGAAAGAAGTTTCCACCGAAGGATTAGACTTAACCGCCAAAGAGCCAGACAGATGGCTGAAGAGCAACGCCTTGTTGCAGAAAGAGTTAACGCCGCCATAGCAGCACAATGAGCACAACTTATTGCAGACACTCGTGCTCAAGTGCAAGCTGAGATTCGAGCTGAGGAACAAGCCCGCATCCAAGCAGAGAATGCTGCTGCTCAACTTGCGCTAAGAAACAAGCAACTTCGGGACTACGCAGTCCCGAAGAATTATGAAGATGATCACCTAGTCCGACCACCGATTATTAACATACCAAACTTTGAAATCCGGACGCAATGGATCCAGATCATGCAAGGCATCTCTTTCTCTGGAGCACCCGGAGATGGCTGCATGGATCACCTTAAGAGATTCAAGTCACTCTGTCGACTTGTACCTCAAGCAAGAATCGCCCTGGAAGCAATAATGTTACACCTTTTCCACTTCACCATATCTGGAGGAGCGCTGAGCTGGTACAATGCTTTAGATAGACACCCCATCATCACCACTTGGACTCCTTTAGAAGAAAAGTTTCTTGAGAAATTCTTTCCACCTTCACTAACCTATGAGATTAGGGGACAGATTAATCACTTCGCCCAACTACTTGGAGAAACACTTGCGGAAGCTTGGGAAAGATTCAAGGAACTCCTCAGAAAGTGTCCTCACCATGGCATATCTCAAAATCAACTAATAGAAACATTCTACAGAGGAGTAAGTGATGATATCAAGCAATTTCTAGATTCCTCATCTGGAGGAAATTTTATGAGAAAGAACTATGAAGATGCTTGGAATATAGTTACGCTAGGGGCCGAGAACCAATCCAATTGGGGAAGGTCGTCTAACCAACCCAAGGGAGTTCTTAAAGTCTACAAAGCTGAAGAATCTATGGAACTCAAGGCCATTGCAGAGGCCCTGAAGACTATTGCTAGCAAGCAACAAGCCCTCGAAACTTCTTTCGGGGAATATGACAAGAAGAAAAGCTCTCAAATTCAACAAGTAAAAGTAGCTACTGGAACTTGTGAAGCATGTCATGCATCTGATCATCCCACATTATCGTGTGGTCTGTTGTACAATGTCATGATGGATTTACAACCACCCGTGCCGCAATATGAGCCCATTGTTGAGCATCCCGAGGACCAAATGCCAGAGCAAGTCAACTCCATCCATTCAATACCTGGCCAGGTGTATTACAATCCAGAGAAACCAAGAAATCATCCTGGTTTCCAATATGGAAATCCTGCAGGAACTGCCAATCCTCAACAACAGATACAAGGTGGATCTTTCAGCAAACAACCACCAGGATTTCAGAATAACTTCTCCCAAAATCAAGGGAATTATAGAAATGGGTTCCAACGATCCAATTATCCTAGGAATCCCTCCTATCAATACCCAGGACTGCACCCACAGCTACAACAACCTCAGTTGCAGTAGCCACAACAACCGCAGTTGACAACACCTCCGCAGCAACCCCAGGGGCAACAAGTCACTCAATATCAACAGAGGAGTGCTCCTTCCCAACCATCTGATGAAATATCTTTGATTAGGCAGATGCTGCAATCTCAGCAGACCATGCTTGTGAATCAACAAGCTCAACAAAAGGCTGTGGAGGCCCAATTAGCACAGATTGCTGCTCAGTTGAAACCACCAGCAGGTACCTTCGCTGGGCAACCAGAGGCAAACCCAAGGCATGATCAAAATAGACCTGAGCAACTGAATGCTGTCACCACAAGGTCTGGTCGTGTCCTTCCTGATACCATTAGAATCATCCATGATGATGATGATGTAGCTATTCTCTCACCAACAGAAAGCTCAACTCATGAAAAGGAAAAATCCACTAAAACTACTGAAAGGGAAAATGAAAAGGGACCCACGCCAGAAGCTCTGCTCATAATTCCTTACCCGGACAGGCTAAAAGGAACCAAAATGGATACTAGGTTCCAGAAATTCAAAGAAGCTATGAAGAAACTGTATATCGATATCCCATTTCTAGATGCCCTTTCTGAAGTACCCGCTTGGGCCAAATACCTGAAAACCCTGCTGTCGAGAAAATATATGACATAAAAGCATGAAACAGTGAAACTAGCTCAGACCACTTCAGATATTCTGCTTAACAAAATGCCAAAGAAAAAGAAGGACCCAGGTTCCTTCGGTATTCAGTGTTTGATTGGAAATGGCTCTAGCAAAAAGGGATTAGCAGATCTAGGAGCAAGTATATCCATTATGCCCTATTCTATGTGTAAAAGATTAGGCCTCACTGATTTGTTACCTACGTCAATGACAATTCAGTTAGCTGACTCTACTATAACTGCTCCCCTTGGAATTATTGAAGATATACCCGTCAGAATAGGAACAAATTCTTATGTCCCGTGCGATTTCGTTATTATGGACATACAAGAAGATCTAAGATACCCGATAATCTTCGGAAGACCTTTCATAGATACCGCCCGAGTACTCATCGATGTAGAAGCGGGAACGATTATACTAAGACTTGGGAAGGAAGCTTTCCAATTCAGAGTCCTTAACAGCATGAAAGGACCAAGCATTCAAGAGGAAGTTTTTCTCCTAGATGCTATATATCAAATGTCCTAGTTAGAAATGTCCGAACCCTCCGATGAGTTGGAAAGTGCCTTGAAAAACCCAGAAGTAGAATTTTCGGAAAATGAACTAGTGCAACAATGCCTTCAATATTTAGAAAAAGCTGAAGAAGCCCCAACAGCCACCTTTGAAGAACTCAAGGCTGTCACTGTTATAGAAGCAACTGAGCCACCTAAGGCCCCTGAATTGAAGGCCTTACCCGAAGGACTCAAACATGTCTTCCTTGACAGCGAGAAACTTTGTCCAGTGATTATCAGCTCTACTCTGGAAGAAGACCAAGAAAACAGACTTCTTGATGAGCTAAAGAGACACAAGAAAGCTATCGGATATAAAATGACTGACTTAACTTGTATAAATCCAGCTTTATCCATGCACATATTGCCTATGGTGGAAGAATTCAAACCATCGAGGGAACATCAAAGAAAGTTGAACCCTAATCTCAAGGAGGTAGTTCGCATCGAGGTTCTCAAACTTCTGAAGGCAGGTATCATCTACCCAATCTCGGATTCACAATGGGTAAGCCCCGTGCAGGTGGTCCCTAAAAAGGGGGGGACTACTGTTGTTCTTAATGATAATAATGAACCGGTACCTACTAGGACAGTAACTGGGTGGAGAATGTGCATAGATTACAGAAAATTTAATAAAGCAACAAGGAAAGATCATTTCCCCTTACCCTTCTTAGATGAGGTTCTCGAGCGCTTGGCTCATCAGAAGTTCTTCTGTTACCTAGATGGTATTCCGGGTTTTACCAAATCCCTATACACCCAGAAGATCAAGAGAAAACTACTTTTACCTGTCCTTTTGGGACATATGCTTTCAAAAGAATGCCATTCGGACTTTGTAACGCACCAACCACTTTCCAAAGATGCATGTCTGCTATCTTTGCAGGATTAACAGAATCTATAATGGAGGTATTCATGGACGATTTCTCTGTTTATGGAGACTGTTTCGACAATTTTCTGCTCAACCTGGTTCAAGTTTTACAAAGATGCGAGGAAACAAACCTCATCTTAAATTGGGAAAAATGTCATTTTATAGTAACTGAAGGTATCGTTCTCGGACACAGAGTGAGCGAAAGAGGGATCGAGGTGGATCAAGCAAAAGTTGAATTTATCTCGAAATTGTTGCCACCAAAAGACATAAAAGGGGTACGTGCTTTCTTAGGTCATGCTGGGTTTTACAGAAGATTTATTAAAGACTTCTCTAAAATAGCAAAACCCATGACACAACTGCTGACCAAGGGCACGTAGTTTTACTTTAACCAAGAATGTTTGCAAAGTTTCACAACTCTGAAAAATTCCTTGATTTCCGCACCCATACTAAGAGCTCCAGATTGGTCACAACCTTTTGAAATCATGTGTGACGCGAGCGATTATGCCATAGGGGCCGTATTAGGGCAAAGAATCGACAAGAAACGCTATGTTATATACTACACATCCAAAATGCTTGATGAGAAATAGAAAAATTACACCACTACAGAAAAGGAATTCTTAGCTGTCATCTACGCGTTCGAGAAATTCCGCTCATACCTGATTGGAGGTAAGGTCATTGTCTACACTGACCACTCCGCTATACAGTATCTAATTCAAAAACAAGATGCAAAACCTAGACTTATCCGCTGGGTATTGATGCTTCAAGAATTCGATTTGGAAATCAAAGACAAAAGCGGAGGGGAAAACGTCATCGCTGATCGTCTCAGCCGTATTGAAGTCGAGGATGAAGACAAAGTACCTATCCGAGACTCCCTCCCGGACGACCAACTAATGAAAGTCACTGATGGATTCCCCTGGTATGCTGACATTGTTAATTATTTGGCAACAGGAATCATTCATCCGTCTGCATCCTATCACGACAAAAAGAAGTTCATTCAGCTAAGCAGTATTTCTGGGACGAGCCCTATCTATTCCGCTTATGCGTAGATGGACTTTTTCGTCGATGCATTCCAGAGACGGAAATCACCTCGGTTCTAGAGCACTGTCACTCAGGCCCCATTGGGGGCCACATGAGTTCTAAGAAAACAACCCTCAAAGTCCTGCAATCTGGTTTTTACTGGCCAACCATCACAAAAGATGCACATGAATACGTGTGATCATGCGACAAGTGCCAACTATCCGGTGGAATAACCAAAAGAAATGAAATTCCATTGAATATATGGCAAGAAATCGAACTCTTCGATGTATGGGGAATAGATTACATGGGTCCTTTTCCCCCATCTTACGGATTCATGTATATCTTGGTTGCTGTGGATTACGTTTCAAAATGGGTAGAAGCTCTACCAACCATTTCTTGTGATTCAAAACCGGTAATCAAGATGTTTAAAGAGATAATATTCCCCAGATTCGGCGTTCCAAGAACAATAATATCTGACGTTGGATCACATTTCTTGGAACGAAGCTTTGAAGCCTTATTAAGAAAATATGGAGTCAACCATAAAGTTTCTACACCATATCATCCACAGACATGTGGACAGGTTGAAGTCTCCAATAGGAAAATTAAAGCTATCCTGGAAAAAACTGTCAATCGGCACCGTACCGATTGGTCCACCAAACTATCTAACGCTCTATGGGCCTACCGCACAGCTTTCAAAACACCAATCGGAACAACACCGTTTCGATTAGTGTATGGGAAGTATTGCCATTTGCCAGTTGAATTAGAGCATAAGGCCTGGTGGGCCATTAAGCAACTAAACTTCGATCTCAAAGGCTCTGGTGAATTACGACAACTTCAACTCCAAGAACTAGAAGAATTACGAATGACAGCCTACCACAATGCAAGAATCTACAAAGAACAAACCAAGATGTGGCACGATGGCCACATAAAAAGAAAGGATATAATCGTCGGAGACAAAGTCCTCCTATTCAATTCCAGACTAAAAATGTTTCCAGGAAAACTCCGTACTAAATGGTCGGGGCCTTTCACAATCAAACATATATACCCGACAGGAGCTGTCATTATTCTCGATGATAATGGAGGAGAAAGGACCGTTAATGGTCACAGATTAAAGAAATACCACACTCCGGCAGACAAATTATCAAGACAAACTATAGGGATCCATGATCCTATAACAACAGCATAGCTGGAGCAAAATTTTGTCGAGCCAACAACGTTAAACCAAGGCGCTACTTGGGAGGCAACCCAAGATTTCTACTTTTTCCTTTTCGATTATGCTCTTTTATTTTCCTTAGTTTTATCTTAAGAAAATACAAAAAAAATCTACATAACTAAAACTATAAAAAAATATAATAATAAAAAACAAACAACATAAAAATGCATAAATCAAAAACAAACACAAAAATATAAAAACCTTTCTGCCTTCGCCCTCCCAAGCGATCTTGAAACCGTTTGGACCCCAAACGGTCTCCAAACCGTTTGGAGCCAAACGGTCCTCAAACCGTTTGGGACCAAACGGTCTTGAAACCGTTTGGGACCAAACGGTCCTGAAACCGTTTGGACTCCAAACGGTCTCCAAACCGTTTGGAGCCAAACGGTCCTCAAACCGTTTGGGACCAAACGGTCTTGAAACCGTTTGGGACCAAACAGTCCTGAAACCGTTTGGACTCCAAACGGTCTCCAAACCGTTTGGAGCCAAACTGTCCTCAAACCGTTTGGAGCCAGACGGCATCGAAACCGCTTGGAATACAAAGGGTCGCTAACCGTTCCCTTTAAATATAAACCCTACCCCTTCGTCTTTCTCTCTTTGAGCTTCCAAACTCTCTGGAGCGCTTGTGCGAAGAGCTGTTCTTTTGCTTCTGCTTCCTTTGATCCCGCACAATCACACTCCCGTTCACCAACCACCTGCAAGGTAGTCCGGCGACCACAACGCACACCGCCCCTCCTCCCTACCACCTTCGTCGCCGTTCCTAAACTTTCACCATCTGTTCCACTATCGCCGCATTCGATTCAGACCACTATCGTCTTCGACGATTTCTTCACCATCATCTGCATCACCATCATCATCGCCGTCTTCACCGTTGCCGTTTTCATCACATCATTGGTTTCACTGTTGTTTTCGTCACCGGCGCACCCTCCGCCTCCGCGACCGGTTCACCTTCGTCTTCACCTGCGCCAGCAACCCTGCGGCTTTTCGTTTTCCGAACGGTCCTCAAACCGTTTGGAACCAAACGGTCCTCAAACCATTTGGAACCAAACGGTCTTGAAACCGTTTAGAACCAAACAGTCTTGAAACCGTTTGGAACCAAACGGTCTTGAAACCGTTTGGAACCAAACGGTCCTCAAACCATTTGGAACCAAACGGTCCTCAAACCATTTGGAACCAAACGGTCTTGAAACCGTTTGGTCTTGAAACCGTTTGGTCTCCCACACCCATTAACCTTTCACAAAAATGCAAAAAGACATAAACTACAAATAAAATCTAATTTGTTTCTAAAACTTTTTCGCTCTAACTCATAAATTCCTATTTTTCAGATATGGCATCACCACCAAGCAAAGCCATCAGGTTCGAAGGTCCTGAAATCTGGACAAGAGAGGAAATGCTGGAAGAACAAGCCAGGCTTCAAAAGATAAGAACAGACTTCAACAGGACTGGGAAGGCACCCCCAAACGTCAAGATGATGGAAGTCCTATGCGAACTTGATCACCTAGAGAGGATCTTCTCTGAGCCCCCTGAGGAGGAAACTGTCATCTCCTCTTCTGATGAAGATTCGGAGTACAATCTTAACTCCGAAGAGGAGTCACCTGCCAAAGAGAAAAAAAGGGAAGTGCAAGGTCCCGGAGACTGCATCTGGGCAGCCCTCCAAGAAGCGGGCAAGGAAACAAGTCCGACCCGTTTCTGCCATGGACCAACCCCTCACCAAACCTTCCATCCATGCAGCTACCATCGCTGCTACTACCACTATCACCACCATTCCTACCACCACTATCCTCATCACTACCACCACTTTCATCCCCATCACCACCACAATACCACCACCAGAGAACCTCTTCATCCAAACCACCATCTCCACCGATAAAACCCTAAAACCTACCAAGTATGTCTGCTCCAGCATACTAATCAAGATGGGGATATATGATCATATCTTCAACGTGCTAGACAAAGTCAACCTCACCAGGTTGTGTCTAATACCTGAAGTATCTTACTACGAACCCACCGCATAATTCTTCTCCTTTCTGACCAAGGAGCCCGTTGACAGCACGTATAAGTCTCGGGACGGGGGTGACAGAAAGCTTGTCACCCAAATCTTTGGCAGCAAGGTCGTCATAACAGAGAATATTATGAACTCCATCTTTATCGACGACCAGGAGCAGCTGTGAAAGGCTAAAACAGTGGGAACCGATCATCCAGAATTCAATAGACATACATTCTGGAAATCCTTAACCGGGATCCCCACTTACGATGCGAAGACGTGCAAGGCGTCAAACATACACTCTGGTTTTGTGCGCACTGTACACAAAATCATCGCTGGCGCACTCTTCCCCAGGACAGAAGGGGGGAACGTTATAACCTCCGATCTTTTTGTTCTCTGGTCTATTCTTAACGAACGACCAGTTAATATCGGCCGTCATCTGATCCAGAAATTCTCAATCTCCATCCTGGGGAAAGAGATTTTCATGGGGGGTCATGTCACATCTATCATCAAATATCTTAAGATGGACACACCTTTACCCCGCTGCACGCAACTAAAGGGCGACATCCTCACCAACGAGCAAACTCTGAAGAACTCATTCATAATCAAGGAAAAGGATGGAAAACTACACTATGTATTCTGCCTTATGGTCAAGTCATCAAGGACTCTCCTCCCGCTCCCAGAGTTAGCACACTATGATATGACACAACTCCTCTTCTCTGACGAGGAGCTTACTCATCTTCTAGATTTGGTTAAAAAACTAGAAAAGAAAGCAACCGCGGGTCAAACAGAGATGAGTATCACAGCCCCGACAGCTTGACCTAAAAAAATGCCCATCAAACGGCCTTCTAGAAGGCAGTTGCAGGCCCAACATCTGTCGGGGACACCAACATCTCGGCCAAATCCGTAGGCCGAGCAGTTCCATGAAGAAGTCTTAACAACATCCTCCATCGACTCTTTTATCCAGAGTCTCCACGAGCAGCTAACCACTACCACCACCACTCCGCCTTCCACCATTCCAACATCTACCACTCCCTTCCTCCCCACATCCACGCAATCATTCACATCCACTTCTTCACCCATTTTTACGTTTGACTTCCCTTTCTCCATCCCTATGCCCGACTTCACCACCCTTCCATTTACTCTCGCAGTTTCCACCCCATCATTGTCGCTACCACCACTTTTCACATCCGCCACCACCCCGACACCGCTGGTGACTACATCCACAGTCACTACGCAGCTCGGGGCATCATCAGTGTCTCTTCCGCAAGACACTAACACCGTCCCACACAGACCCCAGTCATCTCACCCTCCCGCTCCTGGGGTCCCTTTTACTAACATCGGTGAGGAATTCGGCCGTCAATTTGACGCTGTGCGAAACCTCCTCACCGATCCTTCTAACATATTAAATTCTATTTTTTCTTGTGTACATGATTTATCACGACAGGTAACCAAGATCGACAAACAACACCAAGCCTTGCCTACCTTCCTCCAAGGCATCCAGCAACGACAAGACGATGTGGCTAAGCAAGTTGAGCACATCGACAACCACACCAACAACCTACCGGACCTGGTCCTTGGAGCAACGCGTCAGCAAGAAGCTACAGCACAAATAGTCGATGATATCTCCAAACAGACTCAACCTCTGCCAGAGAATCTCTGCAAGCTTGAGCAACATCAAGAGGCCCTGAGCACGCGCTTGGATACCATTGATGGAACACTTACGCAGCTACATCATCTCCAAGAGGAAGAAAATAATGATGAAACCCAACAGCTACGTGCCCAAGTCACAGAACTGACAGCACGTCTCCTCTCCGCCAAGGGCAGATTCACAGACCTCAAAGAAGCCCACGATGCATTGCTCGAAAAACACGAGCATCTGCAAGTGGCTTTCGACGAGCTACAAGCCACTCATCGGCGGTGTAAAAAGTCTGCCAACAAAAAGCAAACAGACGAAGCTGCGGATGACAAAGATGACAATGATGAAGAAGACGACGACTCCGACTCATCTGCTAACTCCAACAAAGATACGTCTTTGGACGACAAGCATGATGACGGAGAAGACCCCGGGCATGCAGCAGGACCCTCCCAAAAAGGGTCCGACAAAGGTCACCAGGACAGTGACCATCACCCCAAGTCCCCACACAACGACAATGTCAACATGTCATATGGGGATCAATTCTTTGACTATTCATGTTATGACCCACGTTTCATTTTGCAAGTAAGTACCTTGGTTAGTGCATAATTGAGCTAGTTATGTTGAGATGAGTATTTGCTTTTGTTAATAGTGTTTTGAGCTTTGAGCTAGTGTTATTGTATCATTAGCTTGTTTTCTTGTCCTGAGGTTGAGGACAAGTTTGTGCTTAATCCGTTGCCGAAGAAATCATGTGAAACCGACCTACGAGTAAAAAGATATGAGCTTTTTAGTATGCAGGGACCTATGTGCAATTTTAGAAAGTTTCTGGGCAATTTGCATTCGGCCCCTGGGCGCCCTTCCTTATCCTTTCCTTCAGTTTTCCTTTTTAACTTTATTAACCGACTTTGGAATGAACGATAGTTCATTTCCTTCGGTTGCCGCTTGGGAAAAACAGAGAAGAGGAGAGGGAGAGAGCGAGCTAGAGGAGAAGCTAGGCAACCAAGTTCCTTCCTTCTCCGTTCTTCTTTGATTTCTTCATCTTCTCCAGCCAAACCAACCGGCTGCATCATCTTCTTCTTCCTCACCTTCTTCTTTCCCCTTCCTTCTTGGTTCTTGCTGCCCGGCCAAGGTAGGCGCCGGCCAAGGAGGTGCTAGGAGTGGCCAAAGACGTGAAAAGCAACATCTACGGGTTGCTGCTAGGTCGTCTTGAAGTTCCCAAGGTATTTCGTGCGAAGATTTCCCCCGAATTGACCCCAATCTCCTCTTTTACTTCTGCAATTTCCGCCTTTGCGCAGGTTGCACGGCGTGCAACATTGCAGATAGCTGATATAGGGAAATTCCGTTTCTGCGCAGGTGCACGGCGTGCAAAGTCAGTTTGCACGGCGTGCAAAGTTACAGACAGCGGAACGAGTTTCAGCCCAGGTGCACGGCGTGCAAAATCAGTTTGCACGGCGTGCAAGTCAGTTTGCACGGCATGCAAATCAGTTTGCACGGCGTGCAAAGGTGCAGAAAAGTAGAACTGAAGTGCACTAAAGGTGCACGGCGTGCAGTCTAGGTGCACGGCGTGCACGCTGCTGTAAAGGGCAGAATTAGGCGTGTTTGTGGATGTTTTTCGGTGTATACGAACACACCGAAGTGGGTGAGTGACAGTTCATTTAGAAATCATTATTTAACTCATTTTAAATGCTTATCTGCTTCAGTATCAGTTGATATGACTCCTAAACAGTATAGCATGTACTTTTTAGTATGATAAGTTCATTGGAACTTGAATTGCGTGATGTAAATGATGAAAAAGAGGAAAATTTCTATGTCTTACAGTTGCTATGTGATATTCCTGTTTAAATGTTATTTTGCTTAATCAAGTATAGACCTAGATGCCCTAACACCGTAGAACCCCTTAGACGGGTCTGCAACTTTGGGGTGAAACTCGTGTTGCAACATCATCCGTGCTTGTGTCGCGGACAAACGAGGAAAGAGAAAGGCAGTGTCTAACAACAATCGTGCTTATGTCACGATGGCACTGCGATAACAACAGAAAACACGGTTATCTAACACCATTCGTGCTTGTGTCGCGAAGGTAACCCTGTGACTCTCCGCCGGTGTACTCAGGTTTTAGGAGGAGTCGAGAGCACACGTGGTTGTGCAGCACACATGGTTGTGCGATGAGGCCGATGAGCCTGTGTCCTGTGCATACCAGGACGAGTAGTCAGACTTAGCACTTCCTGGGTGTGTCGCTAAGTCTTGTACGGTGGGACCGTAGCATGGACTTGTTGCGGATCTTTATATGCAGAGTACACTGCATATATTTAGGGCATAATAATAAAATGAATAAATAATCATGTAGGATCACAGTAAATTTATATAACTGCTTACTTACCTGAGATACCTGTTGATGCATAGAAATGTGATTATTATCTGTATATCTGCTATGTCAATAGAACTTCCCTGATTGAACTACATATGCGTTTATTTTCAGTTAGTAAACCTGACGAGTTGTTTAGTGATAGCTAAGTGAAATGTTATTCACTGAGCGAGTAGGCTCATTCCTCTACTCAAACATTTTCATGTCAGCATCAGCATCAGGAGTCGGAAGGATCGTTTCATCCTAACGCTTAGTCGATAGAAGGTTTGTTGTTATTCTAGTTAGAGGTCTCTTAGTCCATTCCCCTCGATCTTCGGGACAAGGTGTGAGTGAGAGAAGAATGTGTACAAAGATGTAAATTAATGTTATGCTTTCTTTATGGTAATCAATGTATTATGCTGTAGACCTTGCTTGTATCTTCTATCAGTTTAATTGAGATGTTTCTGAAGTTTGTCTAGTTCTTGTTTACAGCTTAAACTTGATTATCAATTAAATGTCTTGGATTGTTTTAAAAAGTGATGAATGGTTGGTTATATGTTAATCCCATCCTGTCGCGTCTTAATCTCGTGGTTTGTGTTTAATGTGAGATTGGGGCGTGACAATTCTTGGTATCAGAGCTTTGGTTTGAGTACATAGTTACTCAGAGTCCAGGTCAGGGGACGATAAGAGACCAATAGGATTAAGATTTAGGAGTCTTTCTTCTATCTGTAGTTTTCTAACAGGAAATACTCTGTTATATCATTGCAGATGGCAGGAAGAGGCTTTGATCGCGATGATCAGGCCGAGAGCCATGTTGGCCCAGATCCTTTGTACTTGGGTCCAGGTGGTGGTGACCACGTGGATGAAGCATCCCGGATGTACAGGATGTTTCTGGAAACCAAAGAAAAGTACAAGGCTGATAGGTGAGGTTCTTCTTCTACCAGCAGTAAAGATCTGATGCGATGTTATGAGCTTGTAAAGAAACTGGGTGGCACGGAGTTTAGTGGCACTACAGATCCAGCAGAGGCTGATGAATGGTTTAGACAGATAGAGAAGGTCTTTTGCCTGATGGAGCTTCCAGAAGAGAAGAAGATTAATCATGCAGTCTATCTTTTGACAGGCGATGCAGAGTTGTGGTGGCGTGGTGTGGAAGAAAAGAGGAGAGGTACAGAGCTTTCTTGGCAGGATTTCTATGAGGAGTTTCATCTCAAATTCTATCCACCCACTTTTCTTAATGAAAAAATCAGGCAGTTACAGAATATCAAGCAGGGGAACATGAAAGTTACAGAATATGAAGCGCTTTTCACACGGTTGGCGAACTTCTGTCCACAGCTTGTTCCTGATAACATAGAGAGATGTAGAAGGTTTCAAGAAGGACTAAGGCCAGAGATTCGGCATACAGTTTCTGCTACTAGTAGGAGGAACAGAGAGAACTTTGGTGAGTTTGTTGAGGCTGCTAGACAGGTTGAAGAATCTGTGAATGCTGACAAGGTGCCTGAGTCTAAGAAGAGATCTGCAGACTTTAGTAGAGGGCAATCCAGTAGTGGATACAGAGGTGGAGGTAGAGGTTTCTTTTCTAAACTTGGGCGTGGCCTTGGCTGTTTCGGCAGGCAGAGATCTGAGGATGTCACTACTTCTAGAGGCAGAGGAGGATACAACCCAAGAAGATGGGGCAGTGCCGATAGTGGAAAGTCTTCTGGGTCGTCAATGTCAGTGACATGTCCCCAGAGGCAAGAGTTACCGCCATGTGACAAATGTGGAAGGCCACATACTGGACCGTGTTGGAGTTCTGGTTGTTATGCCTGTGGACAGATAGGACATGTCAAAAGGGAATGTCCTCAACTTCGACAAGCAGCATCACAAGCTTTCCAGCCTCAATACCATGATGTTCCGAGTTCCTCTGTGGCTTCTCGATCTAGAGGTGGTGGAGTGTCTAGTGGCATGAGTGGTCAAAGAGGACAGTGTGGCAGAGGGAGAACTTCAGCACGTTTCTTCTCTTTGACACCTCAGGAAGGTATAATTTCTTCACAAGTTGTTACAGGAGAGATGCTTTTGTTTAATAGTATACCAGTTTCATTTTTGATAGATCCGGGTGCTACTCATTCTTTTATACGACGTTCTTTAGTTGATGAACTTAATCTGTTAACTCAAGAGTTGGAAGATGAGTTAGTGTTGAGGGTTCCACTAGGTGGACCAACAGTTTTATCCGAGTCTTGTCCCGGATGCTTGTTATCTTTTGGAGGTTTCACCTTTGCTGCTAATCTCATACCCTTGGATGTAAATACCTTTCAAGTCATCTTGGGTATGGATTGTCTTGAAACATATCGAGTGCAACTCGACTATTGGAAAAAGGAAGCTACCTTTCAACAGGGTGAATTTTCTTGTGTCTTTATTGGAGACAGGAAAGTTCTGCCTACGTGCATAATATCAGCTGCTGTAGCTGATAAGATGTTACAGAAAGGATGTGAAGCATTCCTTGCTCATGTGGTTGACACCAGAGCAGAGAAGAGCACCGCCAGTGTTTATGATGTGCCTGTGGTTCGTGAGTTCTCTAACGTTTTTCCAGAAGAGTTACCAGGCTTACCTCCTGTCAGAGACATTGATTTTGAAATTCAGATATATCCAGGTAGTCATCCAGTAGCACTGCCAGCCTATAGAATGGCACCTGCAGAGTTGAAGGAACTCAAGGTGCAGTTGCAGGAATTGCTAGATAAGGGTTTCATTAGACCCAGTTCTTCACTGTGGGGTGCTCCAGTCCTGTTTGTTAAGAAAAAGGATGGTACCATGCGTCTCTGTATAGATTACAGGCAACTGAACAAGATCACTATAAAGAACAAGTATCCATTGCCGCGAATAGATGATCTGTTTGATCAGTTGCGTGGAGCAACGATCTTCTCTAAAATAGATTTGAGATCTGGATATCATCAGCTTAGGATTAAGGCTTCTGATATTCCCAAAACAGCTTTTAGAACCAGGTATGGGCATTATGAGTTTTTGGTCATGTCGTTTGGACTGACCAATGCCCCAGCAGCCTTTATGGATATGATGAATCAGATTTTCAAACCATTCCTAGATCAGTTTATTGTAGTCTTTATAGATGATATCCTGATCTATTCCATAGACGATGCACATCATGAGCAACACCTGAGAGTAGTGTTGCAGTTGTTGAGACAACACCAGTTGTTTGCCAAATTTAGCAAGTGTGAGTTCTGGTTGGCCGAGGTAGCATTTCTTGGACATGTTATCTCGAGAGGTGGAGTTAATGTTGACCCTAAGAAAGTTGATTATGTGCTTCAGTGGGAACAACCTAAGACTCCTACTGAGATCAGAAGTTTCTTGGGATTAGCAGGTTATTACAGAAGGTTCATACAGAACTTCAGTGTGTTAGCATCACCTTTGACACGCTTGACGAGGAAGGATGTACCGTTTGTTTGGTCTGATAACTGTGAGAGAAGTTTTCAGATTTTGAAGAGAAGGTTGACTTCAGCACCAGTGTTGGTTTTTCCTGAAGCAGAAAAAGGCTATACAGTGTTCTGTGATGCTTCCAGGAGAGGTTTGGGCTGTGTACTAATGCAGGAAGGCAAAGTTGTGGCTTACGCATCTAGACAACTTAAGAAGAATGAAGAGAATTATCCTGTTCATGATCTGGAATTAGCTGCTATAGTTCATGCTCTTAAGACATGGCATCACTACCTGTATGGTGAGACATGTCAGGTGTTTACAGACCATAAGAGCCTGAAATATATCTTCACTCAGAGAGACTTGAATTTGAGACAGCGCATATGGCTTGAGCTAATTAAAGACTATGATGTGACAATCGATTACCATCCTGGTAAGGCGAATGTTGTAGCTGATGCTTTGAGTAGAAAGTCAAGTTCAACAGCAAATGCATTTTCTATGGCATGTTTCAAGAAAGACTTGCTTGTAGATATGCGAAGGTTGAACTTAGACTTGGATGTGACTAGACAGAGTGGGTTGATTGCTCAGATGCAAGTCAGACCTACTTTTTATAATCAGATTAAGGAATTACAGCAGAGTGATGATGAGTTGTGGCAAATCATGCAGGATATGTCAGAAGGTAAGAGAACAGAGTTCAGGTTTTCTGATGAAGGCATGTTGTGTGTTCATGATAGGTTATGTGTACCTGGAAACAGTGAGTTGAAAAAGAAAATTCTTGAGGAAGCGCATACTTCTATGTATGCTATGCATCTAGGTAACACAAAGATGTATAGGAACCTCAAAGGGCTATACTGGTGGTCTGGTATGAAAAAGGATGTGGCTGAATACGTGGCTAGGTGTGGGGTGTGTCAGCAGGTTAAAGCTGAGCATCAGAAACCTGCTGGTACTTTGCAGTCGCTTCCTATACCAGAGTGCAAATGGGAACACATCACGATGGACTTTGTGGTAGGATTACCCAGGACGCCTAAGGGTTCAGACTCGATATGGGTGATTGTGGATAGACTAACTAAGTCTGCTCACTTTCTTCCTGTCAAGTCAACCTTTGACGTTTCAAAGTTAGCCAAAGTTTATGTGGATGAAGTAGTCAGGTTGCATGGGATTCCAGTTTCCATTATTTCTGACAGAGATCCAAAGTTTACATCTAGATTCTGGAATCAGTTACATCGTGCGTTGGGCACAAGGCTGAAGTTCAGTACATCATTTCATCCGCAGACAGATGGTCAATCTGAGAGGACCATTCACACCCTCGAGGACATGCTGAGAGCATGCGTGCTACAGTTTAGAGGCAACTGGGAAGAACACTTAAGCCTCATGGAGTTTGCATATAATAATAGTTACCATTCTAG
This sequence comes from Alisma plantago-aquatica, assembly GCA_963693085.1. Classification (NCBI taxonomy): domain Eukaryota; kingdom Viridiplantae; phylum Streptophyta; class Magnoliopsida; order Alismatales; family Alismataceae; genus Alisma; species Alisma plantago-aquatica. Next base: position 831,806,097 of record OY856413.1, on the reverse strand, counting down.
CCTTGGAATGGCTCCATATGAAGCCCTTTATGGCAGGAAGTGTAGATCGCCAGTTTGTTGGTACGAGGTGGGTGAGAAGGAAATTCTTGGACCTGAATTAGTTGATATAACTACAGAGAAGATATCTGTGATCAGGGATCAGTTAAAAGCTGCTCAGGATAGACAGAAAAGTTATGCAGAGAGACGATGTCGACCTCTTGAGTTTGAGATTGGTGACGAGGTTTACTTGAAAGTTTCACCGTGGAAGGGAGTGCTAAGGTTTGGCAAGAGGGGTAAGTTGACCCCTAGGTATATGGGTCCATAACCTATTGTTGAGAGGATTGGACCTGTAGCTTACAGGTTCGATTTTCCGTCTGAATTGGCAAATCTTCATGATGTCTTCCACGTGTCTATGCTGAAAAAGTGTCATCCCGGTACAGAAAAGATTGTGGATCCAGAACCAGCGCAGCTTAGAACAGATGTGTCCTATGTAGAAGGACCAGTGCAGATAGTTGACCACCGGATCAAAAAGCTTAAGAATCGTGACTTATCCTTAGTGAAGGTTTTGTGGAGGAATCACAATATAGAGGAAGCTACGTGGGAGCTTGAATCAGAAATGCATAACAAGTTTCCTTTTCTCTTTTAGGAATTTCAGGATGAAATTCTTATAAGGGAGGGAGATTGTTATGACCCACGTTTCGTTTTGCAAGTAAGTACCTTGGTTAGTGCATAATTGAGCTAGTTATGTTGAGATGAGTATTTGCTTTTGTTAATAGTGTTTTGAGCTTTGAGCTAGTGTTATTGTATCATTAGCTTGTTTTCTTGTCCTGAGGTTGAGGACAAGTTTGTGCTTAATCTGTTGCCGAAGAAATCATGTGAAACCGACCTACGAGTAAAAAGATATGAGCTTTTTAGTATGCAGGGACCTATGTGCAATTTTAGAAAGTTTTTGGGAAATTTGCATCCGGCCCCTGGGCGCCCTTCCTTATCCTTTCCTTCAGTTTTCCTTTTTAACTTTATTAACCGACTTTGGAATGAACGATAGTTCATTTCCTTCGGTTGCCGCTTGGGAAAAACAGAGAAGAGGAGAGGGAGAGAGCGAGCTAGAGGAGAAGCTAGGCAACCAAGTTCCTTCCTTCTCCATTCTTCTTCGATTTCTTCTTCTTCTCCAGCCAAACCAACCGGCTGCATCATCTTCTTCTTCCTCACCTTCTTCTTTCCCCTTCCTTCTTGGTTCTTGCTGCTCGGCCAAGGTAGGCGTCGGCCAAGGAGGTGCTAGGAGCGGCCAAAGACGTGAAAAGCAACGTCTACGGGTTGCTGCTAGGTCGTCTTGAAGTTCCCAAGGTATTTCATGCGAAGATTTCCCCCGAATCAACCCCAATCTCCTCTTTTACTTCTGCAATTTCCGCCTCTTCGCAAGTTGCACGGCGTGCAAATCTGTTTTGCACGGCGTGCAACATTGCAGATAGCTGATATAGGGAAATTCCGTTTCTGCGCAGGTGCACGGCGTGCAAAGTCAGTTTGCACGACGTGCAAAGTTACAGACAGCGGAACGAGTTTCAGCCCAGGTGCACGGCGTGCAAAATCAGTTTGCACGGCGTGCAAGTCAGTTTGCACGGCGTGCAAGTCAGTTTGCGCAGCGTGCAAATCAGTTTGCACGACGTGCAAAGGTGTAGAAAAGTAGAACTGAAGTGCACTGAAGGTGCACGGCGTGCAGTCTAGGTGCACGGCGTGCACGCTACTGTAAAGGGCAGAATTAGGCGTGTTTGTGGACGTTTTTCGGTGTATACGAACACACCGAAGTGGGTGAGTGACAGTTCATTTAGAAATCATTATTTAACTCATTTTAAATGCTTATCTGCTTCAGTATCAGTTGATATGACTCCTAAACAGTATAGCATGTACTTTTTAGTATGATAAGTTCATTGGAACTTGAATTGCGTGATGTAAATGATGAAAAAGAGGAAAATTTCTATGTCTTACAGTTGCTATGTGATATTCCTGTTTAAATGTTATTTTGCTTAATCAAGTATAGACCTAGATGCCCTAACACCGTAGAACCCCTTAGACGGGTCTGCAACTTTGGGGTGAAACTCGTATTGCAACATCATCCGTGCTTGTGTCGCGGACAAAAGAGGAAAGAGAAAGGCAGTGTCTAACAACAATCGTGCTTATGTCACGATGGCACTGCGATAACAACAGAAAACACGGTTATCTAACACCATTCGTGCTTGTGTCACGAAGGTAACCCTGTGACTCTCCGCCGGTGTACTCAGGTTTTAGGAGGAGTCGAGAGCACACGTGGTTGTGCAGCACACATGGTTGTGCGATGAGGCCGAGGAGCCTGTGTCCTGTGCAGACCAGGACGAGTAGTCAGACTTAGCACTTCCCGGGTGTGTCGCTAAGTCGTGTACGGTGGGACCGTAGCATGGACTTGTTGCGGATCTTTATATGCAGAGTACACTGCATATATTTAGGGCATAATAATAAAATGAATAAATAATCATGTAGGATCACAGTAAATTTATATAACTGCTTACTTACCTGAGATACCTGTTGATGCATAGAAATGTGATTATTATCTGTATATCTGCTATGTCAATAGAACTGCCCTGATTGAACTGCATATGCGTTTATTTTCAGTTAGTAAACCTGACGAGTTGTTTAGTGATAGCTAAGTGAAATGTTATTCACTGAGCGAGTAGGCTCATTCCTCTACTCAAACATTTTCAGGTCAGCATCAGCATCAGGAGTCGGAAGGATCGTTTCATCCTAACGCTTAGTCGATAGAAGGTTTGTTGTTAGTCTAGTTAGAGGTCTCTTAGTCCATTCCCCTCGATCTTCGGGACAAGGTGTGAGTGAGAGAAGAATGTGTACAAAGATGTAAATTAATGTTATGCTTTCTTTATGGTAATCAATGTATTATGCTGTAGACCTTGCTTGTATCTTCTATCAGTTTAATTGAGAAGTTTCTGCAGTTTGTCTAGTTCTTGTTTACAGCTTAAACTTGATTATCAATTAAATGTCTTGGATTGTTTTAAAAAGTGATGAATGGTTGGTTATATGTTAATCACATCTTGTCGCATCTTAATCTCGTGGTTTGTGTTTAATGTGAGATTGGGGCGTGACAATTCAGCTATGGGGTCCATCGGGGAAGCTGCCAAGGACGCGACCTACGCTGAGTTACAACAATGCATACTAGGAACCAGCGCCAGCCCGCCAAAAACCTCTGCTCTCTTCTCAGCACCTTCTCCCCCTTACCAAGATGAGGCAGACCGAGTAAGTCTAGACACGGACCAGGATCTTGACTCTGCCTCTGACTTGGACGATAATCTAGAGGGCCATGTAGAGGCCTTCGAACAACCTACTTCTCCTCCACCACAAGAGCTTCCCCCGCCACCTCCTCTGCCGCACAAAATGCACGACCTAGATATGGCAGCCATCTCTACTTTAGATGCTCAGGACATTTTTATACTGAACACTATAGTGGACGATACAAAAGCGGGGGAAGACATAATCTATCATAATACCAAAACTAGGCGTAAGTTGACAGGCAAAGACTTCCATAGCATCCTCCGACCTCGGTCCACGGTGCCAATGGTGATCTTCCGTGTCCTCCTCGCCAATTGTATAGAAACATATAGAAGTCACAAGCAGAAACAACCAGTTTTTAACGCTTTTCCCGCTCTGTCTTTTGGCCTTTTATACAGAGACATACATGAAAAATCGGTTGAGCGGCTGCGGGTCGGTTTGGCACGAAGGGCACGTTATCTTACACTGCCCTTCCAAGTCTTGGACCACTGGCTTTTTATGATCGTGGATATCGAGGCTCGGGATGCCAAAGTATACAACTTTTGTAGCACTGAGCTACCAGCCGACACAATAAATTTCGTAGGAGAAGCAGCAGGAGAAGCCAGGTGTATACCCTTCCGGCTGCTTAAATTAATCTGGGCTGCACGCCCATCTCTTCGATAGGACTGGAGCCAACCATGGTTCAAAATCATAAACCCTCCAGTCCAAGCCACCGAGGGATCTGGGGATAGCGCTTTCTGCACCATCCATCACATTCAACCGTTGAATCAGGAAATCCCATTCAACAACCTAGTAGCTGATGACTTTCATTCCTTACGTGGACGTTACGCCATGGAACTCATCTGTGATAGACGATTCTTCAGCGAACCAACTATGTCACCAGATGATGTTCCTCGCTACCTTTTCTCAGCTGTCCAGCAACGACAACAGCGACCTTTCCAACAAGTTTTGAAGGAGTCAGAGCAGACCAAGTCGCCAGAGCAAGATAAAAGCAAGAGCGATCATGTATACACCATTGACCCAACCTTTCCTGATTTTGATCGCGATGCTTGTAAGGGTCTTAACGATCTTGAATTGCGTATCATTATGGCGCGACTCTCCACAGACAAAGATGACATGGTATTCATGTCTCGAGACATACTTGTGATGGCAGATTCACTGTGAGAGACTCTACAGGATAAGGGATCCCTTTCTGTCAGCCTCATGGCCGCCTACCAGTTTCTACTTGGCCAAACCAACCCAAACACATACATGGCGTCTCCATATATGAAAGATGATCTCCTAAAGTTCAAGAACTTTGGCACAACTGACGCACTGATCTCATATCTCCAACACACAACGCCGAAGTTCATCATGTTACCCATCCTGTATCATGAGCATTGGATTCTCCTGGCAACAAACCTCCCAGATGGAACAACCACAGTATACAACAGTTTCAACAGCCAGTTCAACGCTTGACAGCGACACTACGTCGTGACGCCAAAGATGCCAACAGAAGTAGTGGCAAAGGAGTGCGCCGAGAAATTAATTGATTTTCTGAGTCAGCATACAAAGGTGTACGACAAAGAACATTTCCATCGCCCCACCTTCTGTCACAAATGCCCCCAGCAAATATGACAATCGAACGATTGCGGCTTCCACGTCCTCTACTCGATGTACACCATCATTGTTCTTCAAAGACCAGTAGAGGAAATGACTGACGTGGACTACCACACTTTACGAGGACAGTTTGCATCCAATATACTTCGTTCTCCGGGGGCAAATGAAGATTTACCTTAACCCACGGCCCTTGTCCTAATGACTTCTCAACCTATCACTTTGCCACTCTGGGGACAGAGTGCGTGATAAGTTAGGGGGGGTACATTAGACAAGGGCGAGGTATCAATTTCTACACTCCTCTTTCTATCTAACACTTTCCATACAATTCTTTATTCTTAATTTTTTTTCTTAAACAATTCTTTTTACAATTCTTTTTAATTAATTTCTTTTTCAAAAATAGTCACTTCAACTAACTCTAGAATCATGTTAGTCCCTATAAGTAAATAGCACTTAGACATCGAATGGAGATTTATCAATTTCCACCCACTAATGATTTCATATTTTTTCTTCAATTCTTCATCTGACTCTCCACAGGTCAAAATCAAGGCAGAAATAAGCCAAGATCTCGAGGATGAGAGGGAAATCAGGCAACTTCCAAATCAAAAAGTTCTGCAAGTGGACCACAAACCAAATAAGTGCACGTTGAAAAACTTTAAGAACAGCTTTCCTCTCTTCAAAATAAAAGAGGCTTGGCCGCCCAAAATAAATTCTCAAAAATCCCAAAACCCAAGCCTTTGAGTTATTGAATAAAAGCCAGAGAGACGAATAAAATTATGAGAGTTGTGCCACGCATAAGGATCTATACGAAGAACTGACGAAGGTCTCACCCGGCCGGCACATTCCGCTGCCCTCACAAAGGCAGTTGTGTCGTGCCCGATAGTGAAACCCTAAAGTTTCCAAGTATATGAAAGGCTCATAAAGGACTCGCCCGGCCGGTACATTCAGCTGCCCTCATAAAGGCAGATGTGTCATGCCCGGTAGTGAGATTCTAAAAAGCATAGACAGCCCCTCCCCCACTTGAAGGGGGAGATACACTTCAAAGCCTTTAGCCAACCCTCATACCCTCTCTAGCTTCCAGTAGGTTTTTCAGAGAGGTATAAAGCTGATTAGAGTCAACAACATGCACAAAATAAGGTGGTCCCAATGCAAACTTTGAGATACGGAAAGAACCTGAGATCCAAGCAACTCTCGAAATCCGAAAGAATCAAGGCATGCAATAAGACTTGATATGACCCCAGGGGAACTCAGGTCAAGAATTGAAGCAAGAGTATGGAAATCCTAAATAAAATCACCTCGCCAATACATGTCTCAGCTCTATCTAACTTGAGGACAAGCTAGACTCTAAGTTAGGGGGGTAATAACCTCCTATTTTAGTCGATTATCTTAGTCTTTTTCTTTAGTTTTCCATACTCTTTTTTACGTTTAAACTATATATTATCCTAATTTCACCCATTTTTGTAAATACACCATCAGACTAACTTTTTCCTTTTATATATGTAGAAAAAGCACAAAAAAATCATAAAAGAATAACCCAGCCTCAAAACCGAGTGGATTCAAACGGTCCCAAGACCGCATGAAGCCAAACGGTCCCGAGACCGCATGGAGTCAAACGGTCTCAAGACCACATGAAGCCAACCAGTCCCGAGACCGCATGGAGTCAAACGGTCTCAAGACCGCATGAAGCCAACCGGTCCCGAGACCGCATGGAGTCAAACGGTCTCAAGACCGCATGAAGCCAACCGGGCCAACCGGTCCCGAGACCGCATGGAGTTCAAACGGTCTCAAGACCGCATGAATCCAACCGGTCTCGAGACCGCATGGAGTTCAAACGGTCTCAAGACCGCATGAAGCCAAACGGTCCCGAGACCGCATGGAGTTCATACGGTCTCAAGACCGTTTGAAGCCAAACGGTCTCACAGTCCAAACGGTCTTGAGGCCCCAAACAATCTTGAGGCCCCAAACGGTCTTGAGGTCCAAACGGTCTCCAAACCGTTTGGACTTCACTCAAAGCCTATAAATAAGACCCAAAGGGTCCTCCAAGAGGGGGATCTCAGACGCCCAAAGGCTGCCCCTCCAGTTCCAGAGCAATTCCATCCATCGCCCTAAGGCTGCCGGTTTGAGGTCCACATCTCATCATCAAGCTACCTTCTCTCTCATCAACAAAGAAGGTGGGAGGAGAAGATCCATCATCAAGCAACCACGAAGTGTGAAGATCGTTGCTCTCTCCACCAAGGGTTCAACCTTCCCTCCTCCGTGGAGATGTCGTTCTTTCTCTCTCTTCTCACCTCCTCCTTTGCTCTTGAGATGAGTGAGTAGTCCTTTTCACTAGGGTGCGGGGAGTATCCCCGCTACCCATGTTTTCATTTCATGCAATGTAATTCAATCGTTTGCAATAGAGATACTCTCCTTTTTGGCTCAACATCAATCGTTTAATGAATGCTTGTTGCTTGATCACCAACTTGTGTTACTTATTGTCTCTTGGTATGAATTGTCTACGTTTATACCCTTAGATCTGAATATCGATTGAATGTTGGTTCTAGATATATGTAGTCACCATATGTCTGTTTCGGTATCTAGGAGTGCTTTCACGAGTGGAGTAAACTCACTCCCATCGTTGCACTTTCATACTATGAAATGGAATCAGTTGACGTATGGAAGTGCAACTTTGGTAAGGTCGAGGAACACGTTTCATGAAGGAGTAATGCAAAGTAAGTGACCATTCGTTAAGGGATGGCTGACATTGCAATACTCCACACTCCTCGTAGTTGGTTATCTAAAAGGAAGCAAAATGTACAAAGATACTAGCTGATTAGTTTCTCTTTGCAAGTCTTTTTATTATGTTGCATGTTTATGATCCATTTGTAGTGGTGTGAAACCTGGCAACATCCTAGTGGTTTTTAATCATTGTTTACAACCGTAATTTCTACTTTCTTGCTTTACTTTCCTCGCACTTAGCTTAAAACCAAATCAAACTTTCGATCTAAATATCAACTGTTAAGTAGTTTAGTACGACTAAAACATTTTCCATCTTGATTACATCAAGACCGTTGTCCCGAGGATTCGAACCTTAACTATACTATGATAAGACTTCCGCGTGTCTTAGCATACGTGGGTGGAGATCTTACCATAGTACTAGCAAGGCTAAACTTAGGGATTCATTCATCTCTAGGATTTTTAGTGGCGTTGCAAAACTCCATCAACCTACTTCACTAAAATGATATGGATATGATTGTATACCTTCTTTCATGATATGGGGGTGTAGTATACACCTCTTGCATGATAGGGAGTCAAGTATAGACTCCATGCACAATACAAGGTTAAATGAATACTTATAAGTTGACATGAAACCCTAATTTGGGTAACCCGATATGAATAAAGAATAGAAAATGATATTACATGATATGGTATCCCGATACACAATCCTAGTTGATGTCTAGATCGACATGGTGATGGATTAATACCTCATGCATGACATGGGTAACACATATAAACACCTCTAGGCCAATATGAATGGTGTGTATATACTTCTAGCCCGATATGGTGAGTGCTCATATACTTACAACCCGATATGGTGAACATATGCACACTTCTAACCTGAGATACCTTGTAAATGTGAGGGAAAGACACTCTATGGAGTGATGAGTGTAACACCAAGTAATGATGTGGCTAATACCTTGATAGATGAAACACCTAGAGTGGTTGATAATGGACAACTTTATATTAACAATGCCTTGACCTGAGATGAGCCCATATCATTGATGATAGTTGGGTAATTCAAATGTGTGACTTATGGCCAATACACTACATGATAAATGTGATGTGTTAGTGCATAAAGTATTAGGATTGGAAATACCCTAATACAAGATAATTTGATGAACTTAAGTAAGTTAAAAGTGATGAGGGAAGTGATACACCAAGGCATGGTAAATATCACATCCAGCACTTTAAGGTTGCTACACCTTGATGCACCTTAAATCCAATATGTATGGATGAGTAACACATGAAGTGTATCATGCCAATTGTTATAGTGTAGGCTAACATACCTTGAGAAAGGTTTAAGCCAAGTTAATAAAGTATGATGTATTCATACTCTGGTAAGGATAAGATAGAAACTCATACTTTGTGTTGATAATCATTTAATGATAAATGATGAGAATAAATAAGTATGATTGAATACTTATGATATTAATGTATGTTCCTAGATGTGTGGAGAAATGAATTAGGGTTTGGATTGATAATATGAACTTGAAACCCTATTCGGCTATAAAGGGAAACCCTAACCCTAATAGTTGTTGCCTAGTGAGAGGTGATAAGATGTTTAATGGCCTTGTGAGCCATGTGAATAGTTGTTGCCTAGTGAGAGGTGAAAAGATTTTTAATGGCCTTGTGAGCCATGTGAATAGTTTTTTCCTAGTGATAGGTGACAAGATGTTTATAAAAGTGTCATGTAAGAAATGATAATGTTCAAATAAACTAGGAAATGGAATAATTGCACAGGATTGGTCATAACCCAATACATGGAATAATTGCACATGATTGGTAATAACCCAATGCCTGGAATAATGTCACAGCATTGGTCATAACCCAATACCTAGAATAATTGCACAGGATTGGTAATAACCCAATACCTGGAACAATTGCACAGGATTGGTCATAACCCAATACCTAGAATAATTGCACAGGATTGGTCATAACCCAATACCTGGAATAATTGCACATGATTGGTAATAACCCAATGCCTCGAATAATGTCACAAGATTGGTCATAACCCAATACCTGGAATAATGTCACAGGATTGGTCATAACCCAATACCTGGAATAATTGCACAGGATTGGTCATAACCTAATACCTGGAATAATTGCACAAGATTGGTAATAACCCAATGCCTAGAATAATTTCATAGGATTTTTCATAACCCAATACCTAGAATAATTACACAGGATTGGTCATAACCCAATACCTGGAATAGTTGCACATGATTGGTAATAATCCAATTTCTGGAATAATGTAACAGGATTGGTCATAACCCAATACCTGGAATAATTGCACAGGACTGGTCATAACCCAATACCCGGAATGGTTGCACAGGATTGGCATAGTCCAATGCCTGGAATGTTTGCACAGGATTGGCATAGTCCAATGCCTGGAATGTTTGCATAGGATTGGCATAGTCCAATACCTGGAATGTTTGCACAGGATTGGCATAGTCCAATGCCTGGAATGGTTGCACAGGATTGGCATAGTCTAATGACTGGACACAATATGATGATGTATACTCACATGACTGGTACAATTCAATATATGGTTAGCAGATTGGCTGAGGCCAACAGAAAGAAATGAGAATGATTCATGGATGACATACTATGATAATAAGTATCACAGGAAAAGCTTGAGATGTTGATATAGTATGATGGGTAAATGATATACATGTTCTTCATATTCCATATAAAGAGAATAGATGAATTACTGCTCTATCATAGATAGTTGCAATGCTTTAAAATATGAGAATGTTCTAAACTGCTTATCCTCTGCTCAGTTTAATACTATTTAACTGTGATAATAATATGGTTGGCGGAGAGTTATATCTCTCGCTGGGACAATTACAGTTGTATCACCCCCATGGGATCCAAAATTTTTAGGTGGGTGTGCACAAGGAGGTGAAGACCTTCTGTAGAGGAGGAACAACAACTGAGGCAGCAGTGAAAACTCAGGTTGAGTGTACTGTCTGTTGTGTCTTGTAGATAGAAGTCCTATATGTCGTCTATGTACTCTCAGGTCCTTGGATTTAGTACGTGTTGGTTTTATGAATAATATGAGATTTTGGCTTGTATGCCTCAAGGTTTGATGTTGCTTTAAGTATATGTGTTGAGAAAGCAACTGTTATATGTTATCCTCGAGAAGAGATGGTATAGTGTAGGTACAATGTGAACAATGATGTATATAAAGTTTTGGTTCTACCTTAAAGATTTTTCCTAGAAATGGATCTCTTTGCAAAATGGTTTTAATTTTTAGTGATTTTTGTTAATCCGTTGTTTATGTTTATTCCGCTTAATTAATGACGATTTGTTTGTCGATTTGGCGACTGTCGTCACACTCCTGCTCCTGGACCCCCTCCACTCCGGCGAGCCCACCGCCCTACCATCGTGCCTCGTGTGAGGCTATGTGCGGATAGGAGATAGGGATCCCAAACTGCTGGTCCAGATGAGGAAGGACTCGATCCAACAAACCAGCCCCAACCAGCTAATCAAGGAGAGTGAACCGGCCAATTGCATATCTGAACTGAGTTCACTATCCCCTTGAACCAGTGATTCACTTGTGCCTATGTGGCACAATCCCCACCATCCAATTTGGATCCAGCGGCCCTCATTTTTCGCAATTAAGGTATTATATTCTCTTTTCTGAAAAATATTCAATTAAATGCCCACATCTTGTTTAAATTGTAGAAAATACATCCTAGATCCAAATATTATGAACAAGTAGTAAATTTTGATCAGAAAAATCCAATGGATCATTTAAAAATATTTTTAAGACCATATTCCAAATGTTTTTCACCGATATCCCTATATTTGATCTCTTGCTTATTTAGTTTATCTAATGGCTCAATATTGGTGTTTAATCCTTGGAAAGCCTAATATCTGACTCTAATGATTATCTTGAAATACAAATCTAGATCTGATCTAGTTGACTCTTGAAAATGAATCATTAGTGATCTAGATCTATTTATTTGATTCAATCTTGATTATAATGGATAATGGGTAATCTTGATATTGATCTTAATCTTGCAAAACCCTTGGTGTACTTTTGACCCATCAATCTGATCTTGAATTGCATTTATACTAAGTATCATGATGATGATCTAGAAATTTGGATAATAATCATAAAATTAGGGTTTACACATATGGTCCTAGAAAACGTAGGTAGGTCATCCACACTTGAAATATTCTTGACACTTGAATAGTGTTTGACATATTGAAATATTATGGATCAAAAGTGAATGACCCAACCCTAAGGTTGATATAGGAAAAGTGTAAACCTAATCCCAAATATTCAAACATGATATTCTAAAAGTCACGCTCTTGACCCTGGATCCAATCTTGTGTTTTAGGCTCTAACTCGAATGGTCGACCTATTATTAGTAGATATGTACTCAAAATCCTCGATGAAAGGTACGCTATTATATAACTCTTTCTTGATTGTATTGAAGATACTTTTATGTATTTCTTGACTGTATACTTGGCTATTTACTTGGATGAGCTACTGTTCCCTATGATTAGTCTTCTATTTTTCTATACCGTATTTTGAAAAACATGAAAACATAAATTGCATGCCCATTATGACTGCCCGTATATTGATAATTATGATGATATTGATAATGTTGATAATGTTGATATTGAGTACAACAACCCCCCTCAGTTGGAGGTGGGACTTTTACATTGGCTTCCTATGTTCCTATGGTGAGAAGGACACTAGTGACCTTCCCCATCACGTTGGGGTAATAGATTTACACAAATTATATAAGCATGCTTCTCGAATTATAACATAATGGGAACTCATAATAAAAGTTGAATTGCTTGAAAAACTTGTCGAATAAATGTTGGTTTTGCAAGTTGCTTGTTATTCTTTTGAATATAAGTCCTGCCAAGTATATTTATTTTCTTATAAAGTGTTTTACTTGATTTTGATAGCGTACCATGCAATTGCATGATTGTGTCTCGATTTTCTTGATTTTAGGCAATACAAATGGAATACTGAATAAGATCGCTTCCGCACTCATACACTCTGATGACAAAGATAAATCAGATATATCTCCATATTGGGTTAGTTTGTTCTTTATTTATCCAATTTTTGAGTTATTTATTTCTTATTGTATATGCCAGTGTGATTGATCCTATTGGGCCACTTAGGGATGGGCGCTTCAATCCTTTTTCTACTGTCTAGGCAGTGGGATTGGGATTGGGGTAAGAACAGTTCCATGACATAAACAACCTCAACTTGTAAGGAACACTTGTAGCTCGGCCTCCACCATTTGATGGCACCAACTACAACTATTGGAAGAGTAGGATGCAATTCTACTTTCAAGGGATCAGCTGGGATCTTTGGAGAATGGTTTCAAATACCTACACTCTTCCTCAAACAGAGTATGCTACATGGGACGCAAATACGGTAAAATTAGCCCAATTGAATGAAAAAGCTGTGAGTATCCTTTATTGTTCAATTTCCGTATGTGAGTTCAATAGAATATCAAATTGTGAAACTGCATATGAAATATGGCATAGACTCTCTATTACTTATGAAGGAATTGTTCAAGTAAAGAACTCCAAAATTAGTATGCTTAAACAAAAGTTTGAACAATTTCATATGGAACCAAATTAGTCTATTAGTGAAATGTATGCATAGTTTTCTTTTATAGTTAATGGTTTGAATGCATTAGGTAAAGCCATTAGTGAAGAGGATCAAGTGTCCAAAATTCTTAGGTGTTTGCCTTCAAAGTACAAACCAAAGGTGACGACCATTGAAGAAGCCAATGATCTCACAAGATTGAGGATGGAACAACTCATTGGCAACTTGGAGGCTCATGAAGCTACCCTTGAAGAAGAAGAAAGATTGGCGGCTGAACACAAAAAGGAGAAAAGAAAGGACATTGCATTCAAAGTGTAATGACCCTGACCTGGGTTATGAGGTAACCCTATCTGTTTTGTCTAAGTAAGTTTCTTAGAACTTTAATATAATCCTCTAAGGTGTTTTTTTATCATGTGAAACATTTATGTTTCAAGTTTGGTCTTGATTGAATGCGGTTTGAGCAATTTTCCTTTATTTTGGACCAAAGTGCAATTTACCCAAGATGAGGGGTTATATTGCAATATGTAATATGTTGAACATGACTCATGTGTTTTAGAATAATTATAGATAGAATGATGTAGGGTGGTGACTTGCGGAAAGCCCAAATTCCAAGTTTGAACTTGTTTGAACAATGTTGGTGCATTGTGCACCAATTTTGGTACAAATTGTAATTTACCCAAAATATAGGGTTGATATGCACATTACCACCTCTAGAGTGTCCCTAATCCCTCCTAGTATCATGTATAGGAGAGATAAAGAAGGATACACCATGTTTGAATCAATTATGAGTGATGATACTCTTGGTGATGAAATGACCAAGAAAAGGGTTGAATATGAAAGCTTAACTTGAGTTGTATCAAGTTGAAAAGCTTATATATGAGTGCCTATCAGCCAAGGAGCCATAGGAAAAGCCTCATATATTTTTGTTAACTTTTGGAAAAGTCCATATCATGCAAAGAACCTCAAGGAGGTGAATTGTGTCGGGTTACAACTTCCTTAGAAAAGTTGTATCGGGTTGTGAATAAAGTGGTGATTTTATTGATATATCTTAATCACAGGGATATGTAATGGACGAATCTTTATCCCTAGATGATCTTTAACCGTTTTGCAAGAAAAGATAAATGTTGATGCATGCATGTACATGTGTCACCATGCATGGACACGTGGCACCTACTAGCTCAAATTGATGACACCTCATTTTCACCTATCTTCATGAACAACAAGTATATATACCCCTAGTTTCACCCCTTGGTGCAATGTTGCGACCCTTACCACCCTCCTACCCTAAGGTATCGTGCATAGAGCTCCTATATCGTGAAGGGATGATGTGGTATCATGAATAGGTCCTTGTATATCGCCCATAGCAAAAGCATATCGGCCAAGTAGGTGATATTGGCCATATAGGGTGATATCGCCCATAGTGAAGTGTTTTGGTCATAAGTGAGTGGCATATCGTGCATGTGTGGTGTCATATCGTGCAAGAGTAGCATGGTATCGTGCAAGGGTGCCAAGGAGCAAGAACGAGCTCGTATGTGACCCTAAGGTGAGGCAATGATCATCTTCAACCTTGGATTGAAGCGTGATTTTAGGGTTATGATCTTCCTTTCTTTTCTTCTTCACCAATTGCTTATCCATGGTGATTCTTTGTATATAGAGGAGTTTTGAAGTTCATCTTCAACCTTAGGAATGTGGAGATTTGGATCTTGGATCTTGAAATTTTTTCTTAAGGCGGGTTATATAACTTGAACTCAACCATGTTATTATTCATCACCTAAATTGCTATATTTAATGATCTACTTTTAATTCCGAAATTTCCAGAAATAGTTGATGACTTTATGAGTTCTAGTAGTTTCTTAGACCTGTTTCCATGAACTATAACAGTTATAATAAATGTTTGGATCTTGAAGATGATGGTATCACCATATAAAAGTGATATCGGGTGCAAGCATACAAGCAAGCACCTCTAACTCGATATGATGATGCACCTACTTCACTAAAATGATATGGATATGATTGTATATCTTCTTGAACTATATGGGGGTGTAGTATACACCTCTTGCACGATAGGGAGTCAAGTATAGACTCCATGCATGATACAAGGTTAAATGAATACTTATAAGTTGACATGAAACCCTAATTTGGGTAACCCGATATGAGTAAAGAATAGCAAATGCTATTGCACGATATGGTAGCCCGATACACAACCCTAGTTGATGTCTAGACCAACATGGTGATGGCTTAATACCTCATTCACGACATGGGTAACACATACAAACACCTCCAACCCGATATGAATAGTGTGTATATACTTCTAGCCCGATATGGTGAGTGCTCATATACTTACAACCCGATATGGTGAACATATGCACACTTCTAACCTGAGATACCTTGTAAAGGTCAGGTAAAGACACTCTTAGGAGTGATGAGTGTAACACCAAGTAATGGTGTGGCTAATAACTTTATAGGTGAAACACCTAAAGTGGTTGATAATGGACAGCCTTATTATAACAATGCCTTAACCCGAGATGAGTCCATGTCATTGATGATAGCTGGGTAATTCAAGTGTGTGACTTATGGACAATACTTTAAAAGATTAATATGATGGGATAGTGGATAAAGTATTAGGATGGGAAATACCCTAATACAAGATAAGTTGATGAACTTAAGTAAGTTAAAAAATGATGAGGGAAGTAATACACCAAGGCATGGTAAATATCACATCCAACACTTTAAGGTTGTTACACCTTGATGCACCTTAAATCCAATATACTTGGATGAGTAACACATGATGTGTGTCATGTCAATTGTTACATTGAGATGTAATGCACTTTGATAAGTGTAGGCTAACATACCTTGAGAAAGGGTTAAGTCAAGATAATAAAGTATGATGTAATCAATATCCTAGAGAGGATGAGAGAGAAACTCATACTTTGTGTTGACCATCATTTAATGATAAAAGATGAGAATAAATAAGTATAATTGAATACTTATGATATTAGTATATGCTCCTAGATGTGTGGAGCAATTAATTAGGGTTTGGATTGGTAATATGAACTTGAAACCCTATTCGGCTATAAAGTGAAACCCTAACCCTAATAGGTGTTGCCTAGTGAGAGGTGACAAGATGTTTAATGGCCTTGTGATCCATGTGAATAGTTGTTGCCTAGTTAGTGATCACCAGATGTTTAATGTCCTTGTGAGCCATGTGAATAGTTGTTGACTAGTGAGAGGTGACAAGATGTTTAATGGGCCTTGTGAGCCATGAGAATAGTTGTTGCCTAGTGAGAGGTGACAAGATTTTTAATGGGCCTTGTGAGCCATGTGAATAGTTGTTGCCTAGTGAAAGGTGAAAAGATGTTTAATGGGACTTGTGAGCCATGAGAATAGTTGTTGCCTAGTGAGAGGTAACAAGGTGTTTATAAAAGTCCAATGTAAGAAATGATAATGTTCAAATAAACTAGGAAATGGAAACTTAGTAACATAATAATAATAATAAATGGATACAATAATAATAATGAAATCTTAATCATATATGTTTTATGCTTATAGACAAATAAGGGCTATAGTGTTTTGAATATGCTTAAAAGAGATTAGAGGAATACTTGTATTATATAAAGGATGTGAATAAGTATGATGACTTGGCCAAGGTATAATGCCTAGTAAAGGTGATGTGGTATTCAGTAATGAGATGCACAGGATTGGCATAGTCCAATTCCTGGAATAGTTTCATGGGATTGGTAATAACCCCAATGCCTGGCTGTTAATCACAAGATTGGTAATAACCCAATACCAAGCTATCATAGGATTGGTAATAACCCCAATGCCTGGCTGTTAATCACATGATTGGTAATAACCTAATACCTGACTGTCACAGGATTGGTAATAACCCCAAAGCATGGCTGTTAATCATAGGATTGGTAATAACCCAATACTTGGTTGTCACAGGATTGGTAATAACCCCAATGCCTGGCTGTTAATCACAGGATTGGTAATAACCCAATGCCTGGCTGTTAATCACAGGATTGGTAATAACCCAATGCATGGTTGTTATCAAAGGATTGACATAGTCCAATGCATGTAATGGTTGCACAGGATTGGCATAGTCCAATGCATGAACATAATATGATGATGTATACTAACATGACTGGTACAATTCAATATTTGATTAGCAGATTGGATGAGGCCAATAGATAGAAATGAGAATGATTCATGGATGACATACCATGATAATGAGCATCACAGGATAAGCTTGAGATGTTTATATAGTATGATGGGTAAATGATATACATGTTCTTCATGTTCCTTATAAAGTGAATAGATGATTTATTGCTCTATCATAGATAGTTGCAATGCTTTAAAAGATGAAAATATTCTAAACTACTTATCCTCTACTTAGTTTAATATTATTTAACTGTGATAATAACATTGTTGGTGGAGAGTTATATCTCTCGCTGGGACAATTGTCTCACCCCATGGGATCCACATTTGTTTTAGTGGATGTGCACGAGGGGGGTTGAGACCGTACTGTAGAGAAAGAATAACAACAGCAGGGACAGCAATGACAACTTAGGTTGAGTGTACTGTCTATCATGTCTTGTAGATAGAAGTCCTATGTGTCGTCTCTATACTCTCAGGTCCTTGGATTTAGTATGTGTTGGTTTTAAGAACAATATGAGATTTCGGCTTCTATGCCTCGAGGTTTTATGTTGCTCCAATATGTGTTTTGATAGAGAAACTATTATATGTTGTCCTCAAGATGAGATGAAACAATGTTGTACAATGTAAATCATGATATGTACGAGTTTTGGATCTTTCAATTAAAGTTTTCTGGACAAGGATCTCCTTGCAAAAAAAATGGTTTTAAATTTTAGCGATTTTTGTTAATCTGTTGTTTATGTTTATTTCACTTAATTAGTAACGATTTGTTTATCGGTTTGGCGACTGTCATTACATGTTTGGTATCAGAGCTTAAGGTTTGTTGAGTCTACAGAGACATAGGACTAAGGTGTTGAGTCTGTGTTAGTGTCCTCCAGTATACTCTATAGTGACTTCCGCTTATGCTGAAGAAAGGGTAAAGTTTATAAATGACTAGGGAACACCAGGAACTCATTGCTGAGAGCAATGTTGTTGCACAAGGAGAGGGTGCAAGGGATTAGGAAAGAGAAGAATGAGTGCCTAAGAATTCCCATCTTGACCTAATCAGGATAGAGAATCTTGCTTTTTATGCTCTTCTGAGGCAAGTTAGGACAACAGTGATGCATATAGCAGACTGGATACTAGCATTACAACCTAGGTTACCAATCCTTAATATGGAAACTTTAGGCTTTGAAAGGGTTCCTGAATGACATAGTCATGTTGGAACAATGGAAAATGTGGGAAAGATTAACATATGGCGAGAAAATAGACTCTTCCATAAGTTTAGACAAATAGTATATCTGTGATGGTAATACTCAAGGAGGGGTAATAAGCCAAGGATTAAGGAAAAGTCTCTACAATTCAAGAGACATTTGCCTAGCTGTTCTAAACAGCCAAAATCTTCACCGGTTCAACAACATTATGGTGCACCAATACTGCAGTCACCAAGTGGGGACCGAGCTTGCAACAAATGTGGACAGAAAGGACATTTGAGGTGGCAGTGTCCAAGAAGAAATTATAAGGTGACCCGACAGACAAGACATTAGATAACCCGTAAAGGTAATATGTCAGATAAAACTTTTCATTCTGAATTATCTTTCCTTTTTCTTCTCTCTACTTACTGATTATAAGAAAGGTAGTTATTGTTGAGCTTACTTCAATTAGTCCTATGAAGACATGAGGAAGATATGTAAAAGAAAAACCCAGAGAAAATATGAGATACTAAGTAGTAAAAAAAATTAAAGAGATGAAACATAATATAAAACAAATGCATACAACCTAATTTCAGTTCTTGAATACCCTGGCCAGGTATTCATCTATTGAAGGCAAGGTAAGTATGGAACTCTTAGATTGTTATCTTTCTGATTACTCTGATCAAGTAGTCATTCTGAGACAATTTAAAGAGCATGATGAAGTTAAAAATGTGGCATGGATATTTCTACCACATTCTAATTGATATATGGAGAAATCTGAGTTAATCATAGATCAACTTATAAACAAAAGAGATGTTTAGTATAATGTATACCTTGGTCTGAGGACCTAGAGGTAATAGTTACCTGATGAGAGGTAACAATGTTTAGTGATGGACTGAGGGTTTGAATACCCAGATCTAGTAATCATGATGATGATGTGATGTGTTTTTGGCACATATAATGGATACCAAGGTAAAGAATCCTAGTATCCAAGAACTTTCAATGATATGAGGAAATGAGAACATGATTCCTAACAAGGAGTAATGTTTGGTTACCTAGAAGGGCCAACTTTGAAATTAGTCTAGTTACATATTGTAGTATGGATACGATATGTTAGGGGTTTATTCCCTGCATAAACATGACATCAACTAAGATGTAAGTGGAAAAGGTGACAAATCAATGAGGTAACCTGAGTTAAATAAGGTATGTATAATGATTCTCCGACTAATAAAAATGTTACCTGACACAGAGTTGACTCTACAATCAATAATGAAAAAGATAGTGGAGTATGTGTCATGTGTGACAGATTCTATGATAACCTTGTGTGGAAGAACTTTGTGTTGATCAAAGTTCTATGGCATCTCCATGACATTAAGATGTTATGTGGAGACTTAGTGATATAATGAATGAATAATATTTGTCTCCCTTTACTTGGGATTTCGGGGACGAAATCCTTGTTAGGGGTTTATAACTTGTAACGACCCTGACCTGGGTTATGAGGTAACCCTATTTGTTTTGGCTAAGTAAGTTGCTTAGAACTTTAATATAATCCTCTAAGGTGTTTTGTTATCATGTGAAACACTTATGTTTCAAGTTTGGTCCCGATTGAATGTTGTTTGAGCAATTTTCCTTTGTTTTGGACCATAGTGCAATTTACCCAAGATGAGGGGTTATATTGAAATATGTCATATGTTGAACATGCCTCATGTGTTTTAGCATCATTATAGAGAGAATGATTCAGGGTGGTGGCTTGTGGAAAACCCAAATTCCAAGTTTGGACTTGTTTGAACAATGCTGGTGCATTGTGCACCAATTTTGGTAGAAATATAGGGTTGATATGCAAATTACCACCTCTAGAGTGTCCCGACTCCCTCCTAGTATCATGTAGAGGAGATAGAAATAAGGAGACACCATGTTTGAATCAATTATGAGTGATGATACACTTGGTGATGAAATGACCAAGAAAAGGGTTGAATATGAAAGCTTAACTTGAGTTGTATCCAGTTGAAAAGCTTATATATGAGTGCTTATCGGCCAAGGAGCCATAGGACAAGCCTCATATCATTTTGTGAACTTTTGTCAAAGGCCATATCGTGCAAATAACCTCAAATAGGTGAATTGTGTCGGGTTACAACTTCCTTAGAAAAGTTGTATCGGGTTGTGAATAAAGTGGTGATTTTATTGATATATCTTAATCAAAGGGATATGTAATGGACGAATCTTTATACCTAGATGATCCTTAAACGTTTTGCAAGACAAGATAAATGTTGATGCATGCATGTACATGTGTCACCATGCATGAACATGTGGCACCTACTAGCTCAAATTGATGACACCTCATTTTCACCTTCCTTCATGAACAACAAGTATATATACCCCTAGTTTCACCCCTTGGTGCAATTTTGCGACCCTTACCACCCTCCTACCCTAAGGTATCGTGCATAGAGCTCCTATATCGTGAAGGGGTGATGTGGTATAGTGCATAGGTCCTTGGATATCGCCCATAGCAAATTCATATTGGCCAAGTAGGTGATATTGGCCATATAGGGTGATATCGCCCATAGTGAAGTGTTTTGGTCATAAGTGAGTGGAATATCATGCATGGGTGGTGGAATATCGTGCAAGAGTATTATGGTATCGTGCAAGGGTGCCCAGGAGAAAGAAGGAGCTCATACATAACCCTAAGGTGAGGCAATGATCATCTTCAACCTTGGATTGAAGCTTGATTTTAGGGTTATGATCTTCCTTTCTTTTCTTCTTCACCAATTGCTTATCCATGGTGATTGTTTGTATATAGAGGAGTTTTGAAGTTCATCTTCAACCTTAGGAACGTGGATCTTTGGATCTTGGAGCTTGAAATTTGTTCTTAAGGCGGGTTATATAACTTGAACTCAACATTGCTATTATTCATCACCTAAATTGCTATATTTAATGATCTACTTTTAATTCCAAAATTTCCTAAAATAGTTGATGACTTTATGAGTTCTAGTAGTTTCTTAGACATTTTCCCATGAACTATAACAGTTAGAATAAAGGTTTAGATCTTGAATATGATGGTATCACCTTATAAAAGTGATATCGGGTGCAAGCATACAAGCAAGCACCTCTAACCTGATATGATGATGCACCTACTTCACTAAAACTATATGGATATGATTGTATATCTTCTTGAAAGATATGGGGGTGTAGTATACACCTCTTGCACGATAGGGAGTCAAGTATAGACTCCATGCACGATACAAGGTTAAATGAATACTTATAAGTTGACATGAAACCCTAATTTGGGTAACCCGATATGAGTAAAGAATAGCAAATGCTATTGCACGATATGGTAGCCTGATACACAACCCAAGTTGATGGCTAGCCCAACATGGTGATGGCTTAATACCTCATGCACGACATGGGTAACACATACAAACACCTCTAGTCCGATATGTATGGTGTGTATATACTTCTAGCTCGATATGGTGATTGTTCATATACTTACAACCTGATATGGTGAACATATGCACACTTCTAACGTGAGATACCTTGTAAAGGTGAGGGCAAGAAACTCTTAGGAGTGATGAGTGTAAGAACAGGTAATGGTGTGGATAATACCTGGATAGGTGAAAAACTTCTAGTGGTTGATAATGGACAAACTTATATCAACAATGCCTTAACCCGAGATGAGTCCATATCATTGATGATAGCTAGGTAATTCAAGTGTGTGACTTATGGACAATACTTTAAAAGATGAATATGATGGGATAGTGGATAAAGTATTAGGATGGGAAATAACCTAATACAAGATAAGTTGATGAACTTAAGTAAGTTAAAAAGTGATGAGGGAAGTGATACACCAAGACATGGTAAATATTACATCCAACACTTTAAGGTTGTTACACCTTGATGCACCTTAAATCCAATATACTTGGATGAGTAACACATGATGTGTGTCATGTCAATTGTTACATTGATATGTAATGTACTTTGATAAGTGTAGGCTAACATACCTTGAGAAAGTGTTAAGCCAAGATAATAAAGTATGATGTAATCCATATCCTAGAGAGCATGAGAGAGAAACTCATACTTTGTGTTGACCATCATTTAATGATAAAATATGAGAATAAATAAGTATAATTGAATACTTATGATATTAGTATATGCTCCTAGATGTGTGGAGTAATTAATTAGGGTTTGGATTGGTAATATGAACTTGAAACCCTACTCGGCTATAAAGGGAAACCCTAACCCAAATAGTTGTTGTCTAGTCAGAGGTGACAAGATGTTTAATGGCCTTGTGAGCCATGAGAATAGTTGTTGCCTAGTGAGAGGTCACAAGATTTTTAATGGGCCTTGTGAGCCATGTGAATAGTTGTTGCCTAGTGAAATGTGACAAGATGTTTAATGGGCCTTATGATCCATGAGAATAGTTGTTGCATAGTGAGAGGTAACAAGGTGTTTATAAAAGTCTCATGTAAGAAATGATAATGTTCAAATAAACTAGGAAATGGAAACTTAGTAACATAATAATAATAATAAATGGATACAATAATAATAATAATAATGAAATCTTAATCATATATGTTTTATGCTTATAGACAAATAAGGACTATAGTGTTTTGAATATGCTTAAAAGAGATAAGAGGAATACTTGTATTATATAAAGGATGTGAATACGTATGATGACTTGGCCAAGGTATAATGCCTAGTAAAGGTGATGTGGTATTCAGTGATGAGATGCACATGATTGGCATAGTCCAATGCTTGGAATAGTTTCACAGGATTGGTAATAACCCCAATGCTTGGCTGTTAATCACAGGATTGGTAATAACCCAATACCTGGCTGTCACAGGATTGGTAATAACCCCAATGCATGGCTGTTAATTACAAGATTGGTAATAACCCAATACCTGGCTGTCACAGGATTGGTAATAACCCCAATGCCTAGTTGTTAATCACAGGATTGGTAATAACCCAATACCTAGATGTCACAATATTAGTAATAACCCCAATGTCTGGCTGTTAATCACAGGATTGGTAATATCCCAATGCCTACCTGTTAATCACAGGATTGGTAATAACCCAATGCCTGGCTGTTAATCACAGGATTGGTAATAATCCAATGCCTGACTATTATCAAAGGATTGGCATAGTGCAATGCCTGGAATGGTTGCACAGGATTGGCATAGTCCAATGCCTGAACAGAATATGATGATGTATACTCACATGACTGGTACAATTCAATATCTAGTTAGCAGATTGGTTGAGGCCAACAGATAGAAATGAGAATGATTCATGGATGACATACCATGATAATGAGCATCACAGTATAAGCTTGAGATGTTGATATAGTATGATGGGTAAATGATATGCGTGTTCTTCATGTTCCTGATAAAGTGAATAGATGATTTACTTCTCTATCATAGATAGTTGCAATGCTTGAAAATATGAGAATATTCTAAACTACTTATCCTCTTCTTAATTTAATATTATTTAACTGTGATAATAACATTGTTGGCGGAGAGTTATATCTCTCGCTGGGACAATTGTCTCACCCCGTGGGATCCACATTTTTTTAGGTGGATGTGCACGGCACGAGGGGGTTTGAGACTGTACTGCAGAGAAAGAACAAAAGTAGCAGGGACATCAGTGAAAGCTCAGGTTGAGTGTGCTGTCTGTCGTGTCTTGTAGATAGAAGTCCTATGTGTCATATCTGTACTCTTAGGTCCTTGGATTTAGTATGTGTTGGTTTTAAGAAAAATATGAGATTTTGGCTTGAATTCCTTGAGTTTTTATGTTGCTCCAGTATGTGTTTTGATAGAGAAACTATTATATGTTGTCCTTGAGATGAGATGAAATAATGTTGCACAATGTCAATCATGATATGTACGAGTTTTGGATCGTTCAGTAAAAGTTTTCTGGACAAGGATCTCCTTGCAAAAAAATGGTTTTAAATTTTAGTGATTTTTGTTAATCCGTTGTTTATGTTTATTTTTCTTAATTAGTAACGATTTATTTGTCAGTTTGGAGACTATCATTACACAAAGAATCAACCAAGATTAGTCATGACACAAGTGAAGGAGATAGTGAAGAAGAAACTCCCATTGTAAACGGTAAGTAGTATAGAAGATCTAAAACTAACAAAACTCCTAGTGTTTCTTCCTCCAGGTGCTTTGAATGTGGCAAAAAGGGACACTTAAAAGGTGATTTTCCTAAACTTAAAAATGGAAAGAAATCATCTCACAAGAAGAAAGAAAAAGCATACAAAGCTGCATGGGATGATTCAAGTGATGATAGTGAAGATGAAGAAGAAGAAGTGGAGTGCCTCATTGCTACAACGAATGAAGAAGAAGATGAGGTAAGTCTTTCTAATCTATCTAAAGAAGAGTTAATTCCTAGTATTGAGGAATTACATGATAAATATATTGATTGTAAAAAGAAACTAAAAATAGTTACTAAAACTAATGAGGATTTGTATGCTAGATTAAATAATCTTGCTTTTGAAAAGGAAAGTATTATTTCTGAAAACTTTACCTTGAAATCATCTTTAAATGATTGCGATATGAAGTTGCTTACTTTAGAAACAAACTATGATCTTCTTTCTCAAGAAAAGGTTGAATTGCTTGCAAAACTAAATAATTTTCAGACTCAACCTATCCTATGTACTCATTTAGATTATGATTTTGTTATCAAAGAAAGAGATAGTTTGGTGTCTAATCTAGAGAAAGCAAAGTTAGATGTTAAAAGAAGAATGAATGAAATTGCTAAATTACAAAAGGAAATTAGTAGCTTGAAAAACAATGGTATTCTTGATAAGATCCTAAAAGATTCTTCTAGTCAGATTGGAACAAGAGGACTAGGTTATAAGCCCAAAGGAAAATCCTATCAAAAACCTAGAGAGAGAAGGACACAAGTGCCCAAGAACAAAGTTATGTATGTGCCTAAAGACAATCTAGCCATGAAGAGAAATGAGATTGATTCAATCTGTTGTAACTATTTCTTAAGGCTTGGACATTATTCCTTCTCATATCCTTACAAGAAAAAGGATGTTGAGTTGGTATGGGTTCCAAAACCCCCAAACTAAATGAATAAAAATAAGATGAGATATGACCAAAGACTCTAATTTGACTATCTTTATATCTTATATCAACTTAACATAATAGAACAACAAATTGACCAAAGTAATTTAATCCATAACTTGAATAAGCATATTTCTGAACGAACTTACAGAGATACACTTGGTCGACAAACAATTCGACCGAAAGTAAATCGGTCGAGAAACTATTCAATCGACAAAGGCTCTGTATTCAACCTGCAATTAATGGCAAAACAGTAATTTATTCGGTCGAAGTAGAGTTCGACTGAGCAAATACCCGGTCGAGAAATAGTGGACCGAATCGGGCACTGATTCAACCTGATAAAACCTGTAAAAACAACAAAAAACTCGGTCGAGAAAATCGTCGACCGAGATGTATTCGATCGAAGAAAAGTTCGACCAAATAAAGTCATGCTGAACCTGCTTAATTGATTCAGTTTGCTATCAATATACCTAACTAAAATGATTAGTGGGATTAAAGGAAACCTTTTGAAGAAAAGATCATTGAGACAAATTTGTCAAATCAAAACATATTGTTAAGTCTTGTATCATAACTCAATAAAATTGTGAGATAATTTAAATGATGTTCTTACCCAAATTGATGCAAATAATGTTGCTTACAAAGATTAATGATGCTGATTGGAAATCTATACTCTTACTACAATTAAACATGCTTCAATACAAATATAGCATAGATTTCAAGTTCATTTTCAATTGGTATGATCTTATACATGGTTTGCCTAAAAGTATTTCTTAGCCAATCTGAAAATTATGAACTATGTTGCCTTAAGAAAACTTCATAAATGGAACTTATGGACTTGTTTCTATTGATTAAGAAAGATATTTTCATGACTCATAGTTTTGCAAATAGAGATGATGTTATTTTGCTCTAAGATTGTAAATCAAATACCCGACTTGCAATTTTGTGAAATAAAACTTTACATGATAAATTGTTCTAAGTATTTAAATTATATAGGAATTTCAAAGCTATATTTCTTGAAAATAAGACTCTCTTAAAAAGAAATTCTTTTATAAAGAAAAGACATACCTTATGATCATAATTGAGAAAAGTTTAAATGAGAAAATTAGTGGAATAAGAGGTCTTGCTTAGAATAAAATTATTTCAATATTCTATCTAAAGACTATTCTAAGCAAATCCAGAGCAAGACACCATTTCAAAATCAAATATTGCTCACATGAATTAAGTTCTATACAAACTTAATCCTAAGCTATAATCTTTCAAATTGATATAAACTCTTTCAAATTGGTATCCACCTGTTACATAAAGGCTTTATATTCTATCAAGTGGATTATTGTGAATGCTTAAACTGGAAATCTACAGAAATGTCTCTCGATTGAAAAAGAGTTCAACCGAGGGGCGTCGTGGTCGAAGTCATGGTCGGCCTGAAATAAGCCTGACAAAATGTTTAATTGTAAAGTATTTCTTTGCACTCAATCTTAGTATATTGGTCCTAAACTTGCTCATCATGTTGAAAATAAGATTTTAGTGCAAATCTCTCATAAAAGGTTTGACTTATTGTAATCAAACTTTAATACTTGTCATTCTTAAACTATATTTATTATAAGATTAAGGGGGAGCTCACAAAACTTTGTAAACATTATGACAATCTTGATCAAATCAAACTTTAAAAACTAGCTATGACCTTAGGATCATTGAATTATCTTGATCTAAAATGGACTCTCTATAGCAATATGGGCTTAATATCCCTCATTATTGATTAGAGATATATTTCTTGATCTCACTATGCCATAAACAAAATCTCATATCATTTTCAGGGCTTAACATCCCTTGTAAAATGGATGAGAAATCAATACATGTTTCCATCATGAGCCTAAATGGATCTCATATCATTTCAGGGCTTAACATCCCTTGTAAATGATTGAGAAATCAAAAAACATATGCCATGAATCTAAAAAGATCTCATATCATTTCAAGGCTTAATATCCTTTGCAAATGATTGAGAAATAAATTGTGGCTAAATTTTAAATAAAAATAAGTGGTTTGCATTATTGTTTTGATTATCCTTGCTTTAAAAATTGAGCATAAAATTATCAAATTAAGGGGAAGAAATAAAATTCATACTTAATGTTTAGCTTGGTTATCTTTTTGAAGTGACAAAGGGGGAGAAACAATATAAATCATTAACATAAAGTAAAATGAGTTTTGTAACATACTGAATCTCAGGGTCTTCCCTGCAATTTACCCATTCTTGAGCTTTTCTTTGACTTTTAGTCCATTTGGACCTTTTCCATAAATTTCCCATCCTTTTGGATCATTTTGTACACCTTGTGCAATTTGAGCACAATTTGATGTTGAAATCACTATTTACCCTCTTTTATGTAAATTGAGGGGTGTTTGCACAAATAACCCACATTAGGGGATAAGTTAGGGTTAATTATGTAATTTGGTCTTTAATGAGATTATATAGTAGATTATATTTAGTTGGAGCTTTTTATATAAATATATTATTATTAATTTGTATTTGAATTCATATATGTGTATATTAACCTTTATTGTTTCTCTCTCCTCGAAATATGATTTTAATTCATAATAATATGTTATTTTGTTAAGTAATGATTATTTGTATCCTAATATGTTTTATATGTCGAATTTACTCACATGTTTCTCATTAATAGGCTTTTTCTTATAATTCCTTGATTTTAATGTATTATTATACTCTTTTATGAGCTATGTATTTATTAATGGCCTTATTATGCATTAAACGAGATTCTAATTATATAGCATCGTTCTATATGTTATTATGAGCTTATGGTTCAATTTTGGTGGATTTTGGAGTTGATTTGACCCTTCAAATCCTTTTATTAGCTTTCAATATAGTATAATTATAGTGCATCAATAGATGTCATTTATTCGATCTGTAACGCTAAGGTTTGGGTTATTTTTTGCTGTCACGCGTTACTGGTTACTTGCTCAATACATGGACCGTTGATATGTGATCAAACGGTGGGGGAATCATCCCCTTCCTCCAGCCGTTTCGCGAGTCTGGGAGCAGACCCGACCGTCGGGCTCCCGATCTCGTTCTCTCTCTACAAGGATCCATTGCGCACGATTTTACTTCCGTTCTCTTCATCTCCTCACGCCGATCCATCTGATCCCTTGCTTGGCCGTTTTGGTGTCTTCTTCGATAAACGCCCAACAGGGCTCATTCCCCCCCTCTCTGTCGCGTCTCACAGAGTGAGACCTATCTCCTCACTCACCTGTTTACGACCACCATAAGAACCCTTAGACCTCAACCTTTCCTCCTCCCTTCGCAATTTGTTCCCAGCTACCCTGAAGCTCCCTGCCTTACTCCACCTTCATTACCGACGACCTCGGCTGAGGGTCAGCACCTCCGACCACCTCGGTCCAAATTGATGTGCCGGTAAGCATCGCTGACACCCGACCTTCCTATCTCCACTCTCCTTTTGTCCTGGGATAGCCCCAAACTCCGGGCCCTATAGGCAGCCGAAAGCTCTTCGCCGCCACCTAGCCTTTTCGCGTTCTGGTGCTCCTCCGACCTCACCGCCACCTGCTTTGACCTCGCCTCGACTCCACGATCGCAACAGAAGCTTTACTTGAAGCTATCTCGCCGTTTTGACCCCGGATTCCTTTCCCCTGTTTCCTCCTATCCTCGGCGGCCTTTGGCCATTCCCGCATCCGTTTTCCCTTGTGTGTTGCTCCTTCTGCATCGCCAGGGTCTGGCGAAGGTGATGAAACGGTTTCCCTGACTCGAGCATCTCTGGAGCTCAGAGTTGGATTCCACCCACGTCTCCCTGGCTCTGCTCGCGGCCATGGCTGCGAGGTGAAGCAATCCAGGTCACGAAATGACTCTGGAGTCCCTCGTTGTTTCAATAGTTAGCTTTTGATCGCAGGGGCAGTATCGACTTTTCACCCCAAGATCTTGTTTCTCGCTTGCAAAGCAATCGACAGGTGCAAATGACTCCTCTGCCCTCGTAGCTTTAATTGGTTTGATTTAACAAACAAGGGCATTTTGGTCCTTTCACCTATAATTTACATCGAATTTGTATTTCGATTTTAATGCCTGTCACACTATGGTTTTCCTAATTTCTGATTGGTCAGGTTTACTTAATTCATAGTAAATCGATCCTTTATCTGGAAAATATGAATAAATAGTCGATGGAAAGGATTTTTAATGTAGAATTTGATTTTGTGGTTTTTGAGACCTGATTCTCAAGGATTTTCCGAAGTTTACTTTGAATGGCATTTTTAATATGTAATTGTTTTAAAATACATAATTAATTCATTTTAACTCTGTTTTATATAATAAGATATGTTTTCTTAATCAGGAGATTATGAGTAATCGTTTGGACTTGGTTTTGAGCTCTAAATCGTAGTTTTGTAAAATTAGGGTTTTCTTATGATTTATGTCTTTATATATATTAATACATGTGTTATGTTTATAACTAGGATATATGGATGGTTTGCTATCTGTTTGGTGGATATGATGGTAATGTATATATCTAAGGTATGTGAAACTTACTATGTATGTGCACCCTATTCTAGTATGTGAAGCCTATTTTATGTATGTGACATCTATGATGAATGTGTGGAATATATAATGTGCAAATCATACCTATCTTTCAGTTGGGATCTTATCCAACCCTACCCTAAAGATGTGCTAGCCTTGTTATCCTTCTAATTTCATTTATTGGCTCTTTACTTAGTTTATGCCATTGTGGGTTAATCATTTGAATCATGTGAAACTTGTTATATGTTGCCTCCTTTACTTGGAAATGCTTAATCTTGTTATTGCCTATGTTGGCTTATCCTTTTGAAATATTTGGAACATTGTATAATGTTGGTGCTTGTTGACTCTCTTAATTATTGGAACTCTTGGATATGGTTGTGACCTATGATGGTCTTACTATTTGTTTATTCTTGGGTTTTATTCCCAATGCTATGATGTTATTTTGTTCTACTTTTCACTATGCTTCCAAGTGAATGTTTATGCATGATATAGTTATTGGCCAATTGACAATGTAGTGTACATGAGTACAAACCACCCATAGGGCACTGAGGTTTTAGTCCTCCTGTCGGGCACTGGGGTTTTAGTCCCCCTGCCATTTTATATAAATAATTATTATGATCCTAAATCAAATATTCTTTATAGGTCAACTCTAAGGTGAAAAACTAACTAAAGGGAAACTAAATAAGATAAGGGTTATATCTAGGAGACAATTTTGAACTAGTCAAGAATCCGACTACCTTGATGCTCTGATACCATGCTGTAAAGACCAAAGTCTCTACTAAAAACATGATAAAGAAAAACATCAATTGGATAGCAGCGGAAGAATTAAATCTTGACATTATTCAAAAATGTATAAAGTTGTACTTCCTTTATGGAAATTTTATAATGTACTCTTTATACATTTTTGAATAATGTCAAGATTTAATTCTTCCGCTGCTATCCAATTGATGTTTTTCTTTATCATGTTTTTAGTAGAGACTTTGGTCTTTACAGCATGGTATCAGAGCATCAAGGTAGTCGGATTCTTGACTAGTTCAAAATTGTCTCCTAGATATAACTCTTATCTTATTTAGTTTCCCTTTAGTTAGTTTTTCACCTTAGAGTTGACCTATAAAGAATATTTGATTTAGGATCATAATAATTATTTATTAGAAATAAAATTTGTCAACTTTTTGGTGAAATGCCTACTGAGTAACTATTAGAGCAAGAAGTTGAAAGTGATGGTGTCTAGAAAGGGACAGAGCTTGGGGGCTGGCAATATTTTCCTCCGCCCCACTAGCTTGGTAACGAGGACTCCTGAGCTCATATGACCTGGCCTGGCCTGATCTGAAACGGACAGCTCGAAATAGTCTACCTTTAGATATATGGCCTTATTGTTGAAACACCTTAGAATCCTTATATGATGATTTGATTTCTTTTCTCAAACAAAAATCATCTCGTAATCCCTAAGTATCTTATATGAGCCTTAGATTTCTATGTTTAAGGTTTAGTGAACCCTATGTTATACCTTGAGTTGGAAGATAGATTTTAGTAAGACTTTTAATGTTGGATCTTATACCCTTAAAATAGTTTGACTTAGTCAACCCTTTGAGTGGAAAGGTAGTGTTAGTACCCTAATAGATTTTGGAGTTGCTGATTTCGAGGATGAAATCCTCTTTAGGGGGTTGGAGTCCCTCAATGCCTTGAAATCAAGAAACTCTAACTCCTTAGACATGGGTTTATTGAGAGTTGAACAAACCTAATATGCTTGTAATTCATCTTGTTTGCTTATGAACTAATGGATAAGTCACATAATCCTTATGCTTGAACCTTAATATACTCTTGATGCACATAATCATTAATTATTCATATATGGATATACCTAGTTTTGATTAAGTCACCCTAATGATAAAATGTGTATGATAAAATACACCCTAAGGATGCTTTATCATGTTAGGGTCATGTTGAACTAAACCCTAGGATGTAATCATCTAGCCTTGACAACATATGTACATATATACCCTTCATGCCTTTCTTGACACATTAGTGACATTAGGTGTCATCACATGATATACCTTAATGCATGTAAATGGATTATAATCACTTAATCATAGTTGTGACCTAATTAGCAACACATGTTAGGCATAACACCTTGTTGATTAAAATACATCTCATTGATCATCTTATTGGTTTATGGATCAAATCAGTAGTATGATAATGAGTAATTAGATTCATATAATGTGAGGTTAATTCATAGTAATTAGTGTTGCGAGAGAAAATGATTAGTGATGCCATGGATATGAGTATGTTAGATGTTGTGACCACATGTAGCTTGGAGATAAGCCATATACCCTTAGACTTGTGATTAGATTAATAATTTGTTGGATAAAATTATATGGCATGATCCCACATGATGTAGTTATTGGGTAATAATGTTGAGTTATTTAGGTTTTGACCTAATACATTAATTGTTGTTGGGATCGGTTTAATATAGGTTGTAATGGCCTTGTAAACCCTAATTGTGCTTAAAACCCTTAATGAGGGAGATACCCATAATACACATATTCAGATGTTAAGATGTAATAAAACGTGGCACAAGTGTTAGCATAATAGATATGCTGCCTTTTCATGATAGAGTTTATGCAACAAGATGTTAGTTTGAGTTTGATAAAAGGCTATAGGTTTTGTGAAAACCTTAGTAACACCTGACTTATGTAGATTTTGTGTTGTGCCCTAGAGTAAGGGTAATAACCTAGTTGTTTATGGTTGGGATGTTACACACTCACCCTCTCTTTCCTCTTGTTGTGATTTCGGGGACGAAATCCTCTTTAAGGGGTGGTGTGCTGTAACATACTGAATCTCAGGGTCTTCCCTGCAATTTACCCATTCTTGAGCTTTTCTTTGACTTTTAGTCCATTTGGACCTTTTCCATAAATTTCCCATCCTTTTGGATCATTTTGTACACCTTGTGCAATTTGAGCACAATTTGATGTTGAAATCACTATTTACCCTCTTTTATGTAAATTGAGGGGTGTTTGCACAAATAACCCACATTAGGGGATAAGTTAGGGTTAATTATGTAATTTGGTATTTAATGAGATTATATAGTAGATTATATTTAGTTGGAGCTTTTTGGATAAATATATTATTATTAATATGTATTTGAATTCATATATGTGTATATTAACCTTTATTGTTTCTCTCTCCTCGAAATATGATTTTAATTCATAATAATATGTTATTTTGTTAAGTAATGATTATTTGTATCCTAATATGTTTTATATGTCGAATTTACTCACATGTTTCTCATTAATAGGCTTTTTCTTATAATTCCTTTATTTTAATGTATTATTATACTCTTTTATGAGCTATGTATTTATTAATGGCCTTATTATGCATTAAACGAGATTCTAATTATATATCATCGTTCTATATGTTATTATGAGCTTATGGTTAAATTTTGGTGGCTTTTGGAGTTGATTTGACCCTTCAAATCCTTTTATTAGCTTTCAATATAGTATAATTATAGTGCATCAATAGATGTCATTTATTCGATCTGTAACGCTAAGGTTTGGGTTATTTTTCGCTGTCACGCATTACTGGTTACTTGCGCAATACATGGACCGTTGATATGTGATCAAACGGTGGGGGAATCATCCCCTTCCTCCAGCCGTTTCGCGAGTCTGGGAGCAGACCCGACCGCCGGGCTCCCGATCTCGTTCTCTCTCTACAGGGATCCATTGCGCACGATTTTACTTCCGTTCTCTTCGTCTCCTCACGCCGATCCATATGATCCCTTGCTTGGCCATTTTGGTGTCTTCTTTGATAAATGCCCAACAGGGCTCATTCCCCCCCCTCTCTGTCGCGTCTCACAGAGTGAGACCTATCTCCTCACTCACCTGTTTACGACCACCATAAGAACCCTTAGACCTCAACCTTTCCTCCTCCCTTCGCAATTTGTTCCCAGCTACCCTGAAGCTCCCTGCCTTACTCCACCTTCATTACCAACGACCTCGGCTGAGGGTCAGCACCTCCGACCACCTCGGTCCAAATTGATGCGTCGGTAAGCATCGCCGACACCCGACCTTCCTATCTCCACTCTCCTTTTGTCCTGGGATAGCCCCAAACTCCGGGCCCTATAGGCAGCCGAAAGCTCTTCGCCGCCACCTAGCCTTTTCGCGTTCTGGTGCTCCTCCGACCTCACCGCCACCTGCTTTGACCTCGCCTCGACTCCACGATCGCAACGGAAGCTTTACTTGAAGCTATCTCGCCGTTTTGACCCCGGATTCCTTTCCCCTGTTTCCTCCTGTCCTCGACGGCCTTTGGCCATTCCCGCATCCGTTTTCCCTTGTGTGTTGCTCCTTCTACATCTCCAGGGTCTGGCGAAGGTGATGAAACAGTTTCCCTGACTCGAGCATCTCTGGAGCTCAGAGTTGGCTTCCACCCACGTCTCCCTGGCTCTGCTCGTGGCCATGGCTGCGAGGTGAAGCAATCCAGGTCACGAAATGACTCTGGAGTCCCTCGTTGTTTCAATAGTTAGCTTTTGATCGCAGGGGCAGTATCGACTTTTCACCCCAAGATCTTGTTTCTCGCTTGCAAAGCAATCGACAGGTGCAAATGACTCCTCTGCCCTCGTAGCTTTAATTCGTTTGATTTAACGAACAAGGGCATTTTGGTCCTTTCACCTATAATTTACATCGAATTTGTATTTCGATTTTAATACCTGTCACACTATGGTTTTCCTAATTTCTGTTTGGTCAGGTTTACTTAATTCATAGTAAATCGATCCTTTATCAGAAAAATATGAATAAATAGTCGATGGAAAGGATTTTTAATGTAGAATTTGATTTTGTGGTTTTTGAGACCTGATTCTCAAGGATTTTCCGAAGTTTACTTTGAATGGCATTTTTAATATGTAATTGTTTTAAAATACATAATTAATTCATTTTAACTCTGTTTTATATAATAAGATATGTTTTCTTAATCAGGAGATTATGAGTAATCGTTTGGACTTGGTTTTGAGCTCTAAATCGTAGTTTTGTAAAATTAGGGTTTTCTTATGATTTATGTCTTTATATATATTAATACATGTGTTATGTTTATAACTAGGATATATGGATGGTTTGCTATCTGTTTGGTGGATATGATGGTAATGTATATATCTAAGGTATGTGAAACTTACTATGTATGTGCACCCTATTCTAGTATGTGAAGCCTATTTTATGTATGTGACATCTATGATGAATGTGTGGAATATATAATGTGCAAATCATACCTATCTTTCAGTTGGGCTCTTATCCAACCCTACCCTAAAGATGTGCTAGCCATGTTATCCTTCTAATTTCATTTATTGGCTCTTTACTTAGTTTATGCCATTGTGGCTTAATCATTTGAATCATGTGAAACTTGTTATATGTTGCCTCCTTTACTTGGAAATGCTTAATCTTGTTATTGCCTATGTTGGCTTATCCTTTTGAAATATTTGGAACATTGTATAATGTTGGTGCTTGTTGACTCTCTTAATTATTGGAACTCTTGGATATGGTTGTGACCTATGATGGTCTTACTATTTGTTTATTCTTGGGTTTTATTCCCAATGCTATGATGTTATTTTGTTCTACTTTTCACTATGCTGCCAAGTGAATGTTTATGCATGATATAGTTATTGGCCAATTGACAATGTAGTGTACATGAGTACAAACCACCCACAGGGCACTGAGGTTTTAGTCCTCCTGCCGGGCACTGGGGTTTTAGTCCCCCTGCCATTTTATATATTAGGCACTGGGGTTTTATTCCCCCTGCCACTTTTTAGGCACTGGGGTTTTAGTCCCCCTGCCATTGGTGAGGTCCGGTAGGTGCCTCACCCTACATTGAGAGGATGTTGAGTCATAATTTATATTCATGCAAATATGATAATTGTTGATATTTAAATGTGGCAGTTTCTCTCTCTCATATTCATATATTGGTCTCATTTCTTTGGAAATCTCTTCTTGTGGAGAATCTTTTATATTGTAAAGCTTTTTATTATTATTTGTCCTATCCCTTTTGATTAACACATACCTTTTATCTTTCTCTTGCTGGATGACCCCAACCATCCAGGTTAGGATCAGAGTGCGCATGGAAGCTTGGTGAACCTAAGGCTAAGGATAGGATAAGAAGAAAAGAATCATATAGTTGGTTTGATCATAGTTGCTTTTATATAGTTGTTTGTTTGGAGACAATGTTGTATTAGTTAAGTCTTCCTCTACCTAGATCCTTGTGCTTGTATAAAGTTGTACTTCCTTTATGGAAATTTTATAATGTACTCTTTATACATTTTTGAATAATGTCAAGATTTAATTCTTCCGCTGCTATCCAATTGATGTTTTTCTTTATCATGTTTTTAGTAGAGACTTTGGTCTTTACAAGTTTCATCATCTCTTGGCTAGCACACACTTCATAAATAAGAGAATGACTGCAAAAGGTAAACTTCAGGTATGAAACTCATATGATTTATATTTCCTTGATTTATATTTTGGAAATGTTTGTCATCTTCAAAAAGGGGGAGATTGTTGGATAAATTGGACATTATTATAATCCCTTTGTTTTGATGATGACAAACATTTCATTCTTGTGGTTTTAACGTGCTATTTGAGTGTTTCAGAAATAAGCATGAAAGGTAGTGGATAGCAAAGATTTGGAAGATCCTTACGCTCAAATTTTCTTAATTGTCATGATTGTAATCAATGTAAAAACTTGTAAAAGTTTATAATGTACAAGTACTTAGATATCATGTAAATCAAGTGTTTAAATCTTCCTATCCACTCACAACACTTAGATAGGTCATCCCCTATGATAGCATCACAATGTCACTTTAATACATACACTTAGTACATATCTAGATACACTAAAACAAGGACTCCCTTGGTCGAACTACTTCTCGACCAAGACACACTCGGTCGAAGATCTTCTCGACCGAGACACACTCGATCGAAGATCTTCTCGACTGAGAATCACCTGAGTCTATCCTTCGAGTAGATTCTGTAGCCGTTAGACTTGATGGGAAAAAATGGTTGGGAGTTGAGTTGAATGTTGCAATGCACTTACTCCAGACTTTCCCTCGATCGACGAAGTTCTCGACCGAGAGACATTCGGTCGACAAACTTCTCGACCGTGAAAGGTTCTGACTGCACTTTTTAGAATTAATCAACTAGCCATTACAAATGTAATTAGTGGATACTTACCGACTAGTTGAGCACTAAGAACACCCTAGAAAGTGTCTAGAACGTCCAAAACCACTAGTAGGCCATTCCTATAAATAAGACATGCCTTAGGACACCTAAAATCACTTGAGTACACATACATGCAATTGAGAATCAACTCTTGTGAGCAAATTGAACAATCCTTCACTTGCAAATCATTTCCATAAGATGATATTTCGTGTCCTATAGGTTAGCATCTCCTACCCACTACACTTTCGCGTTCATCCACAGTGGATAGGAGATCAATATGCTTGATATAGGATCAAAGCGTTGTACTTAATTGGTAACATTGATTCTTTCTTCCAATCTTGTTCCTTCTATTGTATTTTGTTCTCCTTTACTTCTCCTAGGATTGGAGGCTACAGAAAGGAGGTTGTTGGAGCTTCTTTAGGTGGAGAAGGTAGCTCGACAGACTTTGGGCTACTTTTAGAAGGTCTCAACGGGAAGCTACTTCAAGGAGGAAGGCTACTTCAAGGGGGAGCTTGAAGTTACTTCAAGTGAAGGCTGCTTCAAGGTTGGTGAGAAGACTTTGGGGTGAAGGTTGTCCAAAGGGTTTGTGAAGGTAGTTGTATCTTGTGTAACATCCTTGCGAGGTAATAAAATACAATTGCTTTCAAAATCGCAATTGGAAACAATTGGGTAGTGGACTGACTCCCTTAGTTTTTGCTAATGGTGGAACCACTCTAAACGCCTTTGTCTCCTTCTCCAATATTTTTGTGGTTTTTTGCTTAAATAATTTTTAAAATTATCATAAAACCCTATTCACCCCCCTCTAGTGTTTTTCATAACATAGTGGGACACATGAAGAAGTAACACATATATCTTTGTATGGGTCCTAATAAAGATCTCACCTACACAATCAACCATCTTGAATATCATGTAGGACACATTTGTGTCAAAGAACATATGATTTAAGATGTTGGCTGTTATGATATCTTTGAATTTTAAGCCAAAAAATTGCACTTGTTCTAAAGGTAAGATCCTAGAAAATCTTCATTCTAATCCACCATTTTATCACATTTAATATTGGTGATTGAAGGTTCCCCATTCATTTATCGATAACTTCAATGGTCTTAATGTTGGGTTTTGTGGAGAAAACATGTGAGGCAGAAGCAACAAAAATCCACGCAACCCGAAACAGGATCTCATCGACAACAACGTATTCGGAAGGAGTGTTTGCGGGATATACCTTGTCGTGGAGGAAGTCCGGCGATGTCCCACTACACAAAGGTGTGCAACGACGCTGGCCTACACGGACAGAACTTCTCTCTCGTTCGCTGTCGTAGGAAAATATGACGGCACTCCTTTTGTGCGATGATGTATGCCGCTCGTAACGCATACGAATGGTCGTCGATGTCCTCCGAATGCAGACGTCTCAGCGTCTGCGTCTCTACTTCGTCCACGCAGATGGACTGGAACTCCACGTCACGCTTCCTAAGCTGGTGGGAAGGAGTCATGTCTGTGCGGCGGTGTGCTAGTGGCGCGTTGCTCTTATTTATCTCCTAAGGATGATGATGGCTAGGGTTTACATACGTGAGCGTAAATTGAAAAGCCTCTCTCAATATCTTATATAGATATTGGTCGTCAATCCTCCTTTAAATAGGAGACGAAGGGAAGTAGGGTTTCCTAAACCCATCGGTAAACAGAAACACTATGTTAATTAAAACGCTTGTGGATTAATTAGAATATTATGGAATTCATTAATTAACCAAATAATCACATTAATTGATTAATTAATATCTGACTCCATGCAATCGCTTGGGATAGCTCTATGGGCATATATACCAACAATCTCCCACTTGCACTTAGAGCCAGTCACTCCAATATTATTCTAATCGATTACATAAACATTTTAGTAATCAATGTGATTCGGAGCAATTCCAATCAAATCCACAATCATACTCCTATTCCAACACATCCTATGCGTGTGACCCGGTAGGCTCCAAATTACGTTGGCAATGATATCCATAATCATATTATGAATTCACAAGCAATGATTGGTATCTAGCAAGACTTCATTGCCACCCAAGTAATTGGAGAAGTTGGAGAACAACTTAACCTATCATTCATGATTGGTGTTACAGTGATTGTACAGTTCCTTTGTCACTGATATCTAGATTGAACTCGAGTCATGGAATTGTTATCCTCTTCAACGTTCAATCCATGTTCCTTGAACTAGAGTAGACTGTCGGAGATATATGTAAGCTCAATATCACATATTGACTAACATCAGCATGGCCATGCATTTCTTAGTCTCGCTTATCAAGTGGCTGGAATATCAAATCCCGTAGGAAGGACAAATTCCATCTACATCACTCACAATCATCCCCATGTGTCATAGTGCACCCAAGTACCATCTTTATGGAAATCATTATTTAGGACCACAGTAGATGATGTCAAAGTACACTGAACGACATGTGACAAGTGTAGTGACTTTAGGTCTAAGAACTACAATCACCACCATCATTATGAGATGTGACTCTAACTACCAATCATGGTATCCATGTGTCACTCTCAAGGTGGGTCTATCTGATACACTGTTCTCTAACAAGTATCTATGTATTTGGTTTGATATCTCCATATCATGGATAATGAGATTCTTCCATCAACCAACATACATTCTAATCTTATGTGTTATTGATGTCTATGGATATTTCCACAATAACAACTGATTAGGGACAAAACAAGAATACATACTCTTAGCATACATATGATCTCACTATTCAGGTCATCAACCTGAAGACATATGTCATTGAGTATATTATTCTATAGACATCTATAAGTTTTATGGTCATCTCACAATATAAAACACAAACATATAGATTGGAAACTTGCCTTTATTGATATGATCAATGTAGTATTACAAATCATTTACATAGTATCCCATTACAATCATCGAATGATAGTCTCTATGGGCATACATACCAACAGATTCCCACTTACACTTATACCCAATAACTCATGAATCTCAATCCAAGTGATCGAACATGTCTGTCATGTTTCTGCTGTGAAAGTGCTTTTGTGAGCAGGTCAGCCACATTGCTTTCTGTAGGTACTCTGCAAATCTTCACATCTCCTCATCGTACGATCTCTCATATGAGATGGAACTGCCGTAGAATATGTTTGGAACGTTGGTGCGATCTTGGTTCTTTAGCCTATGCAATTGCTCAGTTGTTGTCGCAAAACAACTCAATTGCACCATTGCTTGGAACCACTCCAAGTTCAGAAATGAACTTCTTGATCCACACATCTTCCTTTGCAGCATTAGATGCGGCAATATATTCGACCTCTGTTGTAGAATCTACAACCGTCTCTTTCTTGGAACTCTTCCGGCTCACAACTCCGTTGTTCAGGAAAAACACAAATCCAGATTGCGATTTGTAGTCATCTTTGTCAGTTTGGAAGCTAGCATCGGTGTAACCCTTTACCACGAGCTCTTCCTCACCACCGTATACCAAGAATTGATCCTTAGTCCTTCTCAAGTACTTTAGGATGTTCTTTACGGCTATCCAATGACATTCACCTGGATCTGACTGATACCGACTCGTCATGCTTAAAGCATACGACACATCAAGACGAGTACATAACATTGCATACATGATAGATCCAATTGCTGATGCATATGGAATCTTACTCATGCGTGCCCTTTCATCACATGAACTAGGACATTGGGCTTTAGAGATCGTAACCCCATGGTACATGGGCAAGTTACCTCTCTTAGAACCCTCCATGCTAAACCTCTTTAGCACCTTGTCAATGTATGTGATCTGACTTAGGCCTAGAAGCCTTCTAGATCTATTTCTATAGATCTTGATCCCTAGTATATAGGATGCTTCGCCTAAATCCTTCATAGAGAAGGTCTTCCCTAGCCAACCTTTTACTGTCTGAAGAGTAGGGATGTCATTTCCTATCAATAGTATGTCATCCACATACAGCATGAGAAATACGATTGTGCTCCCACTAACCCTTTTGTAAACACAAGGTTCATCTTCATTTTGACTAAAGCCAAACTTTTTGACTACCTCATCAAAATGTAGATTCCAGCTCCGAGATGCTTGCTTCAATCCATAGATTGACCTTTGTATCTTACAGACTTTATTGGCTTCCTTTGGATCGATAAAACCCTCAGGTTGTGTCATGTACACATCCTTGAGTAAATTCCCATTAAGGAATGTTGTTTTAACATCCATCTGCCAAATCTCATAGTCATGATAAGCTGAAATGGCAAGCATGATCCTAATGGATTTAACCATGGCAACTGGTGAGAAGGTTTCGTCATAATCAACACCTTGAATTTGACGGAATCCTTTCACAACCAATCTAACTTTATAGGTTTGAACATTTCCATCCATGTCAGTCTTCTTCTTGAAAACCCACTTGCACCCTATGGGTTTTATCCCTTCAGGTGGATCCACCAAGGTCCATACCTTGTTGGTGTACATGGATTCCATCTCAGATCTCATGGCTTCGAGCCATTTCTCAGATTCAGGTCCCTTAGTAGCTTCTAGATAGGAAGTTGGCTCATCTGCTATGCCCAATTCGTCACTGTCTTGAGTCACAAGAAATCCAAAATCTCTCAGGCTCAATTCGTGTCCTACTAGATCTATGAGGTTCCTGTGTTTTATTTGGAACTTGAAATTCCACAACAATTTGTGAGTCTTCATGTTCCTTATGTACCTTCTCAGGTTCTCTACTTTCTTGTTGGTCTCAAACTTCTTCGAGCTCTACATTGCTCCCACTAATTCCTTTGGAAATAAATTCCTTTTCAAGAAATACAACAGTCCTAGAAACAAACACTTTGTTGTCAGTTGGTGTGTAGAAGTAGTATCCCCGAGTTTCCTTGGGGTATCCAACAAAATAGCATTTTTCTGATTTGGGTCTAAGCTTTTCAGGAAATTGTTTCCTAACATAAGCTTCACATCCCCAAATATTTAACATACACAAATTGGGACGATTCCCATTCCATATCTCATATGGTGTCTTTTGAACCGATTTGGAAGGTACACGGTTAAGTGTAAACGTTGCAGTTTCAAGAGCATATCCCTAGAACGATATTGGAAGTTCGGCTGAACTCATCATTTATCATACCATGTCTAATAATGTACGATTCCTTCTTTCTAACACACCATTATGTTGTGGTGTACTGGGTGGAGTCCATTATGATACAATACCACAGTCTCTCAGAAGGTCCTCAAACTCTTGGCTTAAGTATTCACCACCTCGATCTGAACGGAGTGCTTTAATACTCTTACCAAGTTGCTTCTCTACTTCATTCATGAAAGTCTTGAACATTTCAAGAGTTTCTGACTTGTGTTTAATATGATATACATAGCCATACCTACTGAGGTCATCAGTGAAGGTAATGAAGTATTGATAGCCTCCTCTAGCATTTGATCTAAAAGGTCCACATACATCAGTATGTATGAGCCCTAGAAGATCACTGGCTCTCTCATTGTGTCCAGTGAAAGGAGTCTTGGTCATCTTCCCTAATAAACATGCCTCACATGTCTCTAATGATTCAAAATCAAAAGAGTCTAGATAACCATCCTTATGGAGTCTAGATATGCGCTTCTCGTTTATGTACCTAAGACGACAACGCCATAAGAATGTTTTGTTTGAGTTGTCAAGTTTTAACCTTTTAGTATTTACATTGTATATGCTAGTCTCAAGTTCTAACAAGTAGATACCATAAGACATAGGGGCATTGCCATAAAATATTTCATCTTTAGAAATAGAAATAATTCCATTCTTAATGTGAAATTCAAATCCACTCTTGTCCATACAAGATACAGAAATAATATTTCTATTAATGGCAGGTACATAATAGCAATTCTCTAATTCTATTACAAGGCCCGTAGGCAAAGATAAACTAATAACTCCAACTACGGTGGCAGCAACTCTTGATCCATTAGCGACCCGCTGCTCGACTTGGCCCTTTCATAAAGGCTTACTTCTTATCAGATCCTGCATATTAGAACATATGTGAGATCCACATCCGGTATCCAATACCCATGATGAAGAAGTATTTAAGTTTATCTCAATAACGTATATACCTGAAGTGGATATCTCTATCCCCTACTTCTTCTTCCTTAGTTCCTCCTAGTAGAGAGGACAGTTTCTTTTCTAATGTCCAGCCTGGTGACAATGGTGACAATTGCCTTCTTTGGAGATCCCACCTTTAGCTTTGAGAACAGATGACTTTGGCTTCTACCCGGCTTTAGAACTTTTCTTAGCCTTGCCTTTGCCTTTTGACTTTCCCTTTGTCTTGTTGATCATCATCAAAGACTTGGGCTTGTCTTTCTTCATCTGTGGTTCAGTTGTCCTCAACATGCTCAACAATTCTGACAACGGCTTGTCAAAATTGTTCATGTTGTAGTTCATGACAAAAT
Organism: Alisma plantago-aquatica; assembly: GCA_963693085.1. Taxonomy (NCBI): domain Eukaryota; kingdom Viridiplantae; phylum Streptophyta; class Magnoliopsida; order Alismatales; family Alismataceae; genus Alisma; species Alisma plantago-aquatica. Next base: position 831,762,338 of record OY856413.1, on the reverse strand, counting down.
GACTATATGATTCAAGAAACGATTGTAAAATCACATCAGTGGCCAACTCTTAACCTAGGGGAAATCCCAGCTTGGATAGGATTTCCACGTACCCAATTAAAGTGAGTATATGGGTGCCAACTAAGTCTCCCTCTTTCATCTTGCTTTTGAACAAAGCCTTTGAGACATCATATCTCTCCTATCTTGCTTGATGTTGATACATATTCTTGAGATGTGTTACCATCTCCATGATATTCATGTTCTCATGCTACTCTTGCAACTCATAGTTCATTGAGCACAACATCAGGCACTTGACATCCACGACATCATCAAGGTGCTTCTTGTAAGCATCCTTTTTAGCCTTGGGCGCATTTACGATGGGTTCCACTGGCTCTGGTGTTTCAAGGACATAGACCTTACGCTCATGTGTGAGAACAATTCTCAGAGTCCTAAACCAGTTTTGAAAGTTAGTTCCGGTAAGTTTGTCCTTCTTAAGGACCGATCGCAATGAGAAAGTGTGAGTGTTGTTTGCCATTTATTTTCTATAAAAGAAAAATTTGCATTTAGTCCAAAACATTTTGACTTGTAAAGATTTGATAAATGATATTAATTAGGCCTTTAATTAATTACGCTCCCACTATTTTATTCAAATTGATAGCCCTCACTATCAACTCAGAAGATTGCAACGCACAACCTTCTAGTGAGCCAAGATCCAAAATAATTGGATCAATGCCCAGCCAACGTCGGCGTCAAACACCAAATACTAAGGTAGGAAACTCTTGCCAATTGCAGCACATGCAACTCTTGGATAGATGATCATGCACAACTCCTTGCCATGATGCATCTGTGTGCCTCTAGGTACTTGATCCTATCAAGGTTCCCTAGTTAAGTCCAACCCATAAGCCAACACGATGAATGTACACCCTGCAGAGGCAGACCCACAATCCGCGAGACCGGTTGAGTGAAAGACCATTTGCCAAAGACCATTTGGGCGCACGAAGTGAAGACCATTTGGACGATTAGAGCAAGACCATTCAGAGTACGAGACCGTTTGGATGTCAATCGGTCTCCAAGATCATTTGGATGACAGCAAGACCGTGCAAGCCTCATCGGTCCTCAAAATCGTTAGGCGAGAGCACTCAAGACCGGTTGGAGAAGAAGACTGTATGGACTCAAGACCGATTGGATCCCATCAGTCCTCAAGATCATTGGCATCTCCAAACCAGTAAGACTCCAAACCATTTGGACGTAGTAAACCGATAGAAGCCAAGACTATTTGGCCAGTATATGGTCCCCGAGACTGTTTGGATGAGAGTTCCCAAATTATTAGGACTCTCAAGACCGTTTGGAACCTCTCCGTTTCCAAACCGTTCAAGCAAACTGTTTGGACTCAAAACCGTTCACAACAAAAATGAGAGGACCTAATCAGAGCCTATAAATAGAACCGTAAGGGTCCTCATTTGGCATCAAATCTGGGACGCCGCCAGGCTGCCCAAACACAAGGTCTGATCTAGATACATCCACATCCATGCCATTGCTACTCCACCTGCTGCTCCTTTTACTGCAAGCAAGAAGGTCAAGAGGAGAAGAGAAGGAGGAGACGAAGGGCTGCCCGATCTGCCTTGGTGGTTCTCCCTTCTCGTCCAAGGCTACTCCAACATGATGTAGAAGATCACATCATCTTCACCAAGTTGCGACTACCTTCTGCATCATGCTCATGGCAGATTCTTCCCTCTCTCTTGTTCTCCTTGTTTCTTGCATCATGAGCAAGTAGTTCCTTTTCACTGGGGTGCGGGGACTAGCCCCGCTGCCCATGAAAGCATGTTCTCTTATTAAACCTTCCATGGTAATGTATATAACTTTTCATTTTGTTGTTAATCGTTAAGGTTTGTAGATTGATTACCTGCTTGCTTTTATCTTGTTCTTCCCTATGTTGCGAGAACTTCTATATGTAGGGTCGAATGTTGATTAACGAGGTTGACTCTAAAATTAGAAATAGAATGGGATTCCTTGAGGTCGTAAGTGTATGATCTGTGAGTGGATGAGCCATCTAGCCTACAGTGATGCTTCTGTGGCCTAAACATCCCTCAAGGAGGGCCACACCTTCAGTTGGATATTTGTATCTTCATTGTTAATCATTGATATTTGTTTGTAGATTAATCATCTACTTGCTTGTCGATTAGCGTGGTTGACTCCCTGACTAGAAATAGAAAGGGATTCCCTGTGGTCATAAGTGTATGATCTATGAGGGGACGAGCCATCTAGCCCATAGTGACACTTCTGTGTGCCTAAACATCCCTCAGGGAGGGCCACAACTTCAATTGGATTTATGTATCTTCGGAACCGTAAGTGCATGATCTGGATGGTGATGAGACATCTGATGCCTAAGGTGAAGCTTACGTGGACCTAAACATCCCTCAGGGAGGGTTTGCAACATTTCCATTTGGATGGTTATATCTTGCCTAGATGTTTGATATTTGGATGTGTTTGCATGTGTAGTGGTGGTGAAACTTGGGACCATCCTAGTGATTTCCTATCATTAACCTAGTTCAACTTTAATTCTGCTCTTTACTTTCCCTTACTTGGTTTAATTAACCTCAAATCAACCCTTTGTTCTAAATATTAGTCTTACTTGAACTAGACTAGACTAGCAGCGGTTCTTAAAAATGTTGTCCTTTGGGATTCTATCCTTAACTATACTGCGATAAGACCCGTCCTCTTGCGGGTGGTATTATTGCATAAGGTTTTGGTAAAAGCTTAGGGATTTCAACCCTGGGTGAATTTGTTAGTGCGATAAAAACCACGTCAAATTCTGGCACCGTTGTCGAGGATAATGGAATTAGTTAGTCAAATCTAGTTCTTTTAATGCTAATCTAGGATTTTTCTTTTTCTTTTAATACAATTGATCATTCACTTCAATTTGGTTCTACTCTATCAATCTCAACTCTGAAAAATCTTATCATCCCAGGTACCAACAAAGACTAGTGCATGCACCGTTCAAACAATCCCGGTCTCACTACTAGCTTTAATCCTAAGATAGATAGAACTTTTCATTGCCAGAATAGAGAGAACAAAGTGAGGATGGCTCAGGAGGAGGAAATAGCTCGAAGGGTAGCTCAAGCCCTTGCTGCACAAAGAGATAGGCTTATGCAAGAAGCCAGAGCTGTAGTTGAAATAGAAATCCGAGCAACACAAGCAGTAGAACTGCAAAAGGATCTTAGGGAGTTCTCAATCCCTAAATTTGTTGATGTTCATCGCGAAGTGCAACCTCCTCTCATCAATGCTACAAATTTTGAGATCCGAGCACATTGGATCACCTTGCTTCAAAACAACCCATTCTATGGTAAGCAAGGAGAAGATAGTCAGGAACATCTTCTAAGGTTTATTGATCTATGTGCTATGACAAAGTAAAATAGAGTCACAGATGATGCCATTCGACTCCGTCTCTTTAAGTATTCTCTTGCCAATAGAGCTATAAGTTGGTACAATTCCTTGCAATGCGAACCCATCACCACTTGGGAACAACTTCAAAATGTCTTTCTAGAAAAATTCTACCCTCCTTCTCTCACTTATGAAATCAGGGGGCATATAACTCAATTCATTCAGGTCCTTGGAGAATCCCTTGTTGAAGCATGGGAAAGATATAAGGAGCTCCTGCACAAGTGTCCACACCATGGCATTCCTAAGAATCAACTCATCGAGATCTTATATAGGGGTGTGGATGACGATATCAGGAGGTTCTTAGACTCCTCATCTGGAGGAAACTTCATGCATCAAAGCTATGATAGCGCATGGAAGGTCGTCACCCTTGGAGCAGAAAATCAAGCCAACTGGGTAGACCCATAAGTAAAGGAGTGTTGAAGGTAGCTATGGCAGAAGCTACTCTCGAGCACAAGTCTATAGCTGAATCTAAGCTCCTAGTCGCCAAATAAGATCATCTTGAATCATCTATTGCTTCTTTTGAAAGAAGACACTCACTCCCACAACCATAAGAACATATCAAGTTAGCTTCATTATTCTGTGAAGCATGTAAAGGCACTGATCATTCTACATTATCATGCAATGTTCTCTATGATGTTGTTCTAAACAACATATATGGCCAAGGAGATAATAGTGAAATGGAAAATATTAATGTTCTCAACACCATCCCTGGTCAAGGATATTACAATACGAATCAGAACAGGAACCATCCTGGTTTTCAATATCAAAATCCTTCAGGAGCGGAAAACTCGCAAAAACTTGGTTCAAACAACCAACAACGAGGCCCACCAGGATTCCAGTTTAACCAACAACAAAATTTTGGGAATCAAGGGAATTATAGGGGTAACTTTCAGAATATGAACTACAATAATTATCAAAATAGTTCTCAGTTCTAGAATCCCAACCAAGTCCCTTACCAACAACAATAAGGACAGCAAGCCAGTCCCATATCTCCTAATGACAAGTTGTCAGCCATTGAGAAAATGTTACAGTCGCAACAGACAATGATAGCCAACCAACAAGCCCATCAGAAGGCAATTGAATCTCAACTAGCTCAACTTACAACTAGCATGAAGCCACCTACTAGAACCTTCACTGGCCAACCAGAGAACAATCCTAAACACCCAGAGCAACTGAAGGCTATCACCACCAGGTCTGGTAAAGATTATTCAGATCCCCCTATCAAGACACCCATGGTTATTACTGAGGAAGATGACTCTGTGGTTGTCTAAGACTCTACAAAATCTGAGTCTCAACCAAAAGGGGCAGTAACTGCTGATAAGACAGATGAGGAAAGTTTTGAAAATCCTACTGTTATTGAAAAAGAAACACCAGAGTCAGAAGTACCAGTGTACAAGCCTCGTGTCCCTTTCCCAGCTCGTCTGAGGAAGACCAAGCTTGACACTCAATTCAACAAGTTCAAATAATCCATGAAGAAACTCCATGTCGATATAGCCTTTCTTGATGTGCTAGCTGAAATACCAGCATGGACAAAGTACTTAAAGTCTCTCCCCACAAGGAATTATATAACCGAAGAATATGAGACAGTGAAGTTAGAGACAACTACATCCGATATCATCCAGAGTAAGATGCCCAAGAAGAAGAAAGATCTTGGATCTTTTGGGATTTCATGCCATATTGGCGACTCTTCATGTAAGAAAGGATTGGATGATCTTGGTGCTAGCATCTCTATCATGCCACTTAGCCTTTGTAAAAGGCTAGGGTTCGCTGAATAACTCCCGAATGGCATGACCATACAGCTTGTAGATAACACCGTGACTCTTCGTTTGGGAATCATTGAAGATGTACCTGTCAAGGTAGGCAAAGATTCATATGTTCCATGTGACTTTGTCATTATGGACATAAAAGAAGACACCAAATACCCTCTCATATTTGGCCATCCATTCCTTGCCACTACAAGAGCTCTGATTGATGTTGAAGTAGGAATCTTACTGCTCAGACTAGGTAAAGAAACCCTTGAGTTTAAAGTTTTTAAAAGTATGCGAAGACCAAGCATGCAAGAAGAAGTCTACCTAATTGAGTGCATTGAGAAGATGTCACTTCTCACGCAAGAAGATTATGAACAAGAAGATCCCTTAGGAATGGCCCTTACTAATCCGAATGCAGAAAGTTCAGTTGACGAACAAGTGAAAAGTTGTGTTCTCCACCTCGATACTGCTGAAGAAGATCCTGAAGCCAAAATTAAGGAACGGAAAGCTGTGGATGTTCTTGAAGAAGCATGTGAGAAACCACAAGCTCCTAAAATGAAGCCCCTACCTGAAGGATTGAAATACGTGTTTCTAAATGACCTCAAAGTCTTCCCAGTCATCATAAATGCTGATCTAATGGCAGAACAAGAAGATAAACTTCTAAAGGAATTAAGAGAGAAGAAAGGCTATCGGCTACAAGATGAGTGATCTCACTGGGGTCAGTCAAGTGCTTTGCATGCACAAAATCCCAATGATGAAAGACCACAGGCCGACTGTCGAACATCAAAGGAAGCTTAATCCAAATATGAATGAAGTAGTCTACCATGAAATTATCAAATTGCTCATTACTGGAATCATCTATCAGATATTCGAATCGCCATGGGTAAGTCCCGTGCATGTTGTCCCAAAGAAGGGTGAAACTACAGTGATACAGAATGAAGACAATGAACTCATCCCCACTCGAACAGTCATCGGGTGGAGGATGTGTATTGATTACAAGAAGTTGAATAAGGCAACCCAAAAGGATCATTTTCTGATGCCTTTTCTTGATCAAGTCTTAGAAAGGTTGGCCTACCAAGAATATTTCTGTTATCTTGATGGGTACTCTGGATTCTATCAAATTCCTATACATCTAGATGACTAAGAGAAAACAACTTTTACTTGCCCGTTTGGAACATATGCTTTCAAAAGGATGTCATTCAGTCTCTGCAATGCGCCTACAACTTTCCAATGTTGCATGGCATCTATATTCACTGGTCTCACTGAAACTGTAATGGAAGTTTTTATGGATGACTTTTCCGTATATGGAGATTCATACGACTCATGTCTGAAGCACCTCTCCCTTGTCCTTAAACGGTGTGAAGAAGCACATCTTGTGTTAAGTTGGGAGAAATGTCACTTCATGGTAAATGAATGCATTGTCCTTGGCCATAGAGTCAGTAGTAGAGGGATCAAAGTAGACAGAGAAAAAATCAAACTGATTTCCAAACTCGCTACCCTGACAAATGTAAGAGAAGCTTGTGCGTTCCTTGGTCATGCAGGCTTTTATAGACGATTTATAAAGGATTTCTCTAAAATAACCAAGCCAATGACGAATTTGTTGCTAAAGGATGCTGATTTCCATTTTGACAAAGAATGTGTCGAGAGTTTCAATGACCTGAAGCATGCTCTTACAACAACACCCATCATCAGAGCTCCTGATTGGGATCACCCATTTGAAATTATGTGTGATGCAAGTGATTATGTTGTGGGTGCTGCTTTAGGCCAATGTATAGAGAAGAAACATTATGTGATCTACTATGCATTGAAGACCCTCGATGAAGCTCAGAGGAACTATGCAACTACTGAAAAGGAGCTCCTTGTAGTCATGTATGCCTTTGAGAAGTTCAGGTCCTATCTCATTGGTTCAAAAGTCATTGTCTATAGGGATCATGTTGTTATCCGTTACCTCCTGGCAAAGAAAGATGCAAAACCCAGGTTAATCATATGGATTCTCCTCTTGCAAGAATTCAATTTGGGGATAAGAGATAAAAAGGGTACCGAGAATGTTGTAGAAGACCACCTCAGTCGTATCCACACTCTGGAAACTGAGAAGATCCCAATTAATGATTCTCTCCCAGATGACCAACTTATGAAAATCTCAAAAGCTACCCCTTGGTACTCAGATTATGTGAATTACCTCACTGCTGGTGTCATCCACCCTGAATGCATCAGAAATGCACTAAAGAAATTCATGCACGATGTGAAACAATATCACTGGGATGAGCCGTACCTTTTCAAGCTCTGTGCTGATGGCCTCTACAGACGTTTTATCACTGAGGAGGAAACTCAAATTATTTTAGAGCAATGTCACTTAGGCCCAGTTGGAGGCCATATGAGTTCTAAGAAAACTGCTTTGAAGGTTTTGCAATGTGGTTTCTTTTGGTCGGCCATATCCAAAGACTCCTACATATTTGTTCTATCATACGAAAAATGTCAGGGAATGGGTAACATTACGAAAAGAGATGAGATGCCACTTATACTAGGGTAAGAAGTCGAGATCTTTGATGTTTGGGGTGTGGACTATATGGGTCCATTCCCATCTTCACATGGATTTTCCTACATCCTAGTCGCACTGGATTACGTCTCAAAATGGGTAGAGGCCATACCAACTGTAACTAGCGATTCCAAACCAGTTATCAAGATGTTCAAAGATATTATTTTCCCTGTTTTGGAGTCTCACACACTATGATATCCGACGGAGGTTCTCATTTTCTGGAAAGAAGCTTTGAAGCATTGTTAAGAAAATATGGTGTGACATACATGGTAGCCTCCCCCTACCACCCACAAACAAGTGGGCAAGTAGAGGTTTCTAACCGTCAACTCAAGGCTATCTTGGAAAAGACAGTAGGCCACAACTGAAAAGATTGGTCAGTAAAAATCAATGACGCCTTGTGGGCCTACCGCACCACTTTTAAGTCCCCTCTTAGAACTTAACCATTTCGATTAATCTATGGAAAGTCATGCCACCTGCCTGTAGAACTCGAACACAAAGCATGGTAGGCAATCAAACAACTAAATTTCAACATGAAGAAAGAGGGCGAAAGTCATGATTCTACAACTTTAAGAGCTGGAAGAACTATGGATGACAGCTTACGAGAATTCACGAATCTACAAAGAACGCACCAAACTTTGGCACGATGGTCATCTAAAAAGAAAAGACATTCAAGTGGGAGACCAAGTTTTACTATTCAACTCAAGACTGAGGTTATTCCTAGGGAAACTCCGTTCTCACTGGTCTGGACCTTACACTGTCAGGATCATCTACCCACATGGAGCTTTCATCTTATGGAGTGAACAGTCAGGAGAATTTGTGGCTAACGACCAATGCCTGAAGAGATATTTCACCTAAACTGACATAGGCACTGAAGAAATGATGGATCTTACCAACCCAACGTATCCACCATAATATTGAAGGACTCAAGTCAAGCGATCGACGTAAAATAAAGACGCTTGTCGGGAGGCAACCCAATCGATAAATTTGTTTTACTTTTAATTTTGAATTAGAATTTTTCCTTAATTTTGTTTTTAAATTTTAGACAATTTTGCACTGAATAAAGATGGCATCATGAGATTCTATCTTATGTTCTAATTAGTGTTCATATTTGAGATTTTCATATGGAGGATGCACACTGATTGGAATGCAACCACATCTAGTGGTCCAGCCGGCGTGAATTTTCCCCTCCATCTCAGATTTAGAGTTTGCTCGAGGACGAGAAAATTTCTAAGTTTGGGGTGGAGAATGGGTGGTACGTACTTCACTTTCCACCCACTCCTATCTATTTTAGACTTAAGATTTCATCATTGCATTTTTTATAAAAAATTTCAAAATTTTAAAGTTTTTCAAAGAATTTGAACAGATACTTGATGAAGTTTTGATGTTTTTCGTTTCAATCTCTATGCATTTTGAATCATTATACTCTCCTTATTCGAAGAAGATCCTCAAAAGGACCATTTTCTGAAACTAGACTATTGATGGAAGTCATCCTGTGAAGCTTATGAATCCTAACATCATGATCCTTCTACAAAACTGGCAAGTGTCTGCCAAACTGATAGGGATCAAACACGTTGTTCTTCCTAACTGACTAGTGGAACAATAACATGGAATCCCCACCGAATCCTCATCAAGTCATTATTTGAGCAGAGTATGATAAAGAGAATTACCTGGTGCACTGAATTGTAAATCAAGTTGCATTCTGATCCAAACTCTCTTCTACACTTCTTCTATCATCTTCATACCCCTCCATCCATCAAAAAGAAACAAGAATAGCCAAAATAGTACTAAACCCTAAGTTCGGGGTGGCACAACACTTCCCTCTATATCCACTTCTTCCATACCCCTCACAAATTAATAGGGGTGTACCACCAAGAAAAGATGCCAATGTGCACACAAAAAGAAAATGCAATCTTGAGTCGAATAGAGGAGAGATTCTCACAAAAAAAATGCAATCAATGAAATTGCAATCTTAAAATAAAAATCTCAATTCAAATAGAGGAGATATTTACGTCTTCCTTCCATACCACCATTCACTCCCTTTTCTACCTAAAGGCACAATGAATGCCTCCACTATCCTGAAATACACCAGTGTCAGATTAGGAGCACTCTTGTTGTTCTGTGGGTATCTCTAGACTCTTACGGAACTCTTAGAAATGCTTGTTGTTTTAAACAGTGAGGAGGAAATGATGTTGGAAAACAAACTTAGGAACGAAGATATGGTAAGATGTGTTTTGTGATCTCAGGAAGTCGAGATATTTAGTCATACTGAGCAGAAAGAAAACAATCGTGATGTGAAGAGGAGGCAATCACACGACTTGAATGTATTCATTTGGCAACTATTTCATGTTTTGTGTTACTCAAGGACGAGCAATGTTTAAGTTTGGGGTTCTGATGAATCTCTATTCATCATGATTTTCAGTCACCTTTTTGGGACCAATTCGATTCAATACTTTCAATTTCATCTCCTAAATGTCACAAAATGCAAGTTTTCCTTGATCCAATTATCAAGATTACTAACTAGATTTATATTGATTTTGTTCAGGTCATGATGAGGTTCAACCATCATATGGAATTCACTCAAGATCCTCTCAACCTTGGTCTTTACCAATCTGTCTTGACCAAACGGTTGTGCCTATTCGGTCTTGATCAATCGTTCTGTACCAAACGGTTTTCCCTAACGGTCTACCCATTCGGATTTGACCTCTCGGTCTTAGCTATTCACTCACACGGTCCTCCACCTACCACCTGACCAAACGGTCCTCAAGACCGTTTGGAGCCAAGACCGGTTGGAGACAAAGACCATTTGGACAACAAAGATCGTTTGGAGCCAAGACCGTTCGGTCTCAAGACCGATTGGATCCCATCGGTCTTCGAGACTGTTTGTATCTCCAAACCGTTTGGACATTGAAGACCATTTGGAGGCCATCTGTCTTCAAGACCGTTTGGCGGTGCATGACCATGAAATCGATTGAAGACCATCAATCTACGAGACCGGTTGAGTGCAAGACCGTTTGCCCACGACCGTTTGGGCACACGAAGTGCAGACCGGTTGAACGATCAGAGTAAGACCATTCAGAGTATGAGACCGTTTGGATGTCAATCGATCTCCAAGACCGTTTGGATGACAACAAAACCGTGCAAGCCTCATCGATCCTCAAGACCGGTTGGATATGAAGACTGGTTGGAGAAGAAGACCGTATGAACTCAAGACTGATTGGATCCCATCGGTCCTCAAGATCGTTTGCATCTCCAGATCATTTGCATATCCAATTCGTTAAGACTCTAGACCATTTGGACATAGCAAACTGATAGAAGCCAAGACCGTTTGTCCAGTATACAGTCGCTGAGACCGTTTGGACGAGAGTTCCCAAACCGTTAGGACTCTTAAGACCATTTGGAACCTCTCAGTTTCCCAACCGTTCAAGCAAACCATTTGGACTCAAAACCGTTCACAGCAAAAACGTGACGACCTGATTAGAGCCTATATATAGAACCACAAGGGTCCTCATTTGGCATTAGATCTGGGATGCCGCCAGGCTGCCCAAACACAAGGTCTGATCCAGATACATCCACATCCATGCCATTGCTACTCCACCTGTTGCTCCTTTTACTGCAAATAAGAAGGTCAAGACGAGAAGAGAAGGAGGAGAAGAAGGGTTGCCCAGTCTGCTTTGGTGGTTCTCCCTTATCGTTCAAGGTTGCTCCGACACAACGTAGAAGATCACATCATCTTCACCGAGTTGCGACTACCTTCTACATCATGCTCATGGTGGATTCTTCCCTCTCTCTTGTTCTTCTGTTTTCTCGCATCATGAATGAGTAGTTCCTTTTCGCTGGGGTGCAGGGACTAGCCCCGCTACCCATGCAAGCATGTTCTATGTTAAACCTTCCATGGGAATGTATATAAATTTTCATTTCATTGTTAATCGTTAATGTTTGTAGATTTATTACCTACTTGCTTTTATCTTGTTCTTCCCTATGTTGCGAGAACTTCTATATGTAAGGTCGAATGTCGATTAACGAGGTTGACTCCCAAACTAGAAATAGAATGAGATTCCTTGAGGTCGTAAGTGTATGATCCATGAGGGGACGAGCCATCTAGCCTACGATGACGCTTCTGTGGCCTAAACATCCCTCAGGGAGGGCCACAACTTCAGTTGGATATTTGTATCTTCATTGTTAATCGTCGATATTTGTTTGTAGATTAATCATCTGCTTGTTTGTCGATTAGAACGGTTGACTCCATGACTAGAAATAGAAAGGGATTCCATGAGGTCGTAAGTGTATGATCTGTGAGGGGATGAGCCATCTATCCCACGGTGACACTTCTGTGTGCCTAAACATCCCTCAGGGAGGGCCACATCTTCAGTTGGATTTCTGTATCTTCAGAACCGTAAGTGCATGATCCGAATGGCGATGAGACATCTGATGCCTAAGGTGAAGCTTACGCGGACCTAAACATCCCTCAGGGAGTGTTCGCATCAGTTCCATTTGGATGGTTATATCTTTCCTGGATGTTTCATGTTTGGATGTGTTTGCATGTGTAGTGGTGGTGAAACCCAGGACCATCCTAGCGATTCCATATCATTAACCTAGATCAACTTTAATTTTGCTCTTTATTTTCCCACACTTAGTTTAATTAACCTCAAATCAACACTTTGTTCTAAATATTAGTCTTACTTGAACTAGACTAGACTAGCAACGGTTCTTAAAAACATTGTCCTTTGGGATTCAATCCTTAACTATATTGCGATAAGACCCGTCCGCTTGCGGGTGGTATTATTGCACAAGGTTTTGGTAAAAGCTCACGGATTTCAACCTTGGGTGAATTTGTTAGTGTGATAAAAACTACGTCACACTTCAGGTATAATAATATAAGATAAATTTGATTACTTCTTAAGTTTTGGTATATGATATCAGTTAAGAGATTTGACTACTGATGTGCAGGATCTAACAAGAAGTAAAAGCCCACATAGAAGGACAAAGATGGACAAGGCAAAGCAAGTGTTGCAAAAGCCATAGTCTACATTTAAATTTATCTTAGCCCAATGGGCATGTAATAGAGTTACTAGAACTGCTATTTGATTATGCCATTAGAATAGAAACATTTTCTTTATGCATCTTGTATGGACAAGGATGATCATCAATAAAGATTTGTTAGTGCTTCTATTTCAAATGATATGATCTTGTATTGCATTGGACCGAAAACATCTTGCAATATTTATGCAAAACGATCCAAAGATGAGTGTTTATAATGTTATACCAAAGGATTATAATTGATAACTCAAGACTCACCTTTTCCTACGCCTCTGCACCCTCCATTCATCTACGGTTAGTGAGAACACGGAAAAAACTTCCATGTTTTGACCTCTTTGTTACATTGAAAGAAGCAAAGGGAAGCATCTTAATATGGGAGGCGCAACATGACAAAAATAAGAGCCATGAAATGAATTCTATGAATCTAAACTTCCTTCAATCTAACTTGAACTATATATGATGTGATCACTGACAACATGCACATCAATATGGAAGAGGAACTCAACAATATCATGAGAAAGGAAGAATAATACCAAGTTCTACAATGCCTATGTCAATCAAAGACATTGATCAAATAAAGTGACTACGTTGAAGGACAATACCGGAGAATAGATTACTGATGAAGAGGTCATTCAATTCATGATTTACAACCATGTAAAAGACCTTCTAACTACCCCTCAAAGTGGTGATACTAGGTGCATCTCTATCTTCCTGGGCCTATTTACACAACTTATTGAGGATCAATACAAGAAAATAGCATCAATTCAGAAGAAAAGGAAATATTCAACATCCTAAAGGCATCTAATCCGTATAAAATTGTCACTCAGACAACTTTAATGGCCTATTTTTGTTGAGAAATTGGGTGATAGTAAAAGAATATGTAAAGCAAACGATTTCAAACACAATTGTTCATAGGATAAGAAACATGTATTTATGTGACTCTAATACTGTTCTTATCCCCAAAGTCTTAAAACTCGAAGTGTGTTCACAATTTAGACCTATCTCCTTAAATATCTTATGCTTGAAGTTGGCATTTATGATAGTTGAAAATTAAAGAAGTTCCTTTCAAGATGCGTCCCGTCTTCCCAAAATGACTCAGTTCTAGGCCAAAGAATCATGGAAAACATTGTTGTTGCCCAAGAACTCAAAGAAGCAACACTGCTAGAACCATGACCATCAAAATTGACCTATCAAAAGCCTACAAAATATGTCCTAGGAGTTTGTTGAAGATACTCTATAGGGATTGAGCCTACCAGTCAACATAACAATCTATATTTTGCAGTTCATGACTGAAGATGAAGCTTCTATTATCTGGAATGGGAAACTGATAGGGACCTTCAAGGCTTGTAGGGGCTAAGATAAGGGACCCTTTGTCCCCATACATGTTTGTCTTGTGTCTTGAGAGACCCAACCAAAAAATCGATCAACTAGTACAAGCAAAAGAGTGGAAATCAATTAAGCTTTCAGGGCATGGACATCACATTTCCCACCTTTGTTTTGTTGATGACATCCTTCATTTTGTTGGAGCTTCTAAGCAACAAATGAAAAAAATTATAAAATGCTTCACAGAGTTTGGTCGTGCTTATGGTCAAACAATTTCAATAGAGATGACAAGCATTTATTTTATAAGGAGTGTCCCTAATGCATCCCCCAGGAAGATATGCATAATGCATGGATTTACTTAGACTGAAGACCTCAATAAGTACCCATGATTCACTCGAAATTGATAAAGGATACTTATACAGACGTCCTAAATAAAGTGTCACCTAGAATCAATGCTTGGTTAGGTAAGTACATATCCTTAGTCGAACGCCCATGTCTCCCAAAATCAACCTTGTTTGCAATTTCAGGCTACGTGATGCAAATTGCAATGATACCAAAGAAAGTTTGTGAAGGAATAGATAGTAATATTCACACTTTCCTATGTAAGTAACCACAAAGCTCACCCCTTATCCCTAGTGTCCTGAAACAAGGTAACTGTTTGGAAAAACTAGGGAGGTTTGGGCCTCAAATCCATGGAAGAATGGAACAAGGTCCTCATTGTGAAGCACGCCTGGGATATCATATCAGGTAGAGATTCTCTGTGGTGGGAAGGGATGTGTAAGAAATATGAGAATCTCACTAGTGGCAAATTGAGGAGCTTGTCCAGGCTAGGAAATGTCATACTAAACAAAAAGGACCTCATCTATCAACACTCAATCATGATCCCTATCAGTAGGCAAAACATCAACGCATGGTGAGACAAATGGTGGAGCACAGATACAACAGTGGGTGGCAAGGTAATACACTTGATTCCCTCAAAACTTAAAGACATATAGGTCTCAAGTCTTGTGGACATGGATTGAAATTGGGAGACACCTTTTCAAGCATCAGCTTTTGAGGTACATTGTCAGAAGATTCCTCAACACAATAGTTCCTACCTTCAATGATAGAAAGGATATCCAAACATGGATCCATACTAAAAATGGTAGCTTCCCAACCAAAAGTGCATATGAGTTGTTTCAAACTAGAAAGGACATTCATACAGTAGGTGATTGGTATAATCTATGGAAGGTACCTATTACGACTAAGATGAAGATATTTTTGTGGTTAGTAGGCCGTGAAGCTTTACCAACCAATGGTAGAAGGTTCATGAGACACATGACTATGGATGGCAGATGTCCATAGTGTATTGGAGAATTCAAAGCAACAATCCACGCCCTCCATGATTACCCCATTACATAATAAGTGTAGAAATACCTCCTGAACCCCCAGCTCATATTTTTTTGCCGCATCATCTATATGGAGCTGGTTGAAAGTGAATCTTAGCAAGAATCTCAAACAGGTCACAATGTTCACATACACATGTTGCTACATCTGGGACATAAGGAATGTTGAAGTATTTAAGAAGAAAAAGAGAAATACGACCCATAATGTCAACCACATCATCAAAGAGGCTACCTACTCCTGGAAATCCTGGGGGAAGGAAAAGAATACATATACTCTGGGGAAGTCATCTAGTTGGATTAAACCTCCTTTAAGGTATAGAAAGATCAATGTCGTTGTATCATATAAGAAGAATAACATGGCCATTGTGACAATCACCAGAGATGAAAATGGGAACTATATTGGAGGAATTGGGAACACAATATGAGCGCAAAGTGGTCTAGAAGTAGTAGTAACATTCATAAACCTAGCAATAGAAGAAGCCGCCACAAGGGGCTATGGATAACATACAGTTGAATATGATTCCCTTATGGCAAAGAAGGCCTGTTGAGAGAAACAATGAGGACTATCCTAAAGTGGTGGGTTGGGTGTTGAAGATCCATAGGTCGATGAAGGAAGGTTGTGAGCTCAATCATGTTCCATAGGAATGCAACCGGGATGCTGACATGCTTGTTGAACAGTTTAAAAACAACACAAGGTGAGAGTTTACATAAATTCTGTAACGACCCCACTCCCAACAACGCCCAATTAAGGAAGTCCAGAAGGAAGGAGGCATTACCATTGCACGTAGAATCTATAGTTTTGCACATAATAAAAAATAATTAATAAATTCTACTAAATAAGAACTAAGTTTGGTACAAGATAAAAAAATATTTTCATCAATGTTTACAAAAATATGGGTTCTAAGATTACACCCTAGAAATTAACCATCTATCCATATACTTTGGAATTACTTGGTTTGTTTGCTTTTAATGTCTTCTTTTCTTGAATGTCCAATTTCCAACAAGTAACTGATTATCCAAAAAACGCCAACAATCAAAACATGTGGTCAGTATAACAAGTTATGTCAGTATGTGGGGGAAACAAAATAGTTCACATCTACTTGTAACAACATAATTCAACAATTATTGTTTAACAAATCAAAGTTAGCATTTTGATAACGACTACTCGATCCGGGTACATCCAATCTTCAGAGTCTTGTCCCTACAGTGGACATAGGCCACACTTTCCTCCAGGGCTTTAGTGCCACACCGTTACCCCTAGGGCTTTGGTGATAGATCTTTCCCCCAGGGCTTAGCAATCTATTGATGATTTCCTTGCCCTTATGGGTTCATATTCATCATTCTTTACTTTATTATCTTACATTTGAGGTGGAGCATGATATGAGCTAGTCAAGTCCATAATATGCGATATTCATAGTCACTTTAAAGTTTGTAAAGAAATAAACAGACAAGCAGTCATATATTTGCAAACTATGTGTAAAAACCCAAGAAAATCACATGAAACTGAATAATGTATTCATAGGTGTAACCACATACCTAGTTCATATTTCAATGTCCAAACAAGTATAACCAAAGATAACCACACAAGCCACCAAGCAACTCAACCTGAAAGTTTAAGGCATAACACCCACTTATCACTACATGATTTCAAGATCTACTTTTAGGATTGACTTGGTTTACAAGTTAAGTTATTAAGTCCATCTTTGTGTTTCATTATGTTCCAATCTCCACAAGTTCATTTATTACCCTTAATACTCTTTTGACCCATAAACCCTAGTTTTGGTGTCACTTTCATGTTTGTATTCCAAAATTTACCTTTTTATGCAAAAGTCCAACTTTTGTCATGTTAAGATTTTGAATATGAAAGAATATGTATCTTGACACTATTATGTTGACAAACCCTAATTCCATCATTAAGGAACTCTTAATAACAAAGAAACCCTAATACTTCAAATTTTGTTTTATGATGTTCAAATGAGTCCAAGATGTTCCTTTTATTTATAACAGATCAATCTATATTAATAACATCAACTAAGTCTATTAGACTCATCAATGCTAAAAAAATTAGGGTTTTGATCCTTTAAAAGCACTAAAGACATCAAATTTAGGTTTTTTTTGAACTAGAAGAAAGACTAGGTTTTGATTACATTTTAATTGGATTTCTCATATTTTTCTGATAAAGTTTCATATATAATTTATCTTGATCCGATCATCCTAGCAATTTCTACAATTTTTGCAAAATTGATTATTTATCTAAATATTTGAGCAGAGAGAAATATTTACCAAGAAAAGGGAAAGTATGGAAAATCATAGCCACTGACCAGGGCTGTTATCCAATCATCATGTGAAGACATGCCCCCAAGCATGTGCACATGGAGGTTTGGTGGAGGGGGAGTGTGTGGCTTTCTCGTAGCTGCCTCTTCGCTAGTCAACAATAGACCACAATCCAACGGTCATCCTCTCACCCCCCTTTCTTGCTCTTAGTTACCAAGTGTGGCAGTGGCATGGTGGTGAGGTCACTGGAGAAGGAGAAATCTAGAGAATGGGAAGGAGCTGGTGGATGAGGAAGGTGTCGTAGGCGCTCTGGGGTTCGAGATGAACTATGTGGGGGTCTTTTAATAGGGAAAGAGATGGGATCTAGGGTTCCTAAACTTGTCTAAGTTGGGGCTTGGTGGTGTGAGTTCGAGGTCCTTCTATAGACCTCTTCTCCACCCAAAACTTACATATTTCCTCTTCATTTTTGTGCGGTGAAGTCAATGGTCTGGTTATTTTGTGCTGAGGTGGTCTAGAGAGAGAAGATGTGGACCTCAATTCCTCGTGTGCACATGCCTTCATTCTTGATCTATCGTGAGCTGAGGGACAAGATGCGAGCTGTCAGATTTTTGATCTGACGGTCCCTGTCATGCATGAGAAACAAATCTAATTTTCTTATTCTATTTAAATTGTGACATTAATACTCTCCCCATTGTATTATTCACATTGTACAAATTTTTGTAAAATCCATATCTCCTAATCCGCTTACCCTTTTAATACAAAAATTTAAGGAAAGCATCTTATGACTTAATCTACTTATGGATACAATTTGAGACCAAAACTCAAAAGGAATAACTCTTTTTCTTCATGTGCAAGTCATTCCCTTATAAGGAATGTATTATGTATTTACACTTATATTTTCTCTTTCATTCTTTTCTATTTTCTTTGTTTTGACTTTTATTGTTATTAGGAGGCATATGAAACCAAAACCATCATATTTTAGATACCTATGCTAGTTTCAAGATAATTCTACATTATTCTTAAACACATGCATTTATCATTTATTTTCTTTTTGTCTTTTACTTATTGTGGGTTTTTCTCTTTTCCTTCTTCCTTTTTAACCCTTTATTGGTTTAATAAGATAGGAAAACATGAAATCCTTTATTCAAGGTAGAGTTGCAAAGAAACCCAATTAATAAAAAAATGCACAAAATTATCAAAGAAGCCCCTTTTCATAAAAAAATTGTATAACAATACAATCAAAATCGGGGTTATAACAAATCCACCTCAAGATCTCTTAGAGGCCATTCAGCCAAATTACTGTAATGGTAGTAGTACTACTGAGTTTATTTTTGGTAGCTATGACGTAGGATGTAATGATTCAATGATTTGGTTGCAAGAGGAGGGTGAGATGAATAAAAACCTCCTAACTTACTCCCAAAAAATCTATTATCCTTACTTTAGAAATGTGAATTCCATAGATTGGATGCCAATATGCCTAATTATTTAAAAATCACTAAACAATGGTTAAGATATACACTAATACACTCCCCATACCCTAGTTATTATATAAATGAATGCATGTTGAGTACCTCAAATTTAGAACATTACTCTAGTGACATCTGACCCAAACCATGATTTGGATCAATAAATTATGAAGTGATGATAGATTTGGATCCAGTAAACCTAGACTTGGAAATGTTGGTGATGTGTATCTAAGGAATACAAAAGTTTGGACCTAACACCAAGTCATACTTGACTAACCCTAACATTTACCTTCTTGATACCCTATGTGATACCAGTAAACCTAATGATCTAATGTGACCTAATATGTAATATGAGCTCATAAAGTATGTCATGATGTCATTTTATTTATTAATATAAATATAGTAACTTAAATGAGGTTGGATGAGAATTAATATGGCAAAAATAATACCATGGATATAATGTGATCAAAATATGTAAAAAAGTAACAACTAGATGTTTTATATAAATCGAGATAAGTAATGTGCCATAATCCAAGTTAACATTGGAATTAATGAACATGATGACATAATGAAGTAAAACATTAAATTTGATGGAAGATGATAGTATAATAGAGTTAATCACAAATAATAAAAATATGAATTTGAATATGAAATATTGGTGATATATGATAACAAACATTAGGATACCAAGGTTAAGCCTATTTGAATTAGAAATGTAGAAGATGATCTTAAAACATGGATCTAATGGAAAAACAAGACTCTACATGATTGGTTTGGTCAAGGGATTAATTTTATCAAAATTGATTAACTCTAACTGACCTAATTCAAATTGCATAGATGGGACATAGCTCACTATACTACTTTTTACTACATTTTGAGTTTTTATATTTGATATTCATGCCTGCAGTTTGTGTCATGCCTCCTTGTATCATATGTCCCCTCTCTTATAAGCCAGTCTGGGTCAAACTCTGGCTCTTGGGAAAGATCTCACTCTCCTAGCCTTCTAAATTACATAGTTCCTCCCCTTGTCAAGACTCTATAGTTTATGTCTTTCCTTCATTGCTTTCTCTCCATTTCCTTTCCTCCTTGGCTCCAGAATCCATCTTTCTCACATTCCTAACACAAGAACCAAACACAAAGATCCCATGTTTTACTAGGATCGGTGGTCTATACTACTATGTCGACCCCACCTACAAAGTCTTCCACATTCCCTTCTCCTTCTAGAGACCTCATCGCAATTGACCTTCATTCCTATATATACCCATCCCATTACCTTTTCCATACCTAAAAAAAAACTTTTCCATGCATATGTATGGGAGAACATCAAAATCTATCATTCTTCATTCCTTGAAGTTACTCTGCCAATTGGTTCAATTGATTTATACACCCTTATTTCCCCCTTGTATGTCCTTCATTTTCACTATTTTTATATCATCCAAGGCATCATAATATCATTTTCTTGTGTTGGATATTGATTTTCTCAAGTTATATTTCCCTATAAAGTTTTCCCTCAGATCCACCATGACAAGAGATGCCCTTGGATCTTCATGGCATCTTGCAGTCATACATAGGGATCCCTGGGAACAAAGAGAGACCATGGTTCTAAGTGAATCATCTCCCAACTTTAATACCCAATGAATCTCAAGTTTGGATCTTGGTATAAGGGTGGTAGATGATGTGTTCATCATGTTCTTCTATTTTGATTAAACATACATACAATTGATTTTACCTGTAAGACCTTGCTTAACTTAAGTAGATAGGATTCTATATAGGGTATTTTTGTCTTCTCCATCCTCTATCTTATTTAATTGAACATTGTTTTAATTATGTTGTTGACTTTCCCATGCCATACATATGATTTTAAATCATATGGGGTATGCCAAAAATTTATCAATGTATTTTGTTAGTTGTTAACATGTCTATCTTGGTTAGCTCATGATTAATTATCTAAATTTTAGAAAATTACAAATGGATACTTGTTATATTACTAAAATATCCTCTACTTAAATATATATAATTCATAACCTAGATCTAGTGATAATAAGATATGATATTTTAGTGTTTAACTTATATACATAATTATGGACTTTATATGTAACTAAATACTAGGTGACATATTAATCAAATTTGGACCTAGACTTTTTGGTTGAGACTATCTACATAGAATCAAGGTATGTTTCATATCTTTTGTCTCATATTTGGCAAATGATTCATGATATTTCTCTTATTCTAAATTGGACTCTATTGAACTTATTTGCTTAAAGTTATATTTCCACATATTCTTTACTTGATATGAGTATCACCATATGAAGTTGCATGTGAATTTCTTATTACATATTGGATATACCAAATAAAACCATAGTTTCAATTTTTTTAGGAAATCAAAAAGACTCTCAATTTATCCCCCTCTCCTCATGTGATCTAAAACATTAGGTACATTGGAACTACAATTAGTGGAATAAAAAATAGTAGTACTACTAGCATAACACCTATTAGACATAAAAAGGAATCTAAGGTAGATGGGATGACTATAGATGATGTCAGCATGATTGATATTGAGGTGTTGCTTAAATAAAGCATGAATTACACAATGTAGTTTGTCATTGAACCATAATCGATCTGCTTTATACATACTGTTTTAATTTGCACCTTATTTTCCAAATTTTTGTTAATTTGCTCCATTATGTGATGGAACACTGATTTTTCTCTAGAGATGAATTTATGGAAATTAATCATGCCCATGTATTCTATGCTTGTTGATTTTCTTGACGATAACAATCTAATTGTAGTAGTGTGTAATGGGATTGGAATTATGTGTGTACAATTATCTATATACAAGTGATTGTGCTCTCACCAAGTGACAAGTGCTCATCTTCTTCATATATCTTTGTACAAAGAGTTGATGTGGTGATGCCCCCTTCATCTTCAATGAATGAAACATTATTTTTGCCTTGCAGATTATATCTTATTAGTTTGACAATTTAATCTTTGTGTAATTCGTTGTTGTTTTCAACAATTGTGACTTTATTTCTTTATATATTGTAAATCACAATACGCTGACATTGTTCTTGACATCCACTTGGATGTTACCACTCTCCCTTTTGTTGTTAACCTTGTAACTTTATGTGATTTCATTTATCCATAATATTGTCAAATCACTATTATATGCAGATATTGTCTTTTGTTGATACTTTCCATTTGTTTTTCTTTTGATGGGTTTGTTCCCAACCCCTTTAGTTGAAGAGAATCTTGGAGTACTTGAGCTAGACCAAGAACACACACAACTTTAAATACACCTTGGATATATGATGTGGTGTTTTTGTGCCTCTCTGATTTAGTAATATATGAAATCTTAGTTTTTACCAAAACAATAGTACAAAAAAAACGGAGACAAAAAATGTACAAAAAAAATCACCCACAAGTAGACAAATATTATTGTAGTATAGTTTAGGAACAAACCCAAAGGACAACATTGTTAAGAATAATTTGATCAATGCAACTAGGCAAGAACTATTACTTAACACAAAGATAGTTGATTGATGATTACTCTAAGATTATAGTAGCAAACTCTACATTATGTGTTGATAAATCAATGGATGGAGACACTATGGTGGAATGGGTTTCACCACTGCTACCTATCATTCACTCTCTCACTACATCATACTAAGCATGTAAATACATTTATTGAAGCCAGGAAACCCTCCTTTCAATGATAGGATTAAGACCTTGATAGATATTACTCTAAGCTTGCCATCACATTAGCTAGAGGTCACACATCTATCTCTAGAAAACACCTATCCAGAATTCTCATCAAGGGTTTAACATGAATCATTCGATATCCAAGATCCTAGGTTCAAAGTTTAAAAATATGATAAACATGTAAGCTTGATGATAGATAAGAATACAAGCATCAAAATGGTTGATTCAAAACATATAATGTTCAATATAGTAGTAGATGCAAGAAAGAGAACAAAATAAGATAGTGGGGCTATTCCATGCACCCTAGAGAGAGGACTACACACTCATGGTAACAAATATAATACAAGAAGAAGAGAGAATAAGTCATCACATAAGAAGAGGAAATTGCGACAGTGGTGTGTGGAAGCACTTCTTCAAGCTTTACAACAAAGGAATAGAACAACAACAAGAGCTCCTCCTCGACGTTCGTCAGAGATGAACTGAAGTCATTATTTTGCTTCCTTGTGGACCAGATCTACTGCTATGGGCAGAGTAGGTGGAGAATCTGATGCATTATTGGTGAATAACATCCTTAGTCTAGATCCTTTGGAAGTTAGGGCCTTGGAGTCCCAACGGAAGTTGTAATCTTGTTGGTCCATCAACCAATGGAAGCCACTGATGAAAGGGGGTCAATTGAACTGGATGTTGTAGAGTGAATATGGCAACTTGGCAATGTAGTTCACAGATCCACTTCTTTGTGGCAGTAGTGTTCTATTTATAGACAAAGTATAGATTTTAGAACCCTTCCCAGTGATCTTACATTGAGTCTCAGACACCATATAAACAAAGGGTCGATGGTAGGGGGTAGACGAAGGGTCATGATCCTTCAGTGCTTCCATAGATGTGGGACGTAGAAGTTTTTTTTTCTCAGTAGATCACATGTCTTCCATTGGTGTCATGGTCTGGCCAGCCATCAGATGCATGGTGTAGATATCTCATAGATTGATGGAAGTAGGATTCCCATTAGAGGTCCATGTATGACCCCATCAACATCAGGGTGTCAGGGTCTTCATTGACATTGAAGACGGATATGTCGTTGGAGCTCAAGTATGCCCAACCATCAGAGGGAAAGACCAGGGATCCATCAGGAGCTAACACTTTCCTAACCATCAGAGGGTGACCTATGGGATTTCTATATGATAGGGGTGTTGATAAAGGTCAAGCATCAGTGGCCAGGTGTCATCATCAATGGTGAACTGATAACAATCCTATTAAAAAACAAACTCACCCCCAAAAACTATTGGCATAATGTCAATGGCCTATGTCGAGGAAGCTTTTGACTAATTAAATGTGGTTCGATGAAGGTTTAGACCATGAAAATATTTTCCATTTTGTCAAAAGTTTCTTGGGGCCACTAGTTGGTTAGTAGGGCCACCATCCCTACACTCCTATCATGCAATGAAGTTCAAGCCTTCCGTGAAAACCAAGAATTTGGATGAAAACCTTATATTTATAATAAAATTAAGATAACATAAATCCAAGCTAGTTCTAAGCTAAAATGATGAAAATGAATACAAAACTAGATTGAAAATACAACTAAACTAGGATGACTATACATTCATCAATATGTAATTGAGTTGGACATGTTTCCTTGTGCATCTAACTATTAGTATCTTAATTGCCTAGTATTCATTATGTATCCATTTTCACGAGAGATGAGTTGTCGACTTTTAATGAAATTTGTAATAGTTAGACGTTTCTATTTTGTTGTTATACTTTGGTGTTTTGAGAACATACTTGAATTGTTGGATTATTGTATACTCATTCCTTGAAAAAAATATGGTGTATTTGGGGCATGGATGGTTACTCTTATTTGATTGACTAATGTGTTCCTACCTGATGCACTCTCACATATATCTTTTCACTATTCAATTTACTCCTGATTCATTCATTGTTTGAGCATGATTGTATATTATTTTGAGTAAATTGTAATGAAAAGAATACTAGTTACTAGTGCATCGATTGTATCATTTTAAGAGTAATAGCATAGTCACATGCCCAACTTGGATGATGGACATAAATAAGACATAGAAAAAATGACCAAAACATGATATCCCCTTGACTTATCATGACATGTGCTGTGATAACCCTGACTTTTCCCTCTCCTTAGATAGGTGCCGTACACTTCATCCTTGCACTGTATCCTCACTCTAGCCCTCAATTTCATAATTGAATATGTTTTGACACTCAATTGGGTGATCCTTTATACTTGCGTCTCATGGAGGCACTCAATTTTACATGAAACCTAATTTTGAGATATATTACACATCATCATATTCATTCCTATTTTGATCTCACCTTTATATACCACCATACCTTAATATTGTTCTCGTACTGAAGAGGACACTTCCACTCAACCCATACACCAAGTTTCATTCCATTCCATTGTCATATGAGGCAGATATGTCCTTTTAAAGATTGGACTTTCTAAAACCTAATTTCAACAACATATGTACCCCTATTATTTATTTCATGGGTCGGCCATGCTGGGTCTAAGAGTGGGTGTGCACATGGCCTGTTAATCACCTCCCACTTCCCTTTTACTTTTCCATCCATAGTTTTCTCCCTTGCCTAATCACATGCCTTGTTTCTTCTGGGCCCTTGGATGCTTCAAACGCAGATCACCTCCTAATCCAACGCCTCTCCACCCTTGCCTTTTGTCTTGCATCATCTTTGCCACATGGAAACTCTATGGGTTAGCCACCGACTATAGATAGATTTTGCGACTCCCTCCCATTGCTCAATTGGGACTTCTATTCCCCTCATTGAACCCTACTCTATCTTTACCCCCTTTTTTCATACTCCCTTATGCCCTAGTTTTCCCTTATGTTGCTTTCTTCTTTCACCCCTACCTAGAGTGCCTCTGCAACCATTCTTTGGGGATTCTCGCCTCATTTCTTCTCAGCCTCATCCATGGGGGCAGATGTCTTCTCAAGGTCAAGGTGGGGGCTAATGTCTACTTCTCCATTTCTCACACCCCCTACTTCTATCTCCCCCCTTTGCGTCAGAGAGGGTGCCACCATGGGAAGACCAACCCTTGTGAGGCTTGTCTCAACAAGGAAGACGATCCAGTGATTGTTAGATTGTGAAATGTGAACGAACAGTCTAGGATCATGCTCAGCCATCATGGGTCTCCCCACTCTCTCACATGTGAGACATAAATGCAACCTAGGACAGACGGCTAGTGGTCCCAAACTCAGGTACGATCGACACCTCACCTTAGGTCCCCTCTAGTCCTTGGATCAAAATCAAACGATCAAGGAACATCTTTTGAAATAAAAAGTTTGAAAATCATATCTTTGTCATGATAGCTCCAAAATAAGACTTATTATATAGGAAATGATCAGAAAAATGAGATCTACCCCTTAAAAATACTTTAATGTCATGTTTATGCTTTTATATGTACCGATGTCCTAAAATGTATGTTTTAAAGTCATTTTGAGATGTTTATCCTATTTGAGTGCATGATCTTGGTCTTCTATGCCTAAAAACGTGACGATAGCCTAATATCAGTATCTTGAACATCTTTATGCATAAAATTTGAAGTATATCCATTCTTGCATCCTTAAGTGATCTAATGTTTCTTAAATGACCTCAAATGCGATTTTATGCTAAAGATCACATATTTAATGCTTAATCTTGATGGAAACAACTCTGACTCCTCACTCTTGCTCCAAATCAATATTTTTTTATGCACGTTCAACTAAGATTCAAACTTGTGCATGCTAGTACCCTATTTTGGCTTAATTATGTGATTCAGACCATGATACATGTTTCATGGGGATAGTTGATGTTAAATCCCCAACCTTGTTCAAATGTTGATCTTGTATGTCCAAACTAATTATTTAACCTCAAAATAGTACTCCCACTTGCCTCGTAGACCTAAATTCCTTATGGAACTTTCTTGTGCACTTATGTGACTAAGTAACATAATCTTGACTTCAAAGGTGATCTAGTATGCATGTCGATAACTAACCATCTAATCTTATGAAAATCTTTCCTTAATGATCATCCATGTTATATGATGATATCAAATTAGTAGCTTGGTGATATTTATCACACTTAACTCTAGTAGAACCCATCTATACTTGAAAATATTGCTTGATAATGACGCAAAATGCCTAGTATGACTATGCTAATGCTAACATTGCTCTCTTTTCTCGATACCTATGATTGCATTTAAGGTCGTGAAACTCTAATATTATGATCCCTAATCTTAATTCCTATGTGTATCCCTAGATTTAGATGAATATGTGATGTATGATGTAACATGATACTGATAATGCATGATCTAGTTTGAGAAATCAATGTTGAAGGTTATGATATCTAAACTTAGGTGACACATCCAACCACCATAATATGAGTTGGATAACCACATCATGATGATGTTAATCCATTTATACCTATTTGTATCCAAGGTCTGCATTATGACCTCATTGCCAAGATCTAATCAAGGTTTTAGTTATGATTTTCTAAATCAAATGCTTAATCTTGTTCTTTAATCAAGGTACACTTCATTGTCCTATTTTCCAAACTAGTGGTATTGAAATTGCTTGCATGTATGTGTGCTCAAACCACTTGTCCTTATATATTGGTATCAGTTACTTGTTTGCTATGATTAGTATGTTCATTTTGCTTGAAGTATGTAGAGAAAACCTTGAACCTAATTGAATTTGTCCATTATACAAACCTTGTGCACCTACCCAAATTCTCAGGATAAGGGCACATGTTGAAAAGGATTAGCTCTTTGAATGTGGTCTTGAGGTCCCTCATATAGAAATAGGGTGACAATTTAGACTTTGAGCCTCAAATGCCCCTCATGGACCCTTCCATAGGGAAACTGGTCAAATGACCATAAAAATAATTTTTGTATAACGTAAATGCATCTAAACACATTTTCCTATCAATAAGAAAGTTTTAATGTTGATTTTTATTTCTTGCTCTTATATTAAGTTTTACCAAGAATATATTTTCTCTTAAAATTGTGAGTTTATGTATTCGATAGTGCACTCAACAAATTTTTGTTTGATGTGTACCCATTTTATGATTTTAGGTAATGTTTACACTGTGACTCTTGCTATGATGATTGCTTACACTCTATTATGATAATGTTCTGCTCTTATTCTTGGAATCATCTAATGCCATGCAAATGGAATTCATATGGGTTGATATATGGGAATAAAATTTTGTCAGGTACTAGTTTAGCAATGTTTTGTTATGCCATGTTGTTCATATCTGAGTTCTCTATCTTGTTGATTGTAGTTTTATTTGTGCATATGTTATGTGATCCATTCTAGGGATGGACACCCATGTCCACTCTCCTTTGGATGTGTAGCCATTAGGAGCGTTGAATCAGGATAATAAACAACTATGTGACATGTGCACTCCCTCACACTTTAATATCTTTGGAATCTTTCACCTTGAATCTTCCCATAAGATTAATAAACATTTGATCTTTGAGAGAGATTCATAAACACCAGATCTTTGAAACATCTAGAGATTTGACTAGGTCAGAGATTGTATTTTGGAGTATATTGAAGGAACATGCAAAAGATCATCAGGAGTCACAAAATCAGTTGCTACCGTCATTGAGGTAGTTTCCAATATATGTGCCACATGAAGACTAGGCTATAGAAGACAAAACATGCTTGACTAGACATGGAAAAACATTCACGTGTCTGACATGAAACAGACAAACATAAACATTCTCGACATGGCATGGACAAACGTGAACATGTTTGTCAGGATATGGACGAGCATCAAGGTGTTTGACATGGCACAGACAGACATAAGAATTCTTTATAGGGAACATACAAGCATCAATGTGCTTGAGAGGGTACATACAAACAAGGTGGAAACATTACTAATGTAGCTGAGTAATGGATTTTCTGCAAAAGACAGGTTCGTCGGACCAACACACAATAAAAATGTGCAAATAATAAAAGACGATCCAACACCAGAAGACTTACGTGTCTCCCGATTAGAATGACCAAAAGATGGTAATGAACAAGCATATTCTCTTGTAGAGCATCTATGACATCCAATTTATCTAAGAAGATAAATCAATGCTTAACAACTCAGAATTTGAATGGAGAGGATGGTCATTGGCCTTGAATTGGAAAATGAGATATGGACAACATGTTAAACATACACAACTCTATATCTGGACACTCTTCTTCCTATTTCCTCCTCTGACCACTGATATTTGCACCTCAACTTAGGGATGAGCATTGGGCCAGGCTATACCGGGTTTTGTCTGTCCCAAACCCAAACCCACATTTTAAAGTGGTCGACGGGCTGGGTTTGGGCCCAAATAAAATTGAAAAATGCCATCCTGAACCCGACCCATACAAGAATGGTGGGTTTTGGACTGGGCTCAGGTTTGCCCATATAACATCAAGTGAGCATACCAGAATTTTCAAATTCTAACTTTCTAGCATGTAAACTAAATTAGTATGATATATAATGTGTGATTAACCTTCAGAAACATATGTATAAACTTTGTGAACTATGTAGACATAATATGTATACCTTAGTTGTGTGATCCCCTATAACAATGAAATGGATATTGAAAGAGAAACAAACCATTTTCTCATACATGTGAATGTATGTAACTTAAAAAATAGTGGAATCTACAATGTTGTGGCTTTTTGCTTCCTCATCCTATATGTATATACAATGAGATGGGTGTTGGAAGGGAAAAAGATCATTTGTCTCCTACATGTGGTCATATGAGAAAAAAATGAGCAGAATCTACTATGAACTGAGCTAGTTTCTTCTTTATTTTTCTTTATTGAGCTAGATACATGACTTTTTTGAGTGTTATATACATTGCAAATCAAAGTATTGATGCCATATGGATGAGCTGCTCTCTCTCTAGGGTTCACAGCTCTCCCTTCTCTCTACCCTCCCGGTGGCTACCACTGGGGGAGGGAGCGCCTCCTCGGTGCTTTCCTCCCCTGGCCTCCAACGGCCTCGGTGGCATCTACTTCGAGTAGTTAGGTGGAAGGCTCGACGCAGTGTTGGGCTCTCCACGGTAGCAGATGAGTAGTGGACAAGTTGTGCCACTGGAGTAATGGACGGGTCTGTGGTTCACCATAATCGACCTAGTCGACTCCATCTCTCCCATGAGTGGTAGAAGGAGAGGAGAGGTGCCCTTCCAGTCCTGAGATCGAGCGTGCTACTCCATCACCGTAGGGTAGGGGTCCTCGCCTCCGCCTCTGCTCCTACTCATCCAACTACTATGTTGAGATCTGGCCTCAGGGCTATGCTGCCCTTCATCTTTGACTGACTTGCTTCGACTGGATGGATGAGCCAGGCGTTGGGTGGGTTCCGAGCGGTCTCACCCATGGTGCTCCTCGGCAATGGCGGGTTCCTGTTCCAGTGATGTTAGCCTCCTCTTTAGGGTGCCCGGGTTCCCCCTGGCCTGCTCGGGTTCCCCTTTGGCAGCCTGGGTGGTGTCCCACACCTGGCCTGCAAGCGTCATCCCCTGCGTGGTGGTGCTTCCAGACGGCCTCGAGGGTGCCATCGCTAGGTGGAGCATCTCCTCCCTGCCTATTTTAGCGATCGGTGGTGCGCTCCACTCTCTTGCAATGGCAGGGCAATTCTACAACGTGCCTTGTTGCTCCCTATTGTTGTGGTTTTGGTCACCCCTAGCTGATCAAGTATCGTCACAGATAGGTGCTCACGGTGGTGCCTTATGCTTTTGCTCCTTCAAAACACCTTCATGGTGTTTGACGAAATTCCATAACGCCTTCAGGTGTTGCACGAGGGGTTGGGCGTAAGAAGGGTTGATTCCTCTTCTCTTCTTTTTGCCCTTTTGCTCTTGCATGCAGGTTACACCCATGGGGTTTTGTGCTTGCTGTTGTGTAATCAGCTACTTCTGATCAATCAAGGACCTGGGCTGATGAGCAACTAGGTTATGGAGGTTGTCAGTTCGTAGGATCCCCCTAATATTGGCATACTACCACATTTTGTGGATACTTTTATTAGATAGTTGGTGATGTGCTACGTATGAAGGGGTGTTTGGGAGCTGATCAATCCTTCCTTTCCTTCGATGGTAATACGCGATGGTTCTTGCTTCTTTTGCTCCTTGTTCAGCTCTTGCAGATCTGTTTCTTGGGGTCTTTCTTTTGGGTTCTCTCCAATTAAGATCATGGTTATGGTTTGCTGAGTTAGCCAGAAACTTCATGTCTGGCTTCAGGCTGGATTACTAGTGTTTGGTCTATGTCATGCTTCTATTACTTTTTGTGGGTACGCTGATTGTATGTAATAGTGGTTTGTTGTAGTCTTCTGCTGGTTGGTCCGCCTGGACCTAGCTTGTCTAGTTTGTTTGGTTTTTAGTTTTGTTGCTTTGCCTAGTTAGCTTGTGTGTCCCCCTTTGTGGGGACTTTGATCCTTTATTGAGCTCTTTATCTCTCTGTTGATGTAATGTGGTACTTAGTGCATGACGTTTTTGGTATTAATAGTAACATGCTTTTTTGACCGACTAAAAAAAAGTATTGATGCCATATTTTATTCAGTTGTTACGATATACATAGCTAAACAACAAAAGGTTCCATTTGAATGACACAATGAGATCAAAACAAAGAAATCAAGTACGTCTA
Source organism: Alisma plantago-aquatica (assembly GCA_963693085.1). NCBI lineage: Eukaryota > Viridiplantae > Streptophyta > Magnoliopsida > Alismatales > Alismataceae > Alisma > Alisma plantago-aquatica. The sequence continues at coordinate 831,730,805 of OY856413.1, read as the reverse complement.
TCCATGTCAATGATGGTTATCTTACTAGTATCAATTCACTAATCATGTCACTAGTATTACTTCACTAATCATGTTGATTGATTTTTGATTATCCATGTTTCCATTGGTTGGATACATACTACATATTACACCAAGAAATATGTATATTTTTCTTTCAGGATAAACATAGATGTACATGTATGGCATGCAGATTTTTGGGCATGGGTTTACCCCATCTCATTCTCGGCCCATATAAAATATGGATTTAAATTTTAGACCTGACTTACCCATATTATAAATCAGACTCGGGTCTCGATCATGTTATGCAGGCTGGTCGCGGGTTTGATCAGGCAAACCCTACCGGATGCTCATCCCTACCTCAACTGTTCTCCTCATCCTCCTCTCCTCATCTCCTTACTCTCCCCCCCACATCAACAAAAGGCACAAAAAAAAGTTTGGGGTGGACAAAGATGAAGAGAAACTCCCCTATGATGTTTGGGGACATGTGCTGGAGAGGGAAGAAATGACTAGAGAAGGATTTGTTTAATATGGCTGGAGAAGTTGTATGTTGGACTACTCAACGTACTTGAGAGAACATGACCTCATTCTTAATAAATCTTGACTTTGTGCTTGAAAGGGATGATCTTTACACATGAGAGTGGTTGATCTTGTGCCTGAGACCAAACTGCATCGCACATGTGAGTATAGGATTTCATGGTGCTTCAAAGAGGTTGACTTTGTAAAGAAGATGTAGTAAATGAACCAATAACCAGATTCAATGTAGTATGTGACCCAACTACAAGGTTTGGAGAAGAAAATAAAGGGATTTTTGTGTTAGTCAAGAATGTATTGGAGGGGAATTGTAACATACTAGATCTCAAACCCTACCCTAGAATTTGATCTTTTGGACTTAGCCCAAACAAGGTTGAGGATAGATTTAAAAGATGTTTGGTTTAAACCTAATGAGATAATGTATGTATAAATCACCCTAATGTAACCTAATGTTCTCACATTAGTCTTGGGCAAATAATGGAAACATTAATATAAAATTCATGCTAATAATTCCACATAATTCTTTTGGTGATAATATTAAGTTATGAAACATAATGGAATAAGAAAAAGTGATAATAATCACTAGTACAGATAACACCTTTAGCATCAGTTAAGTAAGACTTTTGTCATCGGTTTTGAAGTGACACTCAAGTGGGTGACACACAAAAAGTAGACTCCTTCAGCACCGGTTACATAATTGACGACACAAAGTTGTTCCCAATTACAACCCAAAAGCGCCAATAGTCAGACCATAGGCGTCGGTTTCTAGAAAACAACTGATAAAATTAAGCATTTGTTGTCAGTTGTTGGTTTTTAACTGACGCCGATATTTTTTTTCTTATCAGCTCTCAGGCCTACTGTCTGACTGGTTAGTAGGATGCAGAACCTACATTTCAGTTTTGAACTGTAGGTTTACAACATCCTTTGATTTTAGCCAACAATAGGCCACAAACCTGCAAATATTAACAAGATGTACAATCATATATATATTATATGGATCATGTGATTGAAACACATGTATAAGCACATTTAATTACAAATATGATTAAACCACACACATGTAGAAACCTATAGTTCCATTTCATTCATCCATTTCATATTCACACACATTTACAACTTTGAATGGATCCATTCATTTAATCTCTTTTCATACACATAGAAACATTCATTTATTCCATCTTCACAAACACATGTATATCGATAAGACAATTCAAAAAAATCCATTTAGACATTACATGTGTGGCTTTCAAAGTTGAATATGTTATCAAAATACTAACTATGACAACAAAGTTTAGAAAATAACATGACAGTAACTAAACAAGGGACTTGTTGTACCCCTAGACATGTGCATAAGGCAGGAAAGTAAATTTGTTGGTTGGACCTACTTTGTTGATGTTGTTGTGTCACAGAGCTCGTCACTGTTAGATGAATCTGAATTGATGATGGTAGGGAAATGGACGGTACCAATAGTAGGAATAGAAGGGAAATTGGGTGTGCTCTCCTTATCGAATGAGTCCAAATATGTGTTATCCCCTATCGAGTACTCAAATTGGACCAGATGATTGGGTGTCTCATTGTTGATGTTGGTTATCCAAACATTGATGGCATTATGGCCAACCAGATGAAGAAAAAGCCTATCACTACGACCCAATAGCATCTTCCTAACCCACTCTCACCAACTGGATGTGGATACAAGATTTCCATCAACATCGTACTTAACCTCGATAACAAATGTTGAAGTTCCAAAATTTAGGGTCACTTCACCAGTCGTGTATTGTCTTTCATTTAGATAATGCCAATGTGTAGGTATAGTAAGTTTTACTAATGAACAATTGTCTAGAATGATGTCCAACTGTTCTTTAATAGGGAAGAGTAACATTGGGGTAGAGGCCCAAGCCATTATGCCTACAACAATGTAAAATGTTGAGAAAAAGTAATATAAATGTATATACTAACAACAGACAACAACATGGACTATTTCATTTTCATGACGGAGAAATAGTTGATGATGAGGATGATGATGAGGATGATGATTGATGAGGATGATGACAGATGATGAGGATGATGAGGATGAGGATGATGATGATGATGATGATGATGATGATTGAGGATGATGATGATGATGATGATGATGATGATGATGATGATGATGATGATGATGATGATGATGATGATGATGATGATGATGATGATGAGGAGGAGGAGGAGGAGGAGGAGGAGGAGGAGGATGGTGAGAAAGGGAACTCATCATCCTCATTATCCTCATCATCATCCTCATCATTATCTTCATCATTCTCCTCATCATCATCATCCTCATCATCATCCTCATCCTCATCATCCCCATCATTATCCTCACTATCCTCATCCTCCTCCTCCTCCTCCTCCTTCTCCTCCTCCTCCTCCTCATCATCATCATCATCATCATCATCATCATCATCATCATCATCATCATCATCATCGTCGTCGTCGTCGTCATCATCACATGAGGATGATGATGTTGATGATGATGATTGATGATGAGGATGATGATGATAATGATAATGATGATGATGATGATGAGGTATGATGATAATGATGAGGATGATGATGATGATCGTCATCATCATCATCATCATCCTCCTCCTCGTCATCATCATCATCATCATCATCATCATCATCATCATCATCATCCTCATCATCCTCCCATGATGATGATGATGATGGTGATGATGATGATGATGATGATGATGATGATGATGATGATGATGATGATGATGATGATGATGATGATGATGATGATGATGATGATGATGATGATGATGACGATGATGATGAGGATGAGGATCATCATCAACATCATCATCATGATCATGTCAATCATCAACATCCTCCTCCTCCTCCTCCTCCTCATCATCATCCTCATCATCATCATCACATGATGATGATGATGATGATGATGATGATTATGATAATGAGGATGATGATGATGATGATGATGATGAGGATCATCATCATGATCATATCATCATCATCATCATCCCCATCATCAACATCCTCATCATCATCATCATCATCATCATCATCATCATCATCATCATCATCATCATCATCATCATCATCATCATCATCATCATCATCATCATCATCATCATCATCATGATCATCCTCATCATCCTCATCATCAGAATCGTCGTCGTCGTCATCATCATCATCATCATCATCATCATCATCATCATCATCATCATCATCATCATCATCATCATCATCATCATCATCATCATCATCATCATCATCATCATCATCATCATCATCATCATCATCATCATCATCATCATCATCATCATCATCATCATCATCATCATCATCATCATCATCATCATCCTCATCCCCACCATCATCATCCTCATCATCATCATCTCATCCATCATCATCATCATCCTCATCAATTAATTCAATGTATTCTTCCATTTTGTGTTTATTCATTCATTATTAAACCCTAATTCAATATTAATCAACTACACAATCTTAGAGAAACTAAGTGCAAATCTAATTTATTGATGATGATGATGATGATGATGATGATAATGACAATGACGATGATGATGATGATGAGGATAATCATCAACATCATCATCATCATGTCAATCATCAACATCCTCCTCCTCCTCCTCCTCCTCATCATCATCATCCTCATCATCATCACATGATGATGATGATTATTATTATTATGATAATGAGGATGATGATGATGATTATGATGATGATGATGAGGATCATCATCATGATCATATCATCATCATCATCATCCCCATCATCAACATCCTCATTATCATCATCATCATCATCATCATCCTCATCATCATCATCATCAGAATCGTCGTCGTCGTCATCATCATAATCATCATCATCATCATCATCATCGTCGTCATCATCATCATCATCATCATCATCATAATCATCATCATCATCATCATCATCATCATCATCATCATCATCATCATCATCATCATCATCATCATCATCATCATCCTCATCATCATCATCATCATCATCATCGTCATCATCATCGTCATCATCATCATCATCATCATCATCATCATCATCATCATCATCATCATCATCATCATCATCATCATCATCATCATCATCATCATCATCATCATCATCATCATCATCATCATCATCATCATCATCATCATCATCATCATCATCATCATCATCATCATCATCATCATCATCATCATCATCATCATCATCATCATCATCAGAATCATCATCATCATCATCCCCACCATCATCATCCTCATCATCATCATCTCATCCATCATCATCATCATCATCCTCATCCTCATCATCATCCTCATCAATTAATTCAATTTATTCTTCCATTTTGTGTTTATTCATTCATTATTAAACCCTAATTCAATATTAATCAACTACACAATCTTAGAGAAACTAAGTGCAAATCTAATTTATTAAGTTCATTAATGCATCATTAACCCTAATCAATAGTAATCAACTATATGGTGGCATTATTAACCCTAAGTTCAAATCTAGTACTGATTAAACCACTCACCACACTGGTGGATCGAACAGGCTATGGTGGTAGTGCTAGGAGGTGAAGATTGTCGGGCTGGAGGTGAAGGTGACTGGCACTGGAGGTGAAGCAGAGGAGGTGCAGGTAGTGGTTGGTTGAGGTGACTGGAGCAGATGCAGGCATCTAGAGGAAGGCTCCTCGCTTCTCTTGGAGCAGGTGGTGGCGACAACGGGAGTAGGTGGTGGCATCCGGTGACTGGACAACAACAGCAGCTCGGACATGAGTAGCTTCAAGCTTGTCATGGTGGCGTGCGGCGGCGACGAGCAGCTTCAAGCTCATCGTTGTAGCGCACAGAGGCGGTGAGCAGCTTCAAGCTTGTCGTGGATGCATGTGGAGGCAGTGAGTAGAGAAGGGGAGGCAGAAGAAAAATTGCTAGACATAGCTAAGCGAGAGAAGATTGGGAACTAAACAGTGAAGGGGAAGAGTCTAGCTCGCACAGGTTCTACTAAGTTAACTATCAGCGTCGGTTATTCCTCCCAAACCGACGATAAATAAGGAAATGCATTTTGCCTCGTGAAGGATATTTAGTCATCAGTTCTTTAACAAAAATCGACGACAAATGAGGGGATAAAAACTTTCACGGGGCTTGGCACAGAACATGTGTCGTCAGATTTTACACAACCGACGCCGAATTTAAAATTTTTTGGAGGCAATATTTTTCACTGAAAATTTGTATTTCACGGGTGATTTTGAACGTCGGTTTTGTTTATTAAAAACGGACATTAAAAAAAAAGCGAAACCCGTGTCTTTTGTAAATCAGTCGGTCTTCACATATAGGTGTCAGTTGTCTTTATAAGCCGACGTCTTAGACTATTGGCGTTGGTTTTTGTGCAACAACTGATGACATCAAATGTGACATTATACATCATTTTTGTACTAGTGAATAAAATAATGTGCTAATGATGGCCACAAATATTAATTACGACATAACTCATTAAAAGAAATCCCAAAAATGGAATCCAAGTTAAGAATCGTGTTCCTTGGGTCCCAATTGCCTTGGGATTCAAGATTCACATTATTCGCATTATAATAATTAATTTAATTCAATTTGGAAAGAGAAGATATGTGTTTTCCTCAAAATATCAAATAAAATAATAAATGACTGCAAAAGAGGAAAATAATCTTAGATTCGTAATCTACACATTAAAAATAGCATTTGTGTGAATTTTCATGTAATTTGGATAATCTTTATTATGTATGTGAAAACATGAGAGAAAGTGTGTCGAACCTTCAAAGTATTAAATAATTATACAAACAACTCCAACATGTAAAATTGATGGCAAATTCGTATCCAACACATTAAATATGACTTGTGGGTGAAGTTTCATAAAATTTAGGGAATCTTAAAGTCATTAATGCATGAGGAAAGAGAAAATAAGATTTTATTTATTTATCATATTAAAAGTTCCTAAAAGGAAAATCTAATTGCATAATCATAATCTACATTCTTTAATTAGCCTCTATGAAAAATTTCACTTAATTTGGGATTCGTTTGCACCCTCTATTGAGGAGAGAGAAAATATTAAATAAATACATGTGCCACTTTATTCAAATTTGGTTGGGAATCGATTAATGGTGTCACACACCTAATTTCTTTTAGTTTTTGCTTTTTAGATGTCCAAGAACTTCTCAGGCCCTGATCTGATGGCTCAGGGGTTGTCTCTTAACCCGAGTTAGTCGCGGGGATGAACATGTATGCGACCAAGATTTTCAGCGGACGATCTCTCTCTCTATGCTTGATCCCTACTCAAGGTTTTTGTATCAATGAAATTGTGAGGTCAAGATAAATCTACCCATCCCTTCTTTTTAGGGGTTTTCTGCTCTAACGAGGAAATGTCCAATTAGGGATAGAAGGTTCCTCACTGCCTCTTGACACAGAGGCAAGTCCAACCATCTGGGTATATATATTTGGAACCCTAGACGACCGCCTAGTCAAAATTTATCCTCCTCTCTCAATTCCTCCTCTTCTAGTTCGAGACATCCCGACCTACTCAATTTTTGCAGTTGGCTAACTTGCTTTCTGTTGGATAACTCCGATGTTTACAAACTAATTAACTTAGAGGTAAGCATGTTTACACCTTGTACACTATTTCTTCGTAAGAAACCCTCCCTGATTTAGATCCATCTGTGGTTCCTGAATTCGGTACTTGCCTCTATTTTTCTGATGATGGCTGTGGCACCCTTAGGGTTGTTCTGATGATGGCTATGGCACACTTAGGGTGTTCTCTTTTCAATTACATGGTTTTGCTCCTCCTTTGCTTTCGCTTAACCTCACTGAATGTTTTCCCGGCCTTTGACTGTTGAACGCTCGAAGCTCAGAGCAGTTTGATCTTGTCTTCCATTCAAGTCATGGCGGGGGTTGTTTATGGGTTCTTGACCTTGAATCTCCCTGAATTTGTGGTGCTTTAGCGCAATTGATGGGCTAATTTCTAGGAGCTTTGATGACCTGAAACTCAAGTTTGTCTCAAGTGTGATGCTACTTCATGGCCATGGCAGGTCACAGCGTTGGGGATGAATCCCTGATGTGGTTTCTCCATTGTACCCTCCGAATTTCCTTCTTGCTTCATTTTTCAACGAAGGGCATTTTAGTACTTTCACTCAGATTCGATCCTTTCCTTTGCGCTTGTTGGGCACTGAGTTGGCTGTGGGACCAACCAAGTTGGTCTACGATAATTGGGCCTTCTCAGCACATGGTTCGTCTCTCTCTCTCTGTATCTCGCAAATAAACGACATGGTTTTTTCTCTATTTCTATTGGCCAATTTTCAAAAATTGAAACTAATTATTTAATTATCCAAAAATTACAAAGAAATAGTCATTGGATTCAAAAAAGTAAGGGCTTTCTAATGGTATTGGTTTTGTGTTATGTGAATTTAATGGATTAATCAAAATAAGTAATAACTTGTAAAATTCCTAACTAAATATATATGAGTCAGAAAAATATAATAAAATATGTTTCGAACTCAAAAAAATATAACTTAAAACATGGCGTGGTTTTGATAACCTAATTCATTAATAATAAAAAGGCAATTTTTAGGGTTTATGAAATCAATGTAAATCTAACCCAAATTTCACATACATGACAATAGGTGCTTTAGAAACCTAGATTTGGATCTAGAAGTGATCTTGTACTATTAGACTCTGTGGAGAGGTATGATTGCATCCCATATTATTTCTATATTGAGAAATTTCCCTCTCTTATGTATGTTTTGCATCCCCTATTATTCTATGTTGAGAAAATCACCTATATTTTCTTTCTCTTGGTCCTATAAACAATAGCCTATACACAATGTCTTTTATTTTAAAAATCATGGTTCTTGTGAACTACCTTATTTGATATTGATCTTGTGATCATGGATATTCTTTTGGACTCTTTTCATATGCTTTGTGCATGTTGGACGTATTTGATGGTATGTTCCCATTTTGATGTGGATGTTTATATGTTGATATGAGCTTCTTTTCCCACCATGGTAGTGGATTTATATGTTGCACATCATGTTGGACATTCTTGAATTCATATTTTTGCTTAATCTTTTGTTATGCATCATGTAGTGACTACTAGTATAATGTTGAATGTGCTTTTCATGTGGATGCTAAAATTCCCACATATGTGAATGCAGATGTTAATATTCCTGTTAAAATTCCTACTCAAGCATATGTGTATTGTTTCCTTCTCACCCCACATTCGAGTAGATGTGTGTCGTTTCCTACTCACCCTACATTTATGATAGATGTGTATTTCCTACCAACATGATATATTATTCTAGTATTGTCACAGGTGGAACACATGAATGCCTGGATTGTATACTCTCTTGCTTCATTTTTGTTGTGTTGGTTATATTCTCTTATGCCCGATTGGGTAGTACTTACTTTTCTATGGGAAGCCTTTTATACTTGATGTCCTTATTATCATATATTGCTCAATTTCCTATTTAGTATGTGTTGACCTAGAGGTTATAGATTGTTCATATTTTGATAATGACTTAACCATTCCATTCATATGTATCTAATATGTGTATTCAAGATTGATTTTAGGTGTTAGGTACATGAAAAGGATCAAAATTCACAAGCCCTAATTTTCTCAAGTTCAAGTCAAAAGGTATACAAGTGCACAATTTAGGAAATCCATGTAAATGACCTTAGAATATTTTTGTAATCACTTGTATTGATGATATGGCTTGCAACTAAGATGAGAAAATTGATTGGGACACTTAGCACCAAGTTTTGAACACTTTTAATGCACTATAGAAAATTGATCACATGCAGTCAATCGGTCGAGTTACAATCTCGAACGATCCACTAGATCAATTCTCTAAAGAGTGCATCGGTCGAGTTGTGCACTCACAGAGCTCGGCCGATGGGGTTACTGACCAAACACAACTTTCATTGGTCGTCGAGTTTCCTCAGTACAAACTCGACCGATGGTTTGAAATTTGGGTTTGTCTTTTACCCAATCGGTCGAGTTACCTTTATTGAAACTCGACCGAATGCACTGTATGGAAATTTTAGAAAAAGTGATTGTGATCGTTGGTGAATTATTTGGATGAAAATAAATCTGTTGCCTTGGGAAAAAAAGGCTATAAATTGTCCCTAAGTGTTCCCCAACTCAATGGGACACCCTCAGCTATAAATAGGACCACTTGGAGTTCATTCTAAGGTTGCTCATTCCATATATGCTTGGTTCTTGCTTAGTTGAGAGTGATGTACACCTTTAAGCCACTTTCTCTCTCTACCTTCAAGTCAAATCCATGAGTATGAGTGAGATAGGTTCTGTTGGGGTTTGGTGAACCAACGGGTCGCTCCTCTTTTGCCCCTGACTCTGCTGGATTGAAAGCGGATGCACAATGGCTGGGATCCCATCCGGGGTAATTAGTTTGAGGAGGTCAGTTGTGCACCTGTCGGTTGGGGACTCTAAGAGAGCTACCTCTTTTATCCATGTAAAGCTCTCCACCTCCATCTTCCTGCCCCCTTTCCTATTGAAGAAAAGGTTGAAGATCTTCTCTGAGTGAAGGAGAAGGAGTTGCTATTCTTCAAGGTTGAAGAAAGCAAGGTGTTCTAGATCTCCAAGTGAAGGAGATAGGCAAGGCGGATGTTAAAAAAGGATAGGTAATTCCTTGAAGGACAAATACTTGAAGAAGGAGTGGGTAAGTACTTGTTGAAGGTTGAAGACTCCATGGTTCAAGTGGGTAAGTTCCTTCGGTAGGTTGAAGATCCTTGCTTGAGATATTAAGTCCTTGGATGAATGTGGTTGTTATCTTGTAATCTTATGAATGAATATAAGAGCATCAAGACTGCAAAGTCCTAGAGCCTAACCACCTCTAGGTAGTGGACTGACTCACTTCTAGTTTGAAGTGTGGAACCACTCTAAACCACTTTGTCCAAGTGTATGTTCTTTCTTGTCTCTCGCCCTTGCTATGCATGTTAGTTAGGATTTCAAATTGGTTGAATGTTTAAGTTTCTACACTTAATATAATTTGGCAGTCTAATTCATTTTGTTAGATTTGTGAAGATCTATTCACCCCCCCTCTAGAGCCCTTGATCCAACAAGTGATATCAGAGCAGGTCTTCTCCAAGCTACTTCTACAAGTAGGAGAAGATGGACGATTTAGCACTTGGATCTTTCAACTTGGAGGGAGGCTTCTCCATGTGACCTCCGGTCTTCGACGACACTAACTTCCTCTATTGGAAGAGAAGAATGCAGTTCTATATTCAAGAAGTAAGCTATGAGATGTGGAAGGTGGTGCATCTAAAGGGGGAAATCTCTACATGGATGGAAGCCCAAATGAAGCAAGCTCAGCTTAATGCCAAAGTCGTGAGCATCATTTATGCAGCCCTCACCCCATCTGAGTTCAACCATATCTCTTCTTGGGAGACCTCACATGAAATCTGGAACAAGCTATGTGTCACCTATGAAGGAATGGAGCAAGTGAAGGAAGCAAAGATCTACATGCTTGGTGGTCTACTTGAGAACTTCAAGATGGGGAAGAATGAAAGAGTGGCAGATATGTACACAAGGCTCAATGTGATCATCAATGGATTGGCAGCCCTTGGTAGTGTGATGGAAAAAGGCACTATCAACTCCAAGATCTTAAGATCTCTTCCAAAGAGATGGGAGCCCAAGGTTACATCCATTGAAGAAGTGTACAAGCTTAGTGAATTGTCAACCGAGGAGCTGGTTGGAAACCTTCAAGCCCATGAACCCAGGCTTGATAAGCAAGAAGAAGAAGAAAAAAGAGAAGAGAAGGAGTCCAAGAAGATCAAAGACACAAACTTCAAAGCTCAAATTGAAGAGATGGTTTGGCAGCAACAACTTTCTCTCAAGTCCCCTACTCCTTCCTCAAGTGAAGATGAAGGCCCAAATGAGCATGAAGTTAACTACTCCAAGGGAAAACACTTCATGGGGAAGCCTTCTTCATCAACTCCTAGATGCTATGAATGTGGCCAAAAAGGCCATTACAAGAGTGACTTCCCAAAGGCCAAGAAGAGCCACAAGAAGGACAAGGAGTACAAGAGAGAAGGCAAATACAAGAGAAAGGATAAGAAAGAAAGAAGAAGCAAAGATGCAAGTCATGTAGCTTGGGAGGAGTCTTTCTCAAGTTCATCTAGCTCTGAAGATGGAGAATGCCACCTTGCTCTCATGGCCTCTACAAGTGAAGATGTAGGTGAGGTAAGTGAGGTAAGTGAAGTCAATTTGCATGAGTTGTCTAAAGAAACTCTTATTGATATGCTTAATGCTTGTTGGTCATCTTTTACTAATTGAAAATATAAAAAGAAAAGGTTAGGAAAGATAATAGATGATCTTTATGCTAAAATTGAGATTCTTGATCAAAATGAAAAGTTGCACCTTGATAGCATAGATTCTTTGCAAGGGAAATTTCTTGACCTTGAGCTCCAATACAATGGAGTAGAGGTTGAGAATGGTGTCTACCTTAAGACCATTGCTGCTCTTAAGGAAGATAACCAAAGATGCCAAGATGAGATAAATGTTCTTAAAGCTTAAAATGTAGAACTTAATCTCATTGATGAAGCTAGGAACCAAGAAACTCATGCTTATCAAAAGGAAATTCTTTTCCTTAAATCTAAAAATGCTAAGTTACTTGCTCAAGTTAATGATCTATCATATAGACCTATTTTGCAAAGTAATGAGGTATCTAGAACTGCTTTAGAATGTGATTCTCTTCATACTAAAGCCCTTTGTTTAGAGGTCGACCTATTGCATGCTAGAGATGATCTTGCTAGTTTATCTTCTACTATCATTATCCTTAGTGATGATAATGATAAGTTAAGAGATTCTTTGCAAAAGTTTCTTATGGGAAAGAAATCCCTTAATGCTATCCTAGAACACTCTACCAAACAAATTGGTACTAGTGGTTTAGGATATGATGGGACTGCTCCCAAGAGTAAGAACAAGAACAAGAGTAAGGGTTAGAAGAAGAGTGTGAAACCTCCTATCTTCCATGGAGAGACTTCTAGCTCTAAGAACCCAATGGTATGTGTTCATTGTAAATGTGATGATCATTACTCTACTTATTGTCCTTACAAGCCAAAGGGGATCAACCCAAAGATGAAATGGGTCCCCAAGCTAACCCCGGATCCCAAAGTTTGAGTTGGGTACCGACATCCTTCTTTCATGTAGGTCAAAAGATGGTGGATTGTTAATAGTGGATGCTCAAAACATATAGAGTTTCACCATCACTTTCTTCATGATCACATTGCCAAAAAGGATATTTATATCACGCATATGGACACAGAAAATCAGTTGGCAGACATTTTCACTAAACCTCTAGCTAGAGAGAAATTTAATTTTATTAGATCTAAATTTATCATTGTTTCTTTGGATGATATTGACATGTTATTTGTCTATTTGCTTTTATCCAATATGTCTTACTCATGCTTTACTCACCTTGCTTGCCTAAAATTGCTTCATTTTCTTGTTGACATGCTTAGTTTCACTTGTTTTTGGGCTTTTCTCAAAATTTTTGGTTTTATCGCTAAATAGTACCCAATGATGAATGATATGTGCCTAAGTATGTTCAATATACATAATAGACTCAAAAATTGAATTTAATTCACATTCATATGGCTAGAAATTAAGTTTGATGGTTTTAGGTCAGGTTGACCATCGGTCGAGTTTCCCCCAGGACAAACTCGACCGATCTGTGGTCGAGAGCTATTCTAAAATGGACCAATCGATCGAGTTTCTCTCTCTTAGAACTCGACTGATCAGGGGGCTGAATCCAACTTAAGTTGGGTTCGGTCGACTATTCTCCCTCTCAACTAGAGAATAGCCGACTGATTCCCCTTCTTCTAGCCCTAAGCTCTCTACCCAAACCTTTACCTTCCCTATCCTAGCCCTCTTCCGACCTAGAGAGGTGGCCCTAGACCTCCCCTTTTTCTCCTTGGTGGTGTTTGGTCATTTTTGGCGGCTTATTTTGTGCATTTGATCTCTTATCCTCCTTCTTTTCACCTCCATGGCTTCCCATAGGAGAAAGAGATCCACCCCAATCAATGCTCCATCATCTTCTTCATCTAACTGCTTGATTCCTTTCGATGACACCTCGCTTGTCTCAATAGAAGTTGTAAATAGGTATACAGACCTTCTTCCTAGGAGTCATTTCCCTTTTAGAGCTTTGTTTGAGCCTAGCCCTAGGCGTCAAGCAGTCATAGACCAAGTAGATAAGTTTTTATCCGTTCACCACCTTTCTGCCCTGGCTGTCGAGTGTGACTGCTTTCATAATTCGATGACAAGCACTAAAGCAGTTCATGAATTCTATGCTAATTTGCATTGGAATTATGACACCCTTGTACCCCCACTGAATGCTCAAGTAATCCAGACTTCCATGATCGTCGAGAAGCGTTTTCAAATCTCCGAGGATATTTTAAATGTCTTCTTTTCTGGAGATAATGAGAATGACTCTTGGCGCAAGGATTACAATGAGTATTTCGATGTTTTGGATCCTGAACTTTTCTACAAGTAGAATGAACTTACTCTCCCTGACATTCATCACTACTTGAAGAAACCCAACATTCCATATAAGAAGAAGAGCACCCTACCCTCCTCCTCCCTCAATCTCAGGAAGTACATCTTAGCCTTAGTGATCAACTGCAACATCCATCCAAAGAAAAATCAAATAGATATTGCAGAGAACACTGTGGTTATCATGTATTGCCTCCTTGAGAATATCGGAGTCAAGTGGTCAAGATAAATTATACACCGTATTACCTATTTTGATTCTGGTAAGAACACCTGAGGCACCCATCCACCCTATCCTAGCCTAATATGTGGTTTGTTTTAGTTTGCTACTGAGAAATCACTCTTTTCTGACTTTCATTATAAGCTAGCCAGAAAGGGTGTATGTATCAGTGAAACCACAATCCATATGTCTGTGCCTATTTTTGCCTCCACCACACCTGGTGCTTCACCCTCCGCCTCTGCCTCTGCAACCCCTACCTCCTCTGCCTGAGCTCCACCTCCTTGGCCACCTTGACCTAGTCATGCTTCGTTTCGTGTATCCAATGAAACCCTTATGGGCTACATGATGCACCAACAAGCATACAACCAACAGGTCTAGGAGCACCTAAATCAGGATCTATGTTCCATCATGTCTACCATGAACATTTCCTATGCACACCCCTACCCCACCTACCAACCTTTCCCAGGTAGTGATTATACTTCTTTTCCACTGCTGCTCCTCCACCCTTTGCTACTGGTGGTTCTGCTCCCTCCTATCTGTCGTTGCATGTTGGCCCCCTGGCCACCCTACTTGCCAGTCTTGGAGATTCTACTACATCCTTTCCTCAGGCCAATGAGCTCTATGCTCTTGGTATGACTTGGTATGAGCAGAGTGCTCGTTGGCCCGGTCATGGTTTTGGTCATCCTGCTGACGAGGAGATGCCTGACCAGGCTGATGCTGAGGCTGCTGATGATGACGATGTCGATGGTGAGGATGCTTTTGATGATGGTGATAGTTATGGTGTTGATTTTGGTAATGAAGGCACTATAGCTGCACCTTCAGATGGAGACGAGGACTACGAGCCTGGAGCTGATGACGATGATGTTGTGGACATTGATAGTCTAGATGTCTAGTTTGTTTCTTAGTTTTTAGTCCAGTATGCTGATCATATACATCTTTCTAAGCTATTTTGTATTAGAAACATCTGTGCACATTATTTGATATGTACTATATTTTCTCTTTAGTTTTCATCACTTCTAGCTTGTAGTTGCTTTTACAAGAACATGCTTCTGAGTTGTAATACATGTTATATGCACTCTAGCTCTTTGCTCTGATATATATTATGAGTTGGTGCCATATTTCACCATATTTTGATTATGACTGAGATCGTATGTTTGTTTAGTCTCTGGTTGACATATGCTATGAGATTGCATGTATGGTTGTCTATTTGATTGTGTTTGGAGAAGACCTGATATATGCTCTTCTACCCCCCCCCCCACTTTTTGATAATGTCAAAAGGGGGAGAGAATTTCCATGTCTTGAAACTCAATCATATTGCTATTCTTTGTCATACTGCTATTTATTGCTTATGAGATCCTTTTCTTGTTCATTTAATGTTTTATCATGTGACTTGCAAAGGACCATATAGTACATATATGCTATTATTGCTTTGTGTAGATAGACTAACTATGAAGGTTAGAGGAAGCATAAATTGAGGGGGAGCCATTCACATTGTTCACATCTTGAATCCCCCAAATTCTTAAGGCAAAGGTATAACTTCTATATCCTTTTCAACATGCTTGAGGAATGGTTTGTCATTGTCAAAAAGGGGGAGAATGTTGATCTAGAGGTTATACATTGTCCATATTTTGATAATGACTTAACCATTCCATTCATATGTATCTAATATGTGTATTCAATATTGATTTCAGGTGTTAGGTACATGAAAAGGATCAAAATTCATAAGCCCTAATTTGCTCAAGTTCAAGTCAAAAGCTATACAAGTGTATAATTTAGGAAATCCATGTAAATGACCTTAGAATATTTTTGTAATCACTTGTATTGATGATATGGCTTGTAACTAAGATGAGAAAATTGATTGGGACACTTAGCACCAAGTTTTAATCACTTTTGATGCACTTTAGAAAATTGATCACAGGCAGTCAATGGGTCAAGTTACAATCTCGACTGATCCACGGGATCAATTCTCTGAAGAGTGCATCAGTTGAGTTGTGCACTCACAGAACTCGACCGATGGGGTTATTGACCAAACACAACTTTCAGTGGTCGGTCGAGTTTCCTCAAGATAAACTCAACCGATGGTTTGAAATTTGGGTTTGTCTTTTACCCAATCGGTCGAGTTACCTTTATTGAAACTCGACCAAATGCACTGTGCGAAAAGTGTAAAAAAAGTGATTGTGACCGTTGGTGACTTATTTGGCCAAACATAAATCTGTTTCCTTGGGATAAAAATGGCTATAATTTGACCCTAAGTGTTCCCCAACTCAAAGGGGCACCCTCAGCTATAAAGAGGACCACTTGAAGTTCATTCCAAGGTTGGTCATTCCATATATGCTTGGTTCTTGCTTAGTTGAGAGTGTTGTACACCTTTGAGCCCCTTTCTCTCTCTACCTTCAAGTCAAATATGTGAGTATGAGTGAGATAGGTTCTGTTGTAAGAGAGCTACCTCTTATATCCATGTAAAGCTCTCCACCTCCATCTTCCTACCCCCTTTCCTATTGAAGAAAAGGCTGAAGATCTTCTCCGAGTGAAGGAGAAGGAGTTGTTGTTCTTCAAGGTTGAAGAAAGCAAGGTGTTCCGCATCTCCAAGTGAAGGAGATAGGTAAGGCAAACATTCAAGAAGGATAGGTAATTCCTTGAAGGCCAAAGACTTGAAGAAGGAGTGGGTAAGTCCTTGTTGAAGGCTAAAGACTCCATGGTTCAAGTGGGTAAGTTCCTTCCATAGGTTGAAGATCCTTTCTTGAGGTATTAAGTCCTTAGATGAATGTGGTTGTTGTCTTGTAATCTTATGAATGAATATAAGAGTATCAAGATTGCAAAGTCCTGGAGCCTAACCACCTCTAGGTAGTGGACTGAGTCACTTCTAGTTTGAAGTGTGGAACCACTCTAAATCACTTTGTCCAAGTGTATGTTCTCCCTTGTCTCTCACCCTTGTTATGCATGTTAGTTAGGATTTCAAATTGGATGAATGTTTAAGTTTCTGCACTTAATATAATTTGGTGGTCGATTTCATTTTGTGAGATTTGTGAAGCTCTATTCACCCCCCCTAGAGCCCTTGATCCAACAGTATGCACATACCAATCTTTGTTGATATTATATCTTTTTCTCTTCTTGCTCGGTATGCTTCCAACCCTAGGTGAAGGACTTGGATGACATGGCATGAAGACTTGGGCTTAACTTAAATGTTAAAGCTTGGAGGCAAAGCTATTATGGTTTAGATTTCCCTCTACTAGATCCTTCTGATGTACCCTTTATGTAAACCCTTATGGGAGATGATGTTGAGGTACTTTTGTAATCTTATGATAAATTGAATATAGTAAAATATTTTCTTCCACTGCTATACTTTGGTTTTATGATACATTCATGTTTAATAAATTGGTTTCATCCCTTTGGCAAAAAATGTATGTTGGTGTTTGGTTTGGGATGTTGCCTTTTTATTTTATTAGGGAGTGGTTCCCCTCTGGGATCCCACTCCTTATAGCATGGTATCAGAGCCCATGGTAGTCAAAATCTGACTATTTCACTTTTGTCTCCCTAATTAGAAAATTTTCCTTGGATAGTTACCCTCTAGGTGAAAAGTTTGTCATAGAATTGATCTATGTTAAATATGTGATGATGTTTTAGGTGATATTACCCTATCAAATAGATTGTTTATGATTTGAATCTTTTGATGCAATAAGGTTTGACTTAAGGATGCAATTATATTATGAGGAGATAATAGGATAAGAAGTCCTAATATGGAAATATTGTGACTTGGTTTTCACATTGAATTTTAGCCAGCTTGTTGGTTTTACTTCGCAATGTTTCTTATCGACAAAAAATATATTTTCATTATACTACTATATGTACAAAAGTTTTCTAGATTTCATTGAAGTTTTCCTAAACTAAGTCACAATAAAGTGAGGTGTTTTTGGTAGTGAAACCCTAAACTAGTGCTAACCTTAGTTTTGACTTTGGAGTTGCAACTAGGATTGATGTAAAGGTGTAGTGTACCTACCCTTTGTACCCTTTGACTTTTGGATGTTCATGAATGGTTGTTAGGTTAGAGACATGAGGACCTAAAACTCAACCCTAGTTGGTTCTAACTTTTTAGTTGGATACACAAATAACATAAATGACAAACCCATTCACAACTAAAGGATACGTGGGTAACCCTAAATGTTGTTTGGTTTGACTTGTTAGGTTAAACCTTTTAAGGGGTGGTGAGTAGTTGGTTGTTGATGTTTGGATCAATAGATTTTGAGGACAAAATCCTTTTTAAGGGGTGGAGTGTTATAACATACTAGATCTCAAACCCTACCCTAGAAGTTTGATCTTTTGGACTTAGCCCAAACAAGGTTGAGGATAGATTTAAAAGATATTTGGATTAAACCTAATGAGCTAATGCATGTATAAATCACCCTAATGTAACCTAATGTTCTCACATTAGTCTTGGAAAAAATAATGTACACATTAATATAAAACTCGTGCTAATAATCCCACATAATTATTTTGGTGATAATATTAAGTTATGAAACATAATGGAATAAGCAAAAGTGATAATAATGAAATAATGTGCTAATTATGGCCACACATATTAATTATGACATAACTCATTAAAAGAAATCCCTAAAATGGAATCTAAGATAAGAATCGTGTTCCTTGGGTCCCAATTGCCTTGGGAGTCAAGCTTCACATTATTCACATAATAATAATAATTAATTTAATTCAATTTGGAAAGAAAAGATATGTGTTTTCCTCAAAATATCAAATAAAATAATAAATGAATCCAAAAGAGGAAAATAATCTTAGATTCATAATCTACACATCAATAATAGCATTTGGGTGAATTTTCATGTAATTTGGATAATCTTTATTATGTAAGTGAAAATAGGAGAGAGAAAGTGTGTAGAGCCTTCAAAGTATTACATAATTGTACAAACAACTCCAACATGTAAAATTGATGGCAAATTCATATCCAACACATTAAATATGACTTGTGGGTGAAGTTCCATAAAATTTGGGGAATGTTAAAGTCACTAATGCATGGGGAAAGAGAAAATAGGATTTGATTTATTTAACATATTAAAAGTTCCCAAAAGACAAATCTAATTGCACAACCGGAATCTATATGCTTTAATTAGCCTCTGTGAAAAATTTCACATAATTTGGGATTCGTTTGCACCCTCTATTGAGGAGAGAGAAAAGATTAAACAAATACATGTGCCACTTTATTGTAATTTTGTTGGGAATCGATTAATGGTGTCACACGCCTAATTTCTCTTATTTTTCACTTTTTAGATGGCCATGATCTTCTCGGGCCCCGATTTGATAGCTCAGGGGTTGTCTCCTACCCCGAGTTAGTCACAGGTCTAAATAGGTATGCGACTAGGATTTTCCGCAGACGATCTCTCTCTCTCTCTATGCTTGATCCCTACTCGAGGTTTGTGTATCAATGAAATCGTGAGGTCAAGACAAATCTACCCATCCCTTCTTTTTGGGGGTTTCCTGCTCTAACGAGGAAATGCCCAATTAGGGCTAGAAGGTTCCTCACCACTGCTTGACACAGAGGCAACTCCAGCCATCTGGGTATATATATTTGGATCCCTAAATGATCGCCTAGTTAAAATCTATGCTCTTCTAGTTCGAGCCATCACAACTTACACGATTTTTGTGATTCACTAACCTGCTTTCTGGTGGATAACTCCAACGACTACAAGCCAATTAACTCAGAGGTAGGCATGCTTACACCATGTGAACTATTTCTCCATAAGAAACCCTCCCTGATTTAGATCCATCTGTGGTCTCGTGAACTCGGTACTCACCTCTATTTTTTGAGTGACAGCTATGGCGCCCTCAGGGTGTTCTCTTTTCAATTACATGGTTTTGCTCCTCCTTTACTATCATTTAACCTCACTGAATGTTTTCCCAGCCTTTGATTATTGAACACTCAAAACTCAGAGCAATTTGATCTTATCTTCTGTTCAGGTCATAGCAGGGGTTGCTTATGGGTTCTTGACCTTGAATCTCGCCTGGTCTTGTGCTCTCTGAATTCTTGGTATTTTGACGTAGTTGATGGGTTGATTTCTGGGAGCTTTGACACCCTGAAACTCCATTTTGTCCTAGCTGTGATGTTGCTTCACGGCCATGGTGGATTTGCAACATTAGGGATGAATCCCTGATGTGGTTTCTCCGTTGTACCCTCCTAATTTCCTTCTTGCTTTCATTTTCCAATGAAGGCCATTTTAGTACTTTTGCTCGGTTTTGATCCTTTCCTTTGTGCTTATTGGGAACTGAGTTGGCTGTGGGACCAGACAAGTTGTCCTACGATAATTGGGCCATCTCAGCACGCGGTTCGTCTCTCTCTCTCTCTGTATCTCGCAAATAAATGATGTGATTTTTTTTCTCTTTTTTTATTGGCCGATTTTAAAAAATCGATAACTAATTATTTACTTATCCAAAAATTACAAATAAATAGTCGTTGGATTCATAAAAATAAAGGCTTTCTAATGGTATTGGTTCTTTCATATAAATCTGATGTGGAAAGTATGTGAATTTAATGGATTAATCAAAATAAGTAATAACTTGTAAAATTATAACTTAATATATATGAGTCAGAAAAATATAATAAAATATGTTTTGAACTCAGAAAAATATAACTAAAAACATGGCATGGTTTTGATAACCTAATTCACTAATAATAAAAAGGAGACTTTAAGGGTTTATGAATTAATGTAAATCTAACTCTAATTTCACATGCATGACAATAGGTGCTTTGGAAACCTAGATTTAGATCTAGAAGTGATCTTATACTATTAGACTCTGTGGAGAGGTATGCTTGCATCCCATATTATTTATATATTGAGAAATTTCCCTCTCTTATGTATGTTTTGCATCCCCTATTATTCTATGTTGAGCAATTCACCTATATATATTTTTCTCTCTTGGTCATATGGGCAATAGCCTATATACAATGTCTTTTCTTTTGAAAATCATGGTTCTTATAAACTACCTTATTTGATATTGATCTTGTGATCATGGATATTCTTTTGGACTTGTTTCATATGCTTTGTGCATGTTGGACTTATTTGATGGTATGTCCCACTTTGATGTGGATGTTTATATGTGCTTCTTTTCCCACCATGGTAGTGGATGTATATGTAGCACATCATGTTGGACATTCTTGAATTCATATTTCTTGTTTAATCTTTTGTTATGCATCATGTGGTGACTACTAGAATAATGTTGAATGTGCTTTTCATGTGGATGTTAAAATTCCCACATATGTGAATGTAGATGTTAAAATTCCTGCATACTTATATACATGGGCAGATGTTAAAATTCATGCTTGAGCAGATGTGTATCATTTCTTCCTCACCCCACATTTGAGTATATGTATATCATTTCCTACTCACCCCACATTTATGGTAGATGTGTATTTCCTACCAACATGATATATTATTCTAGTATTGTCACAGGTGGAACACATGGATGCCTTGATTGCATACTCTCTTTCTTCATTGTTATTTTATTGGTTATATTCTCTTATGCATGGTTTGGTAGTACTTACTTTTCTATTGGAAGCCTTTTATACTTGATGTCCTTAGTGCCATATATTGCTCAATTTCCTATTTAGTATGCACATACCAGCCTTTTCTGATGTTATTTATTTTTCTCTTCTTGGTGGACTATGCTTCACACCCTAAGTGAAGGACTTGGATGACATGCCTTGAAGATTTGGACTTAACTTAAGGGGTTAATGCTTGGAGGCAAAGTTGTTATGGTTTAGATTTCCCTCTACTAGATCCTTATGATGTACCCTTTATGTAAACCCTTATGGGAGATGATGTTGAGGTATTTTGTAACCTTATGATAAATTGAATATAGTCAAATATTTTCTTCTGCTTCTATACTTTGGTATTATGATACATTCATGTTGAATAAATTGGTTTCATCCATTTGGCAAAAATTTTATGTTGGTGTTTGGTTTGAGATGTTGCCTTTTTATTTTAGTAGGGTGTGGTTCCCCTCTGGGATCCCACTCCTTACATGAATATCTCTAGATTTAGTCATGTTGATGTAATGGGACAAGCCTGACACTAGCTTCAATAGTTTGACAAGTTGGTTGGAATTAGAGGAGGAAACATTCCTAAAATCTTCAACGGACTAAAGAACCACTCAATTCAAGATAACATCACTGTTGTGGAACTGTGAAGTGTCACTAGCCTTGAACCTGTATGAGGTCTTGAATTTGTATGCGGTAATAAATGCCTTGAATCCATCATTGTTGTGCATGCTTACGTGATAAGCAGGGTAGATACTACAAATTGTGTGTCGATGCGGGAAATGATATAGTAGATGACAACACATGTATGAGATTATTTTCTAGAAATACTAGAACATCTGACCAAGGAGAGATAGTCAATCACTTGCCATCACATGACCTTCAAATGTAAAGAACCAAGGGAATTAATTGCCAACATCACAGTGAATAAGGGGCACTTGCTTCATCAAATTTAGACAAACAGTTCATAGATATGGAGGCCTTCTTAGTGGGTTGTTTGCTACCTTCGTAAAGAATATTAGGGGTTGCTAATATTGGTGATTTAAAAGGGAGACAACTTAAAAGGATAAATTTTTTATGGTAGCAGTAGACGAAAGATGAACACACGAGGATGCTAGAGAATGATGAAACCATACTATTTAGATCGGGATGACTCTAGATGATATGATGACGACCCTTAAGAGAGAGGAAATAGAGATGACTGTTTAGAGAGGGTGATGGAGATGGCCATGGAAGCACCTTGTCGTGAGGGCAGCTACCGCCTGTGGGCGGAGACTGGTTTCTTTCTTTCTAGGGTTAGAGTCCCTAGAAAGAAGGCTTTAATACCGTGTTGGAAATAATGAGTAGATGATATATCCATACTATTGTTTATAAGAGAAACCCCTCTCCATTATATAGGAGAAGGTGCACATGAATCTAGAGAATTATAGACCTGACTAGACTTGATTTGACTCTATCTGGGTCTATAGATTTCATCCCATATATGATATTGCTTATACTTTTAACAAAAATATTTTGGCAATAGTTGGCACACTGATGCACTATTGACCATTGTTAATGAACTGATAGGTAGGTCAAATAGAAATTATGTGGCCCATCTCATCCCAAAATTTCTAATTATAATTAATTCAACAATTATTGTAAAAAGAAGCGAGATGTTCATTTAAGGTATAAGGACATAATTTTACAAGAGGGTCACATTATTGACATTGCATAATGGTTGGGAGCAAAGAACAAAAAAAGAAGACCGCCTTGGTGCCTTTGGAATAGTCACACACAAATTCAAGAAGAAGAAATAGACTGAAGATGCTCTGATCATCTTGCTTCATGTTCTACACTGGTTTTCTTCTTTTTATTCATTGTATCTTCATGATTTAAATCTTCTATCTTCTTAATTGTATAGTTAAACATGAATTCATGAGGAATAAAACATATTTATCTAGGATCCGAGTGTATCCATACATGAAATTACTATTAATGTCTTAGAATTCAGTTCAACATTGATATTTGTTGTGGATTCCATGAATGGAAGAGTGGTTTTAGTTTACTTTTTCTCTGTGATTGATTCGATATATATGATTTGTTGTTGATGAGCTTCTATTATATTGGATTTTCTTCATGAATGCAAGTCAGAATAGGTTTAACCATGCCCTTTGAGGGGACTAAAAATCGCAAATAAGCGAACCTTTCCTACTAGAGGGGGGAAATCCAAGAAGAGTGGAGGATTGTCACAACTCAAAGTGGGTTGGACATCTAGAGTTGCATCACACCTTTGCGAGGACTTGCCTTGTATGCCAACAAGACAAGGTGGAGCAGCAGCCTAGAGGACTATTGGAGCCACTTCCAATTCTTTAGAGACTGTGGAAAAGTCTTTCCATGGACTGAATCTCAAAATTACCAAAATCTAAAGGACCATCTACGAAATGGTTGTAGTTCATAAATGTATGGTGTCCTCTTCCCGGCCCTAATGGATTGTACTACAGAAGAAGTAGCTTGATTTTTCTTGAAACATATCATCAAGTACTGGTCCTCGAAGTATAATCACCGATCGAGGTTCACTGGTCGGACGGCGAAGTTGAGCACTGATCCCAAGACCTTATCCACCTTCTTTCACCCACAAATGGGCAAAGATCACAGGTGAATGCCTTGTTGGAGTTAATATCTTCGAAAGTATGTGAGTGCAAAACCAAAGAGATTGGGCCTCTTACCGTATTGATTTGGTCATGGGACAACAACCCTTGACCCCCAATACGGTGGCCACAAGTCTGATATATGTCGTTTGCACACCAATTCACTAAGATTATTATCCTAGAGTTTAATCCTTTTTTACTTTCCAGTTAAGGCTAGTATAGAAGGATGATCCCATAAGACAACACTTTTAAGATTCACTTTCTTTTAATCCTAATTGTTTTGAAATTAATATTTTTTATATTTTTGAAATATTGATAGAAAGTAAAATCCAATTTTGAGGGGGTTGATTAAACTAATGCAAGAAACTAAAGTGTAAAACGAATAAAAGATTACACTAAGCAAGGAAATTGAAAGATTAAACTAAGTAATAAAAATAAAAGAAGACGAAGGTTAGCATAGAATAAAATATTATCTAAAAATGAGAATAATATTGCAAGAATTAAAAAGAAGGCCATTCGAAACAAACGTTGGATGAACGGATGAAATTAGATGGGGAAAACATTGAGGCTTAGCCACCTTAGCCAAAGTGAAGGCCAAATCAAGAATACACGATAATTAAAGGACGGGAAGCGGGTATGAAAATTATTTATAAACAAAATGTGAGAAGAAATAATGAGAATAAAAGAGATCCAAAAGCACAAGAAAAGAGCCAACTTTATTGCTTGAATATAAAAATTGCACTAGAATATAAATTGATAGAGTTACACTACAAAATGAGTACAAAATTTTAGGACCCTTTTCTTAGTGGAGTCCCCCCTCCTTTTATAGGAGAAGGAGGGGTGGAAAACCCTGAAGAGGGGTGAGAAAGAATGAGTGGCGGATGTAGAAATCCACTGTTTGAAGGTTGCAAAATGGCCATTTTGCTAGGCAAAATGGTCATGTGGTGATGACTGGGCGTGCTCCTAGAAGGTTTGGATCGAAATCCTAAGAAGGGTTATGGCGACTCCTGTTTGGATAAAATCTTGGGCTCAAAGAAAAGTACTAAACGGTCATTTGGGATATGTGAGACACGCGTCTCGAATGTGACGTGGCTAGACTTGGGAACAGCAACCCAACCATAATTGAGCAATTGGCGGCACCATTTGGTTTCATTTCTTGGTCTCAAAGTAAGCCATGAAATGATCATTTGAGTAGACCGAGGCACCTATCTCGCACCACTGTACACGAAATCAACGGGTTGGAACCATAATCAAGTGGCGGCACACTTGCTTTTTGATGCGAGTCTAGGTCAAGTCGACCTAGCCGGCTGGGCTCATATGGATGCTTGTCTGGCTCCATGAGACGATCGTCTCGCCGAAGCAAGATGCCTATTTCGTGTGCATAGTTCAGCAGATTGAACCGAGGCCAAGGTGGATGTTTGGCTCTTAAATGAGGGGTCTTCAGGGAGTGAGTCGATCGCTTGGGCTCAAGGAGATGACCGTCTCACTAGCTCAATGGGTCAGAATGAACTTGGGAGAAAATCCCTGCAAAATTTGAGAAAATGGATAAGTATTTGCAAAAGTAAATCAAGAAATGGTAAATTGCATTTTAATTTAGAAATTAATAAAAAAAGTGAAAAATCTAATGAAAATGACTAAGTAAAATATTCAAAAAATGGATGAATATGCATCCATCAAGGTCCCACTGGGAAAATCCCACCAGCCCATTCATTTGCTAAGGGATGGCAAGAACAACATGGTCTGATCCTATCTCGAGAAGGCTTCTAGAAGAATGAAGAAGTGGGAAGACAAGAAGAGATGACTAATTTTAGGGGACATTATCAGGTAAATCTCTTACCCCAACAATTTAAGATATGAAGGAAGGTGCACAAGGGTGTGACAAGGGATGAGGGATGAAGTAGATTGAGCAAAGAGAGAGGAAAAAAGTAGCTCGACTGTATGAGAGAGGGACCATAACTTATTCTCACAGAAGGTGGCCAAAGTTGCCTACCATCTCAAATCGCCTCAAGATAGGACAAATACAATCAATCTTCTATTTCTTGGTTATGTGGAGGCTAGAGAGACCTCTAATCTAATAAACCAAACCAATTAGTCCTTCTATGTAAAGTTAGCTGGTGTGGATTCGCATAAGTCAAACAATTGACATTCCCAGAAACCCTACTGATAATACAACATCTAATACCGCTAGTGATCAAGTCATGACCTTTAGGTGGTTGAGCTGTTGAACTCCCCTCAATTCAATTGGACATGGATGAAACCTACCTAAAACTGACAATGGTAATGTGCACATCTTTGATGGGTCACAACTTCTAGGTTTGGTGGTAATTTCCTTCTCCCAACATTGTTGTGGAGGTTTTGTCCCACCCCTTATGCAGGAAAAAAAGAATTGGCCTTGATCATATTCTCATGCCTGATGGGTGGACTCATGAATTTGATGTTGAAAATGGTTGGACCATTCCTTTCCTATCAAGCCTCCCCTCTTCACGTTTGAAAAAAGACTCCTTACCGGTTGGGCCCTTGACCAGACACCTTAATTTCCAATCCCCAATGAAAAATGAAACAAGATATTTTTTTTATTGCCTCCTGGGGAGTTGAGCTACTTCATCCCTCACACGTTGGCGGGGGCTTGGTACTAGACAAGTGCCAAGGCAGATAATCTCTTTCTTCTTTCCACCTTCCTTTCCCATGATGACAAATCTAATGGGTTTGTAGCACCGGTTCTCCCCTCCTCAATCCATAGCATATGCATATTATGTATATAAGGAAGTAGTTGATTCCTCTTTGCCATGTAAAGGGGTTTCTACTTTCCTATTCCCTTCTTTATCTGCCTTCCTTCTTCTTTTTGTTGCAGATATTCATCCAGAAACATCTGTCTCATGGAAAATGTCTTAGAGAATATGCTACTCTAGAGGAAGGTGTGAAGAGTTAAGCTAGCCACGCACATGAGGAGGATTCATCTTTCAACTTCTGATCTTAGCACTTTCGACTTCTCATCGAAGATGCAAATAAGTACCTCTTTCGAAAGAGATGACATCTTTCTTTTGTATAAAGGTCATAGATATGTTGCATCCACTGGGCTGAGAGTACTAATCCTAGGTGCCTTAAAGAGGGAATTTTTCTATCCTAACTTCTTTTGGGGAGTAGACATTGAATACGAATCAATCTTCTGGTCCCTTTCTCTGACTATGGATGGTAGGTATTAGTTACGTACACTAGACCTGTACTTGTGCTATCGAAAAGGCAAAGCCCAATTCTTACCTCAAATTGTCCCTAACAATTCAAAACAAAGTTGGAATGAAATTGGATACACACTCTAAAACTGTGGATACAACCTCTATGAGTCATGTACGAGCTAATCTTAATACGTCGACTGATCAAGCATCAACTATAAGTTTTGGGTTTGTTGGTACACTATCTCTTACTTCTGTGTTTGAAATAACTCTACTCCTATGTCTCTTGCTCCAAACCTTTGGAAACAACATCATACCGACCATACTAGGAAAATGGATTCCAGAGCCTCTTGTATAAAAGAAACGAATTGACTGCACTTTCCTAACCTATGTTTTGTTTGATTTTACTACTGGCTCAACTCTCTCTTCCCATGCCAATTCCATCAACTGAAACCATAAGAGAGACTGCAAGCCACAAGCAGTAAGCAACGGTATGCCTTGACTATTATCCTTGCAAGTAGTTCAAATTCTCTTCTCATTGGATCTAGTTGGAATTGTAAATCTCTTTGATGTTGTGCTAACGTGGGAGTTCTTTGATATTTCTACCAATAATCATGGTGCAATTAAGTTGACTCGCTTCTCCTTGAACTGCATAAGAAAGATGGAGAGAGAGGTCAGTGAAGCATTATAGGAGAAAGAAAGGCCAAAGACTTCAAGGGAATGAGCAAGGAATGAATTCCTAGATGAGATGCCCCATGCACCCACATATGGACAGAAGGGTCGATGGTTTTGGGCATGGGGATTTACCCGTACCCCCTTCATCGGATGGTGCTTGTTTGGGGGGTACATGTCCACCCTTACTCCGCTTTAATAACAGTGTGAATGGAGAGTGGTAATAGCAGAAGAGAAGGAGGTCCTCATACAGAGTTGCACATAATGAGCAATGCGGGAGATTGGTGAATGGGAAGAGCTGACCCTTTGTTTCTCTCTGAGTCATGAGCTTGTTGTATTCGGTCTTAAAGGGACATCATTTGGGCCCCTCCCCACATCCTTGCATGGCTCACTCGTTCTTCCTCTTATCCCTTACCCTCTTCCCAATCCATATGGAGTATAGCCAAGTGGTAAGGCATCAATGTTTGGTAACAACATGCAAATGTTTGAATCTTTTTACTCCATCTCCTCCGATTAGATATGTCAAGAATGACTCCAGCGGTTTCCCTTTCCATCAATGGCCCATGAGTCCTATAGAAATCCAAAAGTTCAACTTGAACCTTCAGAGTGGAGAGAAGAGAGAAAGGGGAAGATAAACTCCTTTAGGATGTGGTTTGCACGGGCGCTCAATATATTGCTTATTTGTGTGTCTCTTCTCTGTCATTGCAATAGAGCAATTCTGATATAGCATCCAATCTGGAAAGCAATGTCCGGTCAATGTATCCCATATATTTGCTTTGTCCTACTTGCTTTTGTAAGCATTTCTCATGGGGAGAATCAGAATCACACATGAGAAAGAATTCCGTCCTCCTCTTTTGTATCCCCCAATTTGTTGAAATCCCAAAGCATTTTTCACCATCCTATTTACCCTCGTTTGGCTTCATAAATGGATTCTTAGACAGAACATATGTTCCTCGTGATGAGACTCTATCAAAGGCCTTGATGAAAGTGAACGGAAGAACCAATTCAATTCTTTCTCCCCACCATGACCTTTGTTGTTGTCGAAGGTTTGTGGTCTTTGCTCACAGATGGACACTGGAGCCAGATCCCTCTCCCAGTCGAGTCACTTTGTACCTCGCCTTGAGTATTAGTTGTCTTTGTATTTGCTTTTACCTACTT
Source organism: Alisma plantago-aquatica (assembly GCA_963693085.1). Lineage (NCBI taxonomy): Eukaryota > Viridiplantae > Streptophyta > Magnoliopsida > Alismatales > Alismataceae > Alisma > Alisma plantago-aquatica. The sequence continues at coordinate 831,701,333 of OY856413.1, read as the reverse complement.
AAGAGTTGATCCACACACTAGAGTAGCATTCTTTTCTTTCCTCGAGAGTAGACCGACATAGTGGATTTAGTTCTTTTTGCTTTTCTCGATCTTTTTCCAATAGATAAAAATCTCACTTTTCCCATAAGTCACTCCTTGCACTGGAAATTGATCTTCCTGATTCAAGGATGGGTTTATCCTTTCTTTTTGCCACCAAACCAAGGAAGGGGTGGCAGCTTAAATTAGTGAAAGGGGTTGATCTGAGACCTCTAGCTTCACTCGATTTGTACCTCTCTCTGAAGGTCTTCTCTATTTGCTTGCAATGCGTTGCAGTGGACTTTTAATCTTACACACTTTGACCAGTTGGTTGAACTTGTGACTAATACTGGGAATAGGAAGAAACATAGAAAGTAGCAAAGCAATCTGCCTAGTATAAAAGTCAAGCAAAGACCCGGACAGTGAAACTCTTTCTTTTAAGTGGGAAAGTGTTTGACTTACCTCTTATTGGACTCTATGTATTAACGACCAAGAATCCTCAAGGTATCTGTGAAATAGGGACAATCCATGGAATTGAAAAAACTATCAAAATGGAAGAATTGAATAGTGGTAAGTATATAAAAGACCCCTTTTTTTGGTTCTCTCCAAAAAGAGTATTGATGACCAATAAAAGTCTGGAGAAGAAGAAAGCTTCAATTCCCAAGTCAAGAGAGTTATATCCTAAACCAAACCTCTCTTTCTCGCCTCCCTCATTTGAACTAGACAAAATCCATCTCCATAAAAAAAGGAGAGGAATGAAGTAGCTCAACCTTCAAGGAGAGGAACGAATTAGCTCAACCTTCAAGGAGAGGAATGAGTACACCATTTCCAAGCATCCCTCGTTCAACATGCATTGTCTCTCGTCTCAATTGAAGACTAGGGGTTCAACACAAAATCATAAATCAACTCTACCAAGGATTGCCACGCATTTGTCACTAACTTCCCCCTCCCTTTTTTCATAACAAAATAAAACATAATCATGGCATCCCTCGAATGGCGTCAAAAAGTCTTCATCAATCATCGCTCCCCTTTCGTTCCAATTCTCCCACAACAGACAAGTCAAAAGTCACAGCATGTGGGGAAGGAGAGTACTCCAAAAAGTGTGGACTTCATCTCCTAGAATAGAAATAGGTATTCAAAGTGGTCAAGTCAGGGCCCTAAAGTATATGAAAAGGAGGTGATCATTCAGTAAAGCCAGGGGAGCATATATTGTTTGGTTGGTAAGATATTCTTTCTTCTCGCAGGAATAGAGAAAGAGTCAAAAAATTTGATCTCTTTCCATCATGGAAGAATCTGAGAGAGGATGAAGAACTTCTTTCATTTTTCTTTCACTTTCAATTTTCTTACTTTGCTTTCATATCTCCCCAAGTCATGAAAAAGATCTGCTTTATCAAAAAAAAGTGATGACTTGGGAACAAGACTTCTTCACTTAATATATAGACACAAAAAGAAAAAAAATGTTCATGTCAAGGGGAAATTCAAATAATACATGACCTATCTAATGTCATAAATCGAGGCCAACTTTTCTCCTTTCTTCAACACCTCATAATTTCTTGAGAAACCGTCATTCACTCAGAATGATTTCATCATAAATGAGCCCATATGCCAATCAGGTTCCCAAGTAGGGCCTCAGATTGAAGCATCAAAAGTAGAAGGGAGAATAGGGGTATTAAGAAAATGGATTTCCTGAGGATATAAAACCACAATCCCTTTTGGGGGGAAATACATCTGATCTCTACCATGGGTGCCAAAGAAGAATGAGAAGAAGCCCCAAAAAGAGCAACAAGGAACATAGCCTCCGATACTATGAATAGAATAGAACCATATTGAGCTCCTAATTCCACTGCTTTTATATGATGTCCTTCAACGTGGATTCACGTAGAACATGGCACCACCATATGAACATGGTGTATAGGATCAGTATTAGGCCCAAACTGAGAAGTGTTGCACCCGAGAAGTTCAGTAACTGAACTCACTGGCACTCCATCTGATGGATGCCCCTACTCTCATTCGGATTCTAAACAAAGACAATGTCACACTAAACTAAAGGTACGGGGGGTGGGGTGGCAATAGACCTCGAGACACACAAACTACCAAAGACTCCCTCCACCATTCTATAAGAAAATGCTTGCATGTAGGATTTCTCTCTATGGTTGCATCTCCCAGTGGTAAGAAAACAACAACCCCCGGTCAGGCAGTGTAACCTTGTCAAAATGGATGAAGGAGAACTCTACTTTGCCTACCTATGTCTGCTTTGTAGCACTCCACCTACATCTCCTCCAGTCATCAACCTACTGCTCATCTCACCATGTCTCAGTCGTTGAACAATATCCTTGGCATTTCCACCTCAGCTGCAACATAAATTTAGATCATTCTTCATCACCATCACATTCCCTTTATGCCATCTCGACCTCATGTGTGTGACTCTTGTATGCAAGCCAAATACACAAATTTCCCTGACATTAACTGAGTCTGTCATATTTGAGTTGGTGTTTTCTAACATGTAGATGTATCATGTACTTTCACTCTACCTCCTTTGATTAAGACTAGGGGATGTTCCTATGAATTATGACCTTCACCTGGAATGTAAGCAAATATCTCATTTTGAGATTCGAATGGAAAAGGATGAAAATTTCATCATGACTGAAACCATACTTCTTCTTGTGAAAACTTAGAATTTTCTTTAGCTTTAACTCTAATACATTGTAGTAGCAGGTGACACTCTAGTTCTTTGTGCTAGGTTTCATAAAAGAAGCGCATCATTTCCAAACATATGTCAGGTTTCTCTTACCTAAGCAATATGTTTTTCTAGAGAGGGAAGTTGTTGTCCCACCCTTTGATATTCCATTTATATTATATAAAGAAGAATCTATTTATACAAATAAGATTCAATTTATATAAAGAATGGTTAAGTAGACTTGTGAAAAGGAATCCCCAACGACCTGCTCCGTAGGAACCGGTTCTGGAATGTTTAGATCCAGCTCAGTTGGCACCAAGTCTACGTGGTCCAATCAGGATTCCCAAAGGGGAGGGAGTACGGGAAAGGGGGGGACTACCCCTGACTCAAAACAGGATCCTACTAGAGAACCCAAATATTCAATGATCTACTTTGGGTCAAGGAAGGGAAAGATGACATCCTTCAACTCCCAACCACCTATGAGAATGTGGCAAGTGAAGCAAACTTACTATTATCCCAAATGGCTAGGAAGTGAGCGAGTCTTTGAAAGTCTTGATATTCACTGCTAGGTAATGAAGAGGTACAAAGTGACTAGACCTTCAGGGAGAGGAGAGAAGTCACTCAAGCAAAGCGAGAGGTGCAACCATTAGGGAGAGGAATGAAGTCACTCAATCATAGCAAGAGGTGCGACCATTAGGGAGAGGAACAAAGTAACTTGAGAAAAGCGAGAGGTGTGATAGTCAGGGAGAGGAATGAAGTCGCTTGAGCAAATTTCTAGAATAGGATTTTGCTTAATATCATTTGGATGGACTCATATCCTTTCATGTAGGAGAGTCTTTGATTTGAATTTGTATAGATCCAACATGCCTTCTTGAATGGACTTGGGCTTGCTTACTGGGTTGGAGGAATGGACTTCGGTCTTACCACAAGTGCCATAGAGTCTTAGGTTGTCAGCTTTGTCTATCGACTTGTATAAGAGCATAGAATTAGCCTTGTGCTTGTGAGGTTTTGTTGTTGTACACCAATTTGAAATAATTTTATTTGTATATGAGATGCCACAAGTAGGGTTTGTCCAAGGAAGTATGATATTATGATATGGAAGGATGAAATTCTACTCTACAACACCTATTTGATAAAGTACTATGGGTTAAACACTAAATCATTTTTTATACAATGATGTATTTTCATGGCAAAACCAATATTCTAGAGCTTCTTAAACCTATAATTTAATCCAACTCTATCATTCACATGCTTAATCATTAGTATTTTATGAACTAAAATCTAGCCTTTTAACTTGTTTAGCTAACCACATAGTGAGAAATTTCTAGTGGCCCAATTCCTTGATGAAAAATATATTACTTGACCGGGCACTTGCATCTAGTAAACACATCATGTTTGTGGCATTGTTGTCAAGGATTTATGAATGAAACCACTGGCACCTTGAAACTCATTATACAAGTAATCTCCTTTCTTAACATTTATCAATTGTCTAGAACTATAATACTCAATTAGGCATTGAATTTATTCCAAGATATTTCTTTATTACAAATATTATTTCCTTTTGCAAAAAAATGCACATGGATCCTAATTAATATGCCTTGTAGTAATCCTCATGCTTATAATAAATGCATAAATATGCATCCAATGAGATGTATCCCAACTGGTCACAACACATGGCCCCTCACAAAGATTCTCGGGTTTGACTCCTACTGGAAGTGTCATTTGCAAATGAATTTCCCACAATGTTAGTTGATCTTTGATGTGACTTATTGAGATACTAGTGTGTGGGCACACGGGTCTCCTGGGTTTACCACCCCTACAATCTGGTCCTTTACATGGGGGGTTGGATTTCTCTCGGTCATCTAAAAAATACACGAATATCCCTTCCTAGTCACAACCACCACCCATACGCCAAAAAATCCTCCTTTTCCTTAACTACAAAACTCTCCTAGGGAATTCATTGTGACCATTCAAATTAATGGTTCAATTTACTTTTAATTACTAGGGTCCTGTTAGAGATTTTTATTGGGTAAAAATGGAAAAGATCTAGGAAATTGAGGTTGAGTAGAAATTATATAATGACAGGAGAACAAGTAAGGATATTTTAGATGCATTAGATTGATGTGTGGAATATTATGTTGAAGATGAGAACATGCTAGAGCATGAAGCACAACTCACACTCTTCCACCAATATGAACAATCTCTCCTATCACCTACCATTGAACCGTCACTTACACTCTCACCTACTAGGGACTGATTTTGAATATGATTGAAATCTAGTGAGGAAGATGAGGCAAGTGATGAAGGAATCAAGGTGGGATCCAATTTGGTACATGTGTTTGGGACATGAGTGAATTTGAGGATGATACACAATACAATTAATAAAGAGGATGAAGAAAGTGAAGAATTGGATATTTGAATTAACAAGGTAGATGCATTTTACTTTAATGATTACATAATTCCTCTACCACAACATCCATATCTTCACCCTTTAAGGAAAAATCTATATGAGTACCCTAATGTTGGATTTTGAGAATCTAGGTGGGGATATAAACGAATATGAGGGAATGGAACTATTAGAAGAGCATGAGTCACATGCATTCACCATTTTTAAAACCCATCCACCACAAAGCCCCTTATTATTTAACTTGAATCCTAGAGAATATCATCTAGAGAACACATGGATGCCTTTTCATATTTCCCATTAATTATAGATGGGATTGATTCTTTGGGTATGGTCATAGCAGTTAAAGCACAGTCATCACATTATCACTCACCTCAAGGTCACCTTTTTTACACATTCTTACACATCAAGACTTGGGTTCCATTCATCTTCATGAGTACAATAATAATTCACAAATTGGATGGAATTTTTGTTTTACACCCCATTCTATTAATTCCTATTCATTCTTCATTATTGTTGCTAAGTACTTGATTATCCATACGAGGAGATGGAAAGATCTTCGTACCAATCCAAGACCTCCTAATTTTGGTGATCAACATGTGTCCAATAGGAGACGTTAAATTGTGGTGATTATGGGAAATAATTTTCTTTCTCTTATGTTATTTTATGATTACCATAATGTTAGAAAAATAATTTTTTGAAGTACTCACAAACTCATCACTGAGAAATCTTATTTTTTTTGTAAGACTATCAAGTATTTGGGAGAAGACACCACACCATGTTAACCTTTGTCATACTATCAGTTTGGTATAATTGTTCTAGTCTGTCCTAAGGTCTACTTGATAAGGGATGCTATAATGCATCTATGTTGTTAACGTATATCATTCTTATCTTTCAATTGATTTTTCTTCCTTAGAGTTATTGAGCTAGTATTTTATCTCCTTAGAATGAAAAATGAGAGGAATCAATCTGAGTCTTCATTATATTATTTAACCAATCCATTCTTGCTTTTCCAAATTTTCACAATTAATATTAGATATTATAGAGCATGATGAATTTAGAATTGACTCAAACTCTTCAGCCTTGAATTGATTTTACTGGATTTTGATACTTCGATTGAACTCTATCAAACACCATTGTTGGTTTATCATGGAACCTCTTGGGGATTGGATTTAAAACTCACATGATTTTCGAGTCTAATGTGACGGAGTTGTACCATGGTTGTAAAATATGATGTATATTAGATGTGGAGATCTCTATCCACCCTCATCCAACCAACCACCATTGTCGAAATTGTGAGCCAACTCATTGTAGTGCTGAAGTAAGAAGGCATGTTATTTTTACATTAGAATAGAAAAACAAAAGATCTAGCTTGCATTTACATTTAGATTGCATAAGTTACATATGAATTGCATACATAGCATGTTGTGTTAGTATATCTAACTCCTTGTGCATTTAGATCTGAATTAGACATTTTGAATCACTCCCTACCTACTATTTGACAAAATCCCCATACATAAAATAAATTATTTTGAAAGGAAGGGCATCTTTGTTAAAAAGCATATGGAATGAAATGAGAGAGAAGAAAAAAGGAAAAGAAAGTGAAGGGAAGAATAAGGAACTAAGAGACAAGGATAAGTGCATACTCTTAATAGTAATAACTTGTCCTTAATCATTCATGAACAAAAGTGTGAAATATATCTAGACTCATGAGATGCACCTGTGACACACACTCTCATCATAAGATGATGCATTCCACATGTTGCATCATTCATCCTTTCATTCTATGTTAGTCATCAGGCACATGTCATTCATCATTTATGTTTATATCATGTTCTATTACATTTGATATGCATTGGTTTTGGAAGTTTGTCTCAAGTCACCTATTCCATCCACCCATTTCCCTATTGACATTCCACCTCCATGTTCTACCCTTCATTGAGGTTTCATTAGGGGACTACTTCCATTATAGATTTCGATAATACAAAGCAATGTAGAAGTACAGAGCCACACAATGCACTCAATGTGTTTAACTGCTATCATGACTGTTTTTATTGACATGTCAACTTATTTCTCAATTTCTCTGTGGACCTCTTACGTAACCACATCTATTAGTTTATGGTTCACTAGTTGTTTGGATCGGTCTGATACCTATTTAGTTGGGAGTTTTACTTCTAGAATGACTTTGCCTAACATCCACCATTTTCTTGGTCAATTTAACCAATTATAGGAGTAGTCATTGCTAATGGACGAGCAACAATTTAAGTATGGGGGAGTTTGTTCCATGCACAAATATTTGATTTTTGTGCTTATTTTAGATGTGGTTTCATTGAAAATTTGAGCATTATTACATAATACTTTGATTAATTGTTAATAGATAGTCGTATACTTGTTAGTATGTTGTACCCAGTTGGTAAAAGTATTGATGTGTGACTGAGAAGTCACAGGTTCAAAATGCCCCGGCCACAGAATGAATGTGTTACAACCCCAATTTTGGTTTCATTTGCTGAGAAATATAATTTCTCATATTAAAAATAAATTAACAAATAATGAATGGATGCATGATTTTCGTTTAAAATAGCCTTGTTGATTGCTTTGTGGGCTTTATTGGCTATTGGGCCCAATAACAAGAATATTCAATTAATTAATGAATAATTGAGAATTTGAGATAAGAAAGGTGTGGAAACCTCTAGAAGGCAAATCCAAAGAGGATTTCGTGCCTCTTAGATCCTTGGGTTCCAAGGAGTCCAAAGTTGCAAAGAAAAGGCAATAAGAAAAGAAAATAGCAATTAAGTTTTTCCTTATTAATAAAGAAATTGAAAACATTGATGAAATAAGGAAAATATGTGAAAAGAGGTATAATTGGATAATCCTAAGTGGGATTTCGTATCCCAATGTTTCCTAAAGGTAAAAGGAATACTAATGAGGAAAATAAGAGAGAGATAAAGAGAAATCCACAAAAGGAAATATTTTAATAAGAAATGAAACAAGATAATGAGAATAATGCATATTGATGCATTTAAGGATAAGGAGTATTCCTTTAAAAAGAAATTTCGAATTCTTAAGGTTTTTTTTGGGATCCAAAGAGTCCCAATAAAGAAGAGGAGAGAGAAAATACCCATAATAGCAAATAGTAAGATAATATGATACTTTATTAATGTTTTTGGTATCTTTGTGAAAAAGGAAGTGATTTCTATTAAAAAGAAGATAGAAATTCGTGCCCAAGAACTAAAAGGCAAGAGTAGAGAGAATAAGGAAAAAGGTTTTCAATTTTCTAATTACCCAAATAGTATGGTTATATTAGAATTATATGAAGAGAGAGAAGGTTACTTCATAATGAAGGTAATACCCTTTTTGAATAGGAAAAATCCTTGCTTTCTTTGTGGGCAAACGTTCATAGGCGTGGGTACCCTTCTATATAAAGGGGTAGACCCCCTGGATCGAGTTTTAGAGATAAATCCCACGACTCCTTCTTTCCTGTTCCTTCTTCTTCTTCATCCGAACCCTAAGCAAAGAGTATAGCAACAACCCTATGCAGCAGGGATGCGTGGGGTCACCACGATCGATGATCAAGGTTCCAGGATATCAAGGGAGAGCACCGCCGTCGTCTCCATGCCCAAACCTGGGCAGGGCTATCGCAGCTTGGCTGCAAATGTGCAGGTGGTTGTGGGCGCGGACAACGTAAGTTGCTCCCTTCGGACGCAAGCTGAGGACACCCTGGAGTGCGGGTAGATCCGGCAGAGACCTGGGGTCCTTCTCCGGTGGCCGGAGATGTCCGGAGAGGGCGGCCTAGCCGCACCTGCAGCTTGCTAGCCGCGGCTGCGTTAGGTCACGCGGAGGAAGGGGACGAACTGGCATTAGACAGTTTTGCCCCTCGAGGATGAGAAGAGCCCAGGAGCCGCTCGGGGGTATAAGAGACAAATCGAAATGTTTCCAATAAGGCAAGCCGCGCATGCGCAGGGTGACGTGGCAGAACCGGATTGGCTCAGGTAAGGTTTTAATGCAAAATTCATAACTAAATATTCGTAGCTCGGATGGGTTCGCATAAAATATGAAACTTGCTCATAAAATCGAGAGGAATCTAAATAAAATATAAATGAAACCTGATTCCTTATGCAATTCGGAAAATGATGGAAGGTATCAACTTTAATGTGTTAATGTTTAAATAGCCCTATTTTGATATTATTAAAGTGATTAGTAGGGTTTAATAGCTGATTAAAGTTGATATTAGCCTGTTAATGATAAAAAGAAACATTAGGAATAAAAAGGATGAGTTTTGCACGTTAGTATCTTAATTGAGAGTTCATGAGCATAAATAAGCATTAATGGGCCTTGAAACCCTAATTTTAGTAAATGAGATTATTAATGGCTTTAATTGATTAATTTCATGATAAAAGTTGGGATATGCTTAATCTAAGCTAATTCGAGCATTAAGTTCTTAATTTGTGGATAAAGGCCCTAAATGTAGTAATTAGGGTTTTCTGGTGAATAAAAGATGGAATTAATGGAAAATCGAGTTCATATGTGATTTGGATCATAATGAACTATGAATTGATGATAAATGCGTATAATGATCTTGTCATGGATTAAAGGGATAAAATAGTAGCTTTAATGAAGAAGAAGCTTAATTGATGATTAATGTGCCTGTAATATGAAAATAGGGTTATATGTTGTTAAGATAACCTTAATATTAAAGAATAGACGAGATAATTAGGGTTTATGAGTAATGGCATAAAATTAGGGTTTAATATGGTAAAAGATGAAGGGAAACCCTAATTGTAAAATGAAACCCTAAAATGGATACAGAAACCCTAAAAAGGCTAGTAACCCTAAGGCACGAGTAGATCTATTAGTTTTGTGTGCCATGATCAATGATAGAAAATATTGGATGAATATTTCAGGATCGAATTGTGTACTTGCTTGATTCTGGATTACTTGCTTGTTTGGAATATTCTGCATCTAAGTCTGCCTGACAGGTATGTGGTTACGCTTATGAATAACCGCATTAGTTTCCCGCATGTTTGTCGGATGGTTAATCGCATTGATTGCAATTAAACTGGTTGGATGATTCATATTTGCAAATTATAAAGTCACTATGATTATCACATTAATAATAGAATTATGGATTCTTGCACCTACATGCCACCCTGATGGATGATGCCAAAGGTCAGGCCTAGATGGGTAGACCAATAGACACCTTGAGTGGTGACCCCAAGCACCAAGAAGGTGGCCTATGATATTGCATGACTAGTGGGCACCATGAGTGGTGACCCCCAGGCACCAAGCTCGGGATTGAGAAGGTGGCCTTAAGTCATTGGCAAAAGGGCACCCTAAGGTGGGTATGCCAGGGTTAGGGAAAAAGCGGTGGAGAAGGTCATATTGAAAAGTGTAAACTGGATTGTTAAATAATTTGCTTGTGATTATTAAATTGTTAGCCATATGTGCAAAGTTTTGGTTGTCCCCACATACCAGTATATTTCAATATACTGACCGACATTTTGTTTGTCGGCGTTTTAGGTACAAATGAAAAGAACAAACAGTAAAGTGGCATATGTGGAATTAAATGAGAAGTAACGTACACAGGAGGATTAGTTAGAGTAACATCTTCATGGATAGAAGTTTAGAAAACCCATCTTTTAAAAAGGTAAACAAAGTTTTATTTTATACCAGTTTTTAGCTTTAGTTGGTAAAGTTTATTTAATTATTATTGATTATTTGTCGAACCTTTGATCCTGTTAATTGAATAACGGCTCTGACCTTCGGGTCTCCCTTAATTGGGGGTTACCGGGAGACGGGGTCGTTACAGAATGAATGTCCAATTTTAAATTCAATCATTTTAAGAGTAATAATGCAATCATTTTTTCATATTTATATGATATGCTTATATATGCAACTTTAATTGTAAATACTGTATAGTTTATTGGTAGACATTTTTTGCATCCACACTCATGTTTTTCATGCAAAAATTCCTGAGAGACAATGCATCGACACATATGGATATCAGTACAATGTAAAAGGTTTAAAGTGTCGATGTATCAACAACCATATTAATGCTACATACATAAGATGACTTCTATAATGTCTAGCATGTTGATACAATGTAAATACATTTTTGATGCATCAACAAGATAGTCAATGGCAATGCCATTGCATGACCTATCATTTCTAATTATGCCTAACAATTGTCATAAAATGAAGTGGAATGTATGCTTAATAGTAATGGTATGATTATATAGAGGGGGTCACATAATTGTAACTATATGACGGGTGGGAGCAAAGGGGGTCACATAATTGTCACTATATGATGGGTGGGAGCAAACGAGAGAATAAAGAATACTACATTGTGCCCACACAGACCAATCAAAGGTAGATTCAAGAAGAAAAATCAAATTGAAGACACATAGATCCTCCCATTTCATGTTCTATACCAAGTTTCTTCTCGTTATTCATTGCACCCACTACTACAGGACCTACCTTTAGTGTCGGTTATTTAAAGCCTTTAGTGTCGGTTTCTAAGCGACACCTATGTGGGCGACACTAAAAGCTCACCCATTAGGCGTCAGCTCCAAAACCGACGCCCAAACTCTTCGCGCGCCACCGAAAATGCACCATCATGGCACTATAGGCGTCGGTTATTAGATACGAAACTGACACCCAAACCCTTCACGCCATAGAAAGGGCGCCATCTTGGGCACTATCAGTGTCAGTTTTTTACAAATAATCGACGACATATATCTTCGCGCCACAGGAGGGCGCCAACTTGGGCACTATAGGCGTCGGTTATTAGCTAATAACCGACACCATATAACTCCCAACACGGCCATGCTGGACAACACGGCCGTGGTGTTAAGGAAATAGATGTCGGTTTCTATTAAAAACTGACACTGTAACCTATTTGGCGTCGGTTTTATACAAATAACCGACGCCTATTGTTTTTTTTTCTGTCAGCCTGTAGACCTACTGTGGCTGGTCGCAGGATGAGAAACTTGTTCAGTTCAGTTATGAACTGCAGGTTTTACGACATCCATTGATATCAGACGACAACAGGCCACAAACTTGCAAAATTAACAACAAAAATATTCACACATGCATTTAGCAATGCAACCTGCAGTTCCATTTTATTTTCACACATTTAGAAACATTCATGTAGCTAGCAATCTGTAGTTCCATTCATTCACATTCACACATGTAGAAACATTAATATAGCAACCAACACTTTCATTCATTTTCACTCAGACACATGTAGAAACATCCAGACATGTAGAAACATTCACACATATATTATAATTCAGAAACTCATTTACAAAATATCATTGTTTAGTCATTATTCACGATCAGGATCCCAATTATATTTTAAAGCCCCCACTATTTGTATGGCAGTTGCCCATTCTTCTCTTACTTCATTTAATTCTCCCATCGTATAGGGAGCATGTACATCTGGTAAGTCTGTTCCTGTAGTGGGGTCAGCTTTAAACACCTGTAAAGAGAATGATGTATATATATAATTGATGAGCTATAAATAAGATTGATATATTTCATAATATCTAATGAGACTATCAAATACCTGAGCAATACAATCGATGTCCATACAACATGACAGACTAACACATATATAGTACATAACAACAACATCGTCGAATTTACATACAACACTAGCTTGGTACATATATAGTGGGACTTATAAGGTGACGATCCCACCTGGTAAAATAGGTTACCGACAACTACATGTTACGACTCGGAGGTCGTGATTCAGCAACCATATGCATTAGTAGGAGGACAAACAGATCACCATATGTTTGTCCTCCTGCTAATGCATACGGTTGCTGAATCACGACCTCCCAGTTGTAACATGTAGTCGGTAACCTGTTTTAGCAGGTGGTATCATCACCTTAGTCCCACTATATATGTATTAAGCTAGTGTTGTATGTAAATTCGGCGCTGTTGTTGTTATGCACTGTATATGTGTTAGTCTGTCATGTTGTTATATGAATCGGAAGCACTTGTGTGTGCTGCACTTTATGTATTGTATCTGTATCATGCTTCTCTTCATTGGGGCTTCTTTTGCTGTTTAGCATTTGTATTAACTAGAAGATAATGAAACATCAAATCAGAAAATGATATTGATATTAAAAAAGTAAACATTTAGCTTCAATAAAAAAATATAAACATGCATGCCTCTAAAATTGTGATCTTTTATCAATTAACAATCCTTCATTGTGATCTCCGCGCACATATAAGTCATCATTAGCTTCTTCAATATTTTGTGGAGTTGGCAACTCAACTGAGAATGGACTGGAGTCATCATATTTATCATAGTACTCTTCTTCATCTATAGGATCTTCAATGAACTATCTTTTACCATGAAGAACAACCGACCATTTATCATTTGCATGATCATCGATATAAAATACTTGTTTCGCATGTTATGCCAATATGAATGGTTCAGCCTTCTCGCCAATCTTTTCAAAGTTCACTAAAGTGAAACCCAATTCATCCACTATAACTCCTTTGGTGTTATCAACCCAATTACATTTGAAGAGTGGAATTCTGAAATCTATGTAGTCAAATTCCCATATCTCTTCAATGACACCGTAATATGACATTTTAGCTTCATGTGGACTCTTATCCTTTGCACTTGCAAAAAACATAGTCAATGCTTGAAGGGTGACCCCACTATTTTGGACGACACTCTTATCATCTTGGCGCTTTGTGTAATATGTGAATCCATTAATGTCATACCCTTCATAAGACATAACAGTCAACTTTGGTTTAAAGGCGAGGCATTTGATAGTTTCAGTAATATCATCTGGTGTTTGAGATAGTTGATGTAAGAGATCTTCAAACCACATAATAAAAGTCTTGTTATTCTCTCTAGCAAGCCACATTGTATTGGCTCGAGGATATTGTCTTTTGATGAAATTGGTATGTTCCTCGATATAAACGTTCACTTCGTCCATGTTGTGTAAAATATACAAATGACCTTGTTCCAACTGCTCACAGCTGATTACTTTCACACGTGATCCCAAAATTCCTTTGCCAAATAGCTCGTCAATATTCTTGTCATTATCAGGAGTGTCATTACCACTGAGATAGTCATTGCAGAAATCCATAACCTCTCTCGCCACATAACCTTCAATAATACTCCCTTCAGGCCGATAACGGTTTCGAACATCACCTTTAAAAACGCTCATGTATCGTTCAAAGGGATACATCCAATGCAAGAAAACCGGTCCCAAGATTTTCACTTCCCTAGTCAAGTGGACAAAAAGATGTACCATGATATCAAAGAACGAAGGAGGGAAATACATCTCAAGCTGACATAGGGTAACAACCACTTCTCTTTGCAAATTATCGAGAGTCTCAGGGTCAATAACTTTGCTGCAGAGACTGTTGAAAAAGAAACAAAGTCTGGTGATTGCAAACCTTACATGCTTCGGTAATATAGATCGAATTGCCACAGGCAATATTTGTTGCATTAGAGTGTGACAATCATGAGATTTAAGACCTATCAACTTCAGATCTTTCATTGATGCTATCACAGACATTTTTCTCAACGTGCATTACATCGATACGATGTCTGACTGTCAAAGAACTCCAATAAGGAAGATCCCAAAATATTGACTTCTTCTTGAATGAAGAATCGTCACTCCGTGTAGTACATTGTGATCTCTTACCAAATTCATTGACAAAGTCTTTTACTCTTTCATAAACAACCTCCCCTGGTATAGGTTTAGGTGCACTGCGTAGTCCTTTTGAAATAATACACAATCATTAGGGCATGCATGTATCTTCTTGGCATCCATTCCCATTGGGCACAACAATTTCTTTACCTGGTATGTTGAGATTGGCAACTCGTTTCCTACAGGAAGCATTTCTTTTAACAAAGACAGCAATGACGTGAAGCTTTTGTCACTCCATCTATTGTTAGATTTCAACTTATACAATCTCAACACAGTGTTAAGCTTCGTAAACTTAGTACAACCTATGTATAACGACATCTCAGCATCATGCACAATGTTTCTAAAAATGGGAGGTGGATCGATGTGCTCTACCCCACAACTATCTAGCATCGCATAAACGATGTCTACTGGAACTGGTTCATTCACATCTACGTCATCGTAGGCAATTTCTTCTTCCACACAAGCACTGCTATCGACATCCACTGGTTTCGGGTTTGAAATCTCTCCATGTCAGTGCCATTCTGTATAGCCTTGTATAATCCCATTGCACATGACATGAGTTTTGATTTCATCACCAGTGTTGACTTTCAAGTTGTTACCGCAATGCGTACATGGATAGTAGAACCTATCTCCAGGTTGTTTCCTATGTTCCTCGGCAAATCTAATGAACTGGTCAAGACCAGAAATAAACTCTGGGGTGCAGTGATAACCTCCTATTTTAGTCATTTATCTTAGTCTTTTTCCTTAGTTTTCCATACTCTTTTTAAGTTTAAACTATACATAATCCTAATTTTACTCCTTTTTGTAAATACACCATCAGACTAACTTTTTCCTTTTATATATGCAAAAAAAGCACAAAAAAAATCATAAAAGAATAACCCAGCCTCAAGACCGAGTGGATTCAAACGGTCCCAAGACCGCATGAAGCCAAGCGGTCCCGAGACCGCATGGAGTCAAACGGTCTCAAGACCGCATGAAGCCAACCGGTCCCGAGACCACATGGAGTCAAACGGTCTCAAGACCGCATGAAGCCAACCGGTCCCGAGACCGCATGGAGTTCAAACGGTCTCAAGACCGCATGAAGCCAACCGGTCCCGAGACCGCATGGAGTTCAAACGATCTCAAGACCGCATGAAGCCAACCGGTCCCGCGACCGCATGGAGTTCAAACGGTCTCAAGACCGCATGAAGCCAACCGGTCCCAAAACCGCATGGAGTTCAAATGGTCTCAAGACCGCATGAAGCCAACCGGTCCCGAGACCGCATGGAGTTCAAACGGTCTCAAGACCGCATGAAGCAAACCGGTCCCGAGACCGCATGGAGTTCAAACGGTCTCAAGACCGCATGAAGCCAACCGGTCCCGAAACTGCAATGAGTTCAAACGGTCTCAAGACCGCATGAAGCCAACCGGTCCCGAGACCGCATGGAGTTCAAACGGTCCCGATACCGCATGAAGCCAACCGGTCCCAAGACCGCATGGAGTTCAAACGGTCTCAAGACCGCATGAAGCCAAACGGTCCCGAGACCGCATGGAGTTCATACGGTCTCAAGACCGTTTGAAGCCAAACAGTCTCAAAGTCCAAACGGTCTTGAGTCCCCAAACGGTCTTGAGGTCCAAACGGTCTCCAAACCGTTTGGACTTCACTCAAAGCCTATAAATAAGACCCCAAGGGTCCTCCAAAGACAGATCTCAGACGTCCAAAGGCTGCCCCAATCGTTCCAGAACTCTTGCCACTTCCATCCTCCGCCCTGGGGCTGTCGGTCTGAGGTCCATACTCCATCCTGAAGCTGCTTTCTCCTTCTTCGTCAAGAAGGTGGGAAGGGGAGATCTCCTCATCATGCAACCTATGAAGACTGGTGGATCGTTGCCCTCTTTCTCCAAGGGGTTGACCTTCTTCCATCCTTGTGGGGACGATGCTCTCTCTCTCTCTTCTCGCCTCCTTCTTGGTCTTAGTCATGAGGGAGTAGTCTTCTTCACTAGGGTGCGGGGAGTAGCCCCGCTACCCATACTTTCATATCATGTAAAATGTAATCCTTAGGTTGTAATGTAGAGTTCTTATCTTTGTCGGTTCAACATCAAACGATTAATGAATACTTGTTGCTTGATCTCCAACTTGTCTTATCTTTTATCTTTTAGTATGAATTGTCTACGTTTGTACTATTAGATTCGAAACTCGTTTGCATGTTGGTTCTTGATGCATGTATCCACCATGTATCTGTTTCGGTATCTAGAAGTGTATCTCAAGAAGTGGAGTAAACTCACTATCATCCGTTGCACTTTCATACTATGAAATGGAATCAGTTGACGTATGGAAGTGCAACCTTGGTAAGTCGAGGAACACACTTTGCGAGGGGAATGATGTAAAGTAATGTGACCATTTGATCGGGAATGGCTGGCGTTGCAACATTCTCGCACTTCTCGTAGCTAGGTTATCTGAAAGGAGACTAGGTCTACAAGGATACTAACTGACCGAACTCTTTTTGCAAGTTAAGTTTTGCTTTACATGTGTTGATCGATGTGTAGTGGCAGTGAAAAACTGATCACACCCTAGTGATCTTTATCATAGTTTAATTCTTAGATTTGCTTGCTTTCTTTACTTTTCATGTTTTAGTTTAAAACCATCAAAATCCAACTTTTCGATATAAGTGCCAACTAGTGAGTAGCTAAGTGAAGTTTTATACGTTTTTCATCTTGTTGCTTGCAACAAGACCGTTGTCTTTTTGGTTCGATCCTAAATTTGTACTATGATAAGGCTTCCATACTCTTATGGGGTTGGAGTTGTTATCTAAGCACCAGTTCTAGGTAAACCTAGAGAGAACATCAACTCCCTTGGGTTTTTGGTGCATCTTTGGGACTCCCATTGGAACAGTGATCTTTTAGTGTAAGTCCCAGCTCCATCAAAAAATGGCGCCGTTGCCGGGGACAACGGAACATTGTTATTTCACTTAGTACCTTTCTAGTTGGTTAGGATTTTACACTTTCTTTTTGAATCATAACTCTATATCTTCTTGAAACTTTCATATTTTCACTATTATCTAAAAGGTGTTCTCTTTTCTCTACTCAGGTAGAACACATGCATGCAATCACCGCATAGTCGCGGATTCTCCCCTGATCCGGAGTTCGACTTCGAGGTAGAGAGAAGTTTCCACCGCCGAATTCGTCTCAATTGCCAATGCGCTAGACAAATGGCTGACGAACAGCACCAAGCTGCTTTGATAATGGATAGAGTTAATGCTGCCATCGCCGCACAACGGGTACAACTTATCGCAGACACCCGTGCCCAAATACAAGTGGAGATACGAGCAGAAGAGCAAGCCTGCATAAGAGCGGAGACCGAGGCTGCTCAGCTCGAGTTACGAAACAAGAAACTGAGGGACTATGCAGTCCCGAAAAACTACGAGGACAACCACCCAGTCCGGCCTCCGATCATCAACATCCCAAACTTTGAGATCCGGACCCAGTGGATCCAGATTATGCAAGGAATCTCCTTCTCTGGAGGTTCAGGAGATGATTGCATGGACCATTTGAAAAGGTTTAAGGCATTATGCCGCCTGGTCCCGCAAGCCGGTATCGCTTTCGACGCGATAATGCTCCATCTGTTCCATTTCACCTTATCTGGAAGGGCCTTGAGTTGGTATAACTCATTGGACAGAGAACCTATTATAACCACTTGGGCCCCTCTAGAGGAAAAATTCCTAGAGAAGTTCTTCCCACCCTCGCTGACCTATGAAATCAGAGGGCAAATCAATCACTTCTCCCAGCTACCTGGGGAAACCCTCGCTGAGGCATGGGAAAGATTTAAGGAACTTCTACGCAAATTCCCTCATCATGGAATTTCACAGAATCAACTGATAGAAACTTTTTATCGGGGTAAGCGATGATATTAAACAATTCCTAGATTCCTCATCTGGAGGAAATTTCATGAGGAAGAACTATGAGGACGCTTGGAAGATTGTTACTTTAGGAGCTGAAAACCAGTCCAACTGGGGACGGTCAGCTGGAAAAAGTGTCCTTAAAGTTTTTAAAGCTGAGGAATCTATGGAACTGAAGTCAATAGCCTAGGCATTGAAAACAATCGCTCATAAACATCAAGCCCTTGAGACAACTCTAGGGGAAATTGATAAGAAGAAAACCCCACTGGTTCATCAAGCCAAAGCCATCACAGGATCCTGTGAGGCTTGTCATGCTTCGGACCATCCGACTCTCTCTTGTGGAATGCTCTATAATGTGATGATGGATCTGCATCCACCACCACAACCATATGAGTCCATCACTAATCAGGTTGAAGTTCAGATTCCGGAGCAAGTCAACTCCATCCATACTATTCCCGGACAAGTTTACTATAATCCCAGTCAACCAAGGAACCATCCTGGGTTCCAGTATGGGAATCCTTCCGGAGCTACGAATCCGCAACATCAGACACAAGGGGGATTTGATAGTAGGCTGCCTCCAGGGTTTCCAAAAAATTTTAACCAAAGTCAAGGGAACCCAAGGAACAATTTCGCTAGGGCTAACTACCCTAGAGATCAATCAGCCTACTATCAGTACACTCATCCCCCGCTTCACCCGCAGTTGCATACTCAGCAGCCTCAACAACAAAGCCCTCAGAAAGATGCTACTGCGCAGCCGGAGGATGAGATATCTTCGATAAGACAAATGCTACAATCTCAACAAACCATGCTGGCCAACCAACAAGCCCAACTGAAGGCAGTTGAAGCCCAGCTCGCCCAGATTGCTGCACAACTAAAACCTCCGACGGGCACTTTTGCTGGGCAGCCCGAGTCGAACCCTAAACATGGGCCGAATAGACATGAACAATCAAATACTATGCCAGCAGCATAACTATGTTTTAACTTCATCGAGCCAGCGATATAAAACCAAGGCGCTACTTGGGAGGCAACCCAAGACTTCTACTCTATGACCTATTCTTTTTTTTCCTTAAGCCTTATCTTAAGAAAATACAAAAAAATCTACATAACCAAAACTATCAAAAAAAAAAATCAAAAACAAACAACATAAAAAAACATAAATAAAAAACAAACACAAAATATAAAAACATTTCTGCCTTTGCCCTCCCAAACCGTTTGGAGCCAAACGGTCTTGAGACCGTTTGGAGCCAGACGGCATCAAAACCGTTTGGAGGATTACATTTTACATCATGCCTTTCATATCATGCATTTACCCATACTTTCATATCATGCCTTTACCCTTGGGGTCCTCAAACCGTTTGGAGCCAAACGGTCCTCAAACCATTTGGGACCAAACGGTCTCCAAACCGTTTGGAGCCAAACGGTCCTCAAACCGTTTGGGACCAAACGGTCTCCAAACCGTTTGGAGCCAAACAGTCTTGAGACCGTTTGGAGCTAGACGGCATCGAAACCGCTTAGAATACAAAGGGTCACCAACCGTTCCCTATAAATATTAACCCTACCCCTTCGTCTTTCTCTCTTCGAACTTTCGAACTCTCCAGAGCGCCTGTGCGAAGAACCTTCTTGCTGCTTCTGTTGCTCCCGCGTGATCGCTCTTCCGTCCACCAACCACCTGCAAGGTAGTCCGACGACCTCAACGCACGCCGCTCATCTTCCTTGCCGCCTTCATCGTCACCGTCTGTACCGCCATAGCAGCCTTCTTCGTCGACGGCTCTAACGATCGTCTGCAAATTTATGTCATCTCCCGCAAGTTTCTCTTCCTACCGCAACCATCAGCTCTGTCCTCCATCACCGACTTCATTTCCGCTATCATCGTCATTTTCACCATCATTTTCACCACCGCTGTGGTCATCAGCGCAACCTCCGCCTCCGCGCCGGTTCATCTTCGTCTTCACCCACGCCGGCGACCCTGCGGCTCTTCGTTTTCCAAACGGTCCCTAAACCGTTTGGCACCAAACGGTCTCCAAACCGTTTGGGACCAAACGGTCTCCAAACCGTTTGAGACCAAACGGTCTCCAAACCGTTTGGGACCAAACGGTCTCCAAACCCTTTGGGACCAAACGGTCTCCAAACCGTTTGGGACCAAACGGTCTCCAAACCGTTTGGGACCAAACGGTTTGGTTGGGACCAAACGGTCTCCAAACTGTTTGGAACCAAACGGTCTCCAAACCGTTTGGTCTCCACATCCATTAATCTTTCACAAAATTACAAAAGACATAACTACAAATAAAATCTAATTTGTTTTAAATCTTTTGCTCTAACTCATAAACTCTTATTTTTCATAAATGGCATCACTAGCAAACAAGACCACCGGCTCAGGAGTTGCTCCCTCTCAGACAAGGGAGCAAATGATCGAAGAGCTGGACAGGCTCAAGAAGATCAGAGATGTCTTCAACACCACCAGAGCAGTCCCACCAAAGACTAAAATGATGGATGTCTTGTGTGAGATTGCCCGCCTCACAAAATGTCTAGCTGAGGCATCTGAAGAAGAAGTAGAAGAAATCTCCTCTAATGACGACGAAGGTTCGGATTACACACCGAATCCTGAGGAGGAATCCGCCGCCGAAGATCACAAGAGGAAACGTAAGGTCTTGGAGACTGCATCTGGGCAGCCCTCCAAGAAGCGGGCAAAAAACAAGTTTGACCCGTTTCCGCCATGGACCAACCCCTCGCCAAACCTTCCATCCCTGCAGCTACCATCGCTGCTACTACCACTATCACCACCATTCCTACCACCACTATCCCCATCACTACCACCACTTTCATTCCCATCACCACCACGATACCACCACCAGAGAACCTCTTCATCCAAACCACCATCTCCACTGATAAAACCCTAAAACCTACCAAGTATGTCTGCTCCAGCATACTAATCAAGATGGGGATATATGATCGTATCTTCAACATGCTAGACAAAGTCAACCTCACCAGGTTGTGTCTAATACCTGAAGTATCTTACTACGAACCCACCACAGAATTCTTCTCCTTTCTGACCAAGGAGCCCGTTGACAGCACGGATAAGTCTCGAGATGGGGGTGACAGAAGGCTTGTCACCCAAATTTTTGGCAGCAAGGTCATCATAACAGAGAATATGCTGAACTCCATCTTTATCGACGACCAGGAGCAGCTGCGAAAGGCTAAAACAGTGGGAACCGATCATCCAAAATTCAACAGACATACATTCTGGAAATCCTTAACCGGGATCCCCACTTACGATGCAAAGACGTGCAAGGTGTCAAACATACACTCTGGTTTTGTGCGCACTGTACACAAAATCATCGCTGGCGCACTCTTCCCCAGGACAGAAGGGGGGAACGTTATAACCTCTGATCTTTTTGTTCTCTGGTCTATTCTTAACGAACAGCCAGTTAATATCGGCCGTCATCTGATCCAGATATTCTCAATCTCCATCCTGGGGAAAGATATTTGCATGGGGGGTCATGTCACATCTATCATCAAATATCTTAAGATGGACAAACCATTACCCCGCTGCACGCAACTAAAGGGCGACATCCTCACCAACGAGCAAACTCTGAAGAACTCGTTCATAATCAAGGAAAAGGATGGAAAACTACACTATGTATTCTGCCCTATGGTCAAGTCATCAAGGACTCTCCTCCCGCTCCCGGAGTTAGCACACTATGATATGACACAGCTCCTCTTCTCTGACGAGGAGCTTACTCATCTTCTAGCTTCGGTTAAAAAACTTGAAAAGAAAGCAACAGCGGGTCAAACAGAGATGAGTATCACAGCCCTGACAGCTCGACCTACAAAAATGCCTGTCAAACGGCCTTCTAGAAGGCTGTTGCAGGCCCAACAGCTGTCGGGGACACCAACATCTCGGCCAAATCCGGAGGCCGAGCAGTTCCACGAAGAAGTCTTAACAACATCCTCCATCAACTCTTTTATCCAGAGTCTCCACGAGTAGCTAACCACTGCCACCACCACTCCGCCTTCCACCATTCCAACATCTACCACTCCCTTCCTCCCCACATCCACGCAACCATTCACATCCACTTCTTCACCCATTTTTACGTCGGACTTCCCTTTCCCCATCCCTATGCCCGACTTCACCACCCTTCCATTTACTCCCGCAGTTTCCACCCCATCATTGTCGCTACCACCACTTTCGCCTCAAATACCACCACTTTTCACATCCGCCACCACCCCGACACCGCTGGTGACTACATCCACAGTCACTACGCAGCTCGGGGCATCATCAGTGTCTCTTCCGCAAGACACTAACACCGTCCCACACAGACCCCAGTCATCTCACCCTTCCACTCCTGGGGTCCCTTTTACTAACATCGGTGAGGAATTCGGCCGTCAATTTGACGCTGTCCGAAACCTCCTCACTGATCCTTCTAACATTTTAAATTCTATTTTTTCTTGTGTACAGGATTTATCACGACAGGTAACCAAGATCGACGAACAACACCGAGCCTTGCCTACCTTCCTCGAAGGCATCCAGCAATGACAGGACGAAGTGGCTAAGCAAGTTGAGCACATCAACAGCCACACCAACAACCTGTCGGACCTGGTCCTTGGAGCAACGCGTCAGCAAGAAGCTACAACACAAAAAGTCGATGAGATCTCCAAACAGACTCAACCTCTGCCAGAGAATCTCCGCAAGCTTGAGCAACATCAAGAGGCCCTGAGCATGCGCTTAGCTACCATTGATGGAACACTTACGCAGCTACATCATCACCAAGAGGAGGCAAATAACGATTAAACCCAACAGCTACGTGCCCAAGTCACAGAACTGACAGCACGTCTCCTCTCCGCCGAGGGCAGATTCACAGACCTCAAAGAAGCCCACAATGCACTGCTCGAAAAACACGAGCATCCGCAAGTGGCTTTCGACGAGCTATAAGCCACTCATCGGCGGTGTAAAAAGTCTGCCAACAAAAAGCAAACAGACAAAGTTGCGGATGACAAAGATGACGATGATGAAGAAGACGACGACTCCGACTCATCTGCTGACTCCAAGAAAGATACATCTTCGGACGACAAGCATGATGACGGAGAAGACCCCGGGCATGCAGCAGGACCCTCCCAAAAAGGGTCCGACAAAGGTCACCAGGACAGTGACCATCACCCCAAGTCCCCACACAATGACAATGTCAACATGTCATATGGGGATCAATTCTTTGACTATTCAGCTATGGGGTCCATCAGGGAAGCTGCCAAGGACGCGGCCTATGATGTGTTACAACAATGCATACTAGGAACCAGCGCCAGCCCACCAAAAACCTCTGCTCTCTTCTCAGCACCTTCTCCCCCTTACCATGACGAGGCAGACCGAGTAAGTCTAGACACGGACGAGGATCTTGACTCTGCCTCTGACTTGGACGATAATCTAGAGGGCCATGTAGAGGCCTTCGAACAACCTGCTTCTCCTCCACCACAAGAGCTTCCCTCGCCACCTCCTCTGCCGCACAAAATGCACGACCTAGATATGGCATCCATCTCTACTTTAGATGCTCAGGACATTTTTATACTGAACACTATAGTGGACGATGCAAAAGTGGGGGAAGACATAATCTATCATAACACCAAAACCAGGCGTAAGTTGACACGTGAAGATTTCCGTTGCATCCTATGACCTCGGTCCACGGTGCCAATGGCGATCTTCCGTGTCCTCCTCGCCAATTGTATAGAAACATATAGAAGTCACAAGCGGAAACAACCGGTTTTTAATGCTTCGCCCGCTTTGTCTTTTGGCCTTTTATACAAAGACATACGTGAAAAATCGGTTGAGCGGCTACGGATCGGTTTGGCACGAAGGGCACGTTATCTTACACTGCCCTTCCAAGTCTCGGACCACTGGCTTTTTATGATCGTGGATACCGAGGCTCGGGATGCCAAAGTATACAACTTCTGTAGCACCGTGCTACCATCCGACACAATAAATTTCGTAGGAGAAGCAGTAGGAGAAGCCAGGTGTATACCCTTCCGGCTGCTTAAATTAATCTAGGCTGCACGCCCATCTCTTCGACAGGACTGGAGCCAACCATGGTTCAAAATCAGAAACCCTCCAGTCCAAGCCACCGAGGGATCTGGGGATAGCGCTTTCTGCACCATCCATCACATTCAAGTGTTGAACCAGGAAATCCCATTCAATGACCTAGTAGCTGAAGACTTTCATTCCTTACGTGGACGTTACGCCATGGAACTCATCTATGATAGACGATTCTTCAACGACCCAACTATGTCACCAAATGATGTTCCTCGCTACCTTTTCTCAGCTGTCCAGCGACGACAACGACGACCTTTCCGACAAGTTTTGAAGGAGTCAGAGCAGACCAAGTCGCCAGAGCAAGATAAAAGCAAGAGCAATCCTGCTTACACCATCAACCCAACATTTCCTAATTTTGATCACGATGCTTGCAAGGGTCTTAACGACCTCGAATTGCGTACCATTATGGCGCGACTCTCCGTAGAAAAAGATGGCCTAGTATACATGTCTCGAGACATACTCGTAATGGCAGATTCACTGCGAGAGACTCTACAGGATAAGGGATCCCTTTCTGTCAGCCTCATGGCCGCCTACCAGTTTCTACTTGGCCAAACCAACCCAAACACATATATGGCGTCTCCATATATGAAAGATGATCTCCTAAAGCTCAAGAACCGGCACAACCGACGCACTGATCTCATATCTCCAACACACAACGCTGAAGTTCATCATGTTACCCATCCTGTATCATGAGCATTGGATTCTCCTGGCAACAAACCTCCCAGACGGAACAACCACAATATACAACAGTTCCGACAGCCAGTTCAACGCTAGACAGCGACACTACGTCGTGACGCCAAAGACGCCAACAGAAGTAGTGGCAAAGGAGTGCGCCGAGAAATTAATCGATTTTCTGAGTCAGCATACAAAGGCGTACGACAAAGAACATTTCCATCGCCCCGCCTTCTGCCACAAATGCCCCCAGCAAATATGACAATCGAACGATTGCGGCTTCCACGTCCTCTACTGGATGTACACCATCATTGTTCTTCAAAGACCAGTAGAGGAAATGACTGACGTGGACTAGCACGCTTTACGAGGACAGTTCGCATCCAATCTACTTCGTTCTCCGGGGGCAAATGAAGATTTACCTTAACCCGCGGCCCTTGTCCTAATGACTTCTCAACCTATCACTTTGCCACTCTGGGGACAGAGTGCGTGATAAGTTAGGGGGGGGTACATTAGACAAGGGCGAGGTATCAATTTCTACACTCCTCTTTCTATCTAACACTTTCCATACAATTCTTTATTCTTAAATTTTTTCTTAAACAATTCTTTTTACAATTCTTTTTACTTAATTTCTTTTTCAAAAATAGTCACCTCAACTAACTCTAGAATCATGTTAGTTCCTATAAGTAAATAGCACTTAGACATCGAATGGCGATTTATCAATTTCCACCCACTAGGATTTCCATATTTTTGCTTCAATTCTTCATCTGACTTTCCACAGGTCAAAATCAAGGCAGAAATAAGCCAAGATCTCGAGGATGAGAGGGAAATCAGGCAACTTCCAAATCAAAAAGTTCTACAAGTGGACCACAAACCAAATAAGTGCACGTTGAAAAACTTTAAGAACAGCTTTCCTCTCTTCAAAATAAAAGAGGCTTGGCCGCCCAAAATAAATTCTCAAAAATCCCAAAACCCAAGCCTGTGAGTTATTGAATAAAAGCCAGAGAGACGAATAAAATTATGAGAGTTGTGCCACGCATAAGGATCTATACGAAGAACTGATGAAAGTCAAACCCGGCCGGCACATTCCGCTGCCCTCACAAAGATAGATGTGTCGTGCCCGGTAGTGAAACCCTAAAGTTTCCAAGTATATGAAAGGCTCATAAAGGACTCGCCCGGCCGGTACATTCAGCTGCCCTCATAAAGGCAGATGTGTCGTGCCCGGTAGTGAGATTCTAAAAAGCATAGATAGCCCCTCCCCCACTTGAAGGGGGAGCTACACTTCAAAGCCTTTAGCCAACCCTCATACCCTCTCTAGCTTCCAGTAGGTTTTTTCAGAGAGGTATAAAGCTGATTAGAGTCAACAACATGCACAAAATAAGGTAGTCCCAATGCAAACTTTGAGATACGGAAAGAACCTGAGATCCAAGCAACTCTCGAAATCCAAAAGAATCAAGGCATGAAATAAGACTTGATATGACCCCAGGGGAACTCAGGTCAAGAATTGAAGCAAGAGTATGGAAATCCTAAATAAAATCGCCTTGCCATTACATGTCTCAGCTCTATCTAACTTGAGGACAAGCTAGACTCTAAGTTAGGGGGGGTGATAACCTCCTATTTTAGTCATTTATCTTAGTCTTTTTCCTTAGTTTTCCATACTCTTTTTAAGTTTAAACTATACATAATCCTAATTTTACTCCTTTTTGTAAATACACCATCAGACTAACTTTTTCCTTTTATATATGCAGAAAAAGCACAAAAAAATCATAAAAGAATAACCCAGCCTCAAGACCGAGTGGATTCAAACGGTCCCAAGACCGCATGAAGCCAAGCGGTCCCGAGACCGCAAGGAGTCAAACGGTCTCAAGACCGCATGAAGCCAACCGGTCCCGAGACCGCATGGAGTCAAACGGTCTCAAGACCGCATGAAGCCAACCGATCCCGACACCGCATGGAGTTCAAACGGTCTCAAGACCGCATGAAGCCAACCGGTCCCGAGACCGCATGGAGTTCAAACGGTCTCAAGACCGCATGAAGCCAACCGGTCCCGCGACCGCATGGAGTTCAAACGGTCTCAAGACCGCATGAAGCCAACCGGTCCCGAAACCACATGGAGTTCAAACGGTCTCAAGACCCGCATGAAGCCAACCGGTCCCGAGACCGCATGGAGTTCAAACGGTCTCAAGACCGCATGAAGCCAACCGGTCCCGAGACCGCATGGAGTTCAAACGGTCTCAAGACCGCATGAAGCCAACCGGTCCCGAAACCACATGGAGTTCAAACGGTCTCAAGACCGCATGAAGCCAACCGGTCCCGAGACCGCATGGAGTTCAAACGGTCCCGAGACCGCATGAAGCCAACCGGTCCCGACACCGCATGGAGTTCAAACGGTCTCAAGACCGCATGAAGCCAAACGGTCCCGAGACCGCATGGAGTTCATACGGTCTCAAGACCGTTTGAAACCAAACGGTCTCACAGTCCAAACGGTCTTGAGGCCCCAAACGGTCTTGAGGTCCAAACGGTCTCCAAACCGTTTGGACTTCACTCAAAGCCTATAAATAGGACCCCAAGGGTCCTCCAAAGACAGATCTCAGATGTCCAAAGGCTGCCCCAATCGTTCCAGAACTCTTGCCACTTCCATCCTCCGCCCTGGGGCTGTCGGTCTGAGGTCCATACTCCATCATGAAGCTGCTTTCTCCTTCTTCATCAAGAAGGTGGGAAGGTGAGATCTCCTCATCGTGCAACCTACGAAGACTGGTGGATCATTGCTCTCTTTCTCCAAGGGGTTGACCTTCTTCCATCCTTGTGGGGATGATGCTCTCTCTCTCTCTTCTCACCTCCTTCTTGGTCTTAGTCATGAGGGAGTAGTCTTCTTCACTAGGGTGCGGGGAGTAGCCCCGCTACCCATACTTTCATATCATGTAAAATGTAATCCTTAGGTTGTAATGTAGAGTTCTTATCTTTGTCGGTTCAACATCAAACGATTAATGAATACTTGTTGCTTGATCTCCAACTTGTGTTATCTTTTATCTTTTAGTATGAATTTTCTACGTTTGTACTATTAGATTCGAAACTCGTTTGCATGTTGGTTCTTGATGCATGTATCCACCATGTATCTTTTTCAGTATCTAGAAGTGTATCTCAAGAAGTGGAGTAAACTCACTATCATCCGTTGCACTTTCATACTATGAAATGGAATCAGTTGACGTATGGAAGTGCAACCTTGGTAAGTCGAGGAACACACTTTGCGAGGGGAATGATGTAAAGTAATGTGACCATTTGATCGGGAATGGCTGGTGTTGCAACATTCCCACACTTCTCGTAGCTAGGTTATCCGAAAGGAGACTAGGTCTACAAGGATACTAACTGACCGAACTCTTTTTGCAGGTTAAGTTTTGCTTTACATGTGTTGATCGATGTGTAGTGGCAGTGAAAAACCGATCACACCCTAGTGATCTTTATCATAGTTTAATTCTTAGATTTGCTTGCTTTCTTTACTTTTCATGTTTTAGTTTAAAACCATCAAAATCCAACTTTTCGATATAAGTGCCAACTAGTGAGTAGCTAAGTGAAGTTCTATACGTTTTTCATCTTGTTGCTTGCAACAAGACCGTTGTCTTTTGGGTTCGATCCTAAATCTGTACTATGATAAGGCTTCCATACTCTTATGGGGTTGGAGTTGTTATCTAAGCACCAGTTCTAGGTAAACCTAGAGAGAACATCAACTCCCTAGGGTTTTTGGTGCATCTTTGGGACTCCCATTGGAAGAGTGATCTTTTAGTGTAAGTCCCAGCTCCATCATGCAGTGATTGCAAATTGACATCCATGATCTATCCATTCTATGATCAAAGAGAAAACAAGTATATATTAGGACAAGATTAGGGTCTAGGGTTAACAAATACATGTGATGTCATTATTATATATAATAAATGTGTACCACCTATCCATTCTTGAACACCTAATCTCACTAGTAAGTGTATAATGTGTATTGGGTTTTTAAGAAAATTTCGGCAACATTTTCCCGTTGTTCTCCAAGTACACATGTACTTAGAGAACAAACGGGGAAATACTGCCGAAATTTTCTTGAAAACCCAATACACATTATACACTTACATCCTAAGCGAGATTAGGTGTTCAAGAACAGTCCCAAACCAGGGACTATCCAAGATTTACTCCTAATGAGTAAATCTTGGACGGGTTTCTAGGCCAACAAATAATGTGTTGTCATTCTTATACCTAAAATCCTAGTTCTTCAAGTTAGGGTGATTATTGATGTCTTTAAAAGCATGATTGGCAATTTAGGGAAAAGTTCATCATTTACATTCCAAGCATGTCACATGTGTGCATTACAGTTCATCATTAAGCAAGATATAAGTAAGTATGACGTCATATTAAAATAGACTATACAATATGAGAAAATAGTAGTGTAATCATGTAAATGGGAACATTCATGGGAACACACACTTCAGTTATAAGCATTCATGTAGCAACTTTCAGTTCCATTCATTAATCTCTTTTTACATCCACACACAGGGGTGTACCCCTAAACAGTAACTAAACAAAGGGGTTGGTGTACCCCTAAACATGCGCATAATTAACAAAACTATTAATACAGACAAGTCTAGATAGATAGACAACTAAATACTGCACCAACATGGTCCTGCATGCATCAATAACTTCTTTTTTATGATGAAGCTGTGTCACGAAGCTCCTCACTGTATTTAGACGAATCTGAACTGACAGGGGCCTCAGATTCAGATTCCTCATAGATGATATCCGACGCCGTGCGCTCATACCGTAGAAGATGATCGGGGGTCTCGCAGTTGCTGTTGGTTATCCAAACTTTGATGGAATTATGGCCAACTGGACGGAGAAAAAGCATGTTCCAACGGACCACATGCAGCTCTCCAATCCAATCACGCCAACCGGATTTTGATACAAGATTTCCCGCCAAATCATACTCAACCTCGATAACATGTGAATAATTGCCAAAAGTTAGGGTCACTTTACCAGGCATGTAGTGTCTTCCTTTTAGAAAACGCCAATGTTTGGGTATGACCAATTGGTTTAAGGAACGATCATCTAGGATGATGTCCAATTGTTCTTCAATAGGGAACGTTAACATTGACATAGAGGCCCAGTTCATAGTGACTGTTATGGGTGGACAGAGACTGCATAATATTAGTGTAAGTACATATAACGATGTTATATATTTTCAGAAAAAGTTGTATAACATCAGTTAACCTTTTATTGCTTGTCATAACCAACTTTATTGTGGTAGACATGATAGCTTGAAAAGAAGTCTACATATGTACTTACAGAACAAATGAGGAAATACTACCAAAATTTTCTCCAAAACCCAATACACATTATACACTTACATCCTAAGTGAGATTAGGTGTTCAAGAACAATCCCAAACCGGGGACTATCCAAGATTTACTCCTAATGAGTAAATCTTGGACGGGTTTCTAGGTGCTTACTAAAATAGAACCATTATATGGAACTAATCCTACATTATACACATACTTTTCATGAGTAAGATAATGTGCACTTCATGGAATTATTAAGATCTGAATATATATAAGTTGTTTCCATTTAGGGAAAAGTTCATCATTTACATTCCAAGCATGTCACATGTGTGCATTACAGTTCATCATTAAGCAAAAGAAGGGTGATTAGGATTCTCACCAAGAATATAGCTAAACTATTAAACAATGATTATAGATAAACTATTAAACAATAGACTTGCCACACATAAAACACCCTATACAACTATAAAACAAAAAAGTATTAAGTATATATGCATGATACAATAACTATTTTGCATCACATTACAACAGACTTATCATTGATACCTTACTAACTTATTGCTACATTTACATATCATCACTTGATCAAAAATTACAGCAGTACATTTAACCAAAGTATGCATTCTAAAATCTATGTCATGATTAGTTACATGTATTTACTTGGATATACAGCAGTACGCGATAACTATGTCTTACATACAAAGTATGCATATTAAATTAACTAAGGCTTATCATAGAACATGTATTGTATAGACAATAGAGGATTCAGCTCAGTAGAAGCACAAAATCAGTACCTAAACCCTAAAATCACACCTTTTTAGCATTTATTCTAACAGGTTTATGTACATTAATATGTGTATGAGCCCTAATTAAAACTGATTCTCATAGGAAGTAAATAAATTAAAAAAAAACGCCCAGCAGCAGGGCGGGCACCTTGAGGGAAGAGGAGCAGAGGAAGAAGAAGAAGGCAGGGCAGGCACCTTGAGGGAAGAGGAGCAGCGGCCGGAGCAAGTCCTAGCAGCTGCCGGCGGTGAGGAGATGAGCGGCAGAGAGGGCGGCGAGGCTAGGAGACCTAGCTGCTACCGGCGACGGCAGAGAGGGTGGCCGGTGGGCGGGCGGGCGGCGACTGCTTCTCGTGGCGACGGCGACGAGCGGTGAGCACGGAGGAAGGAGCGGCGACAACAGAGCACGGCGGCAGAGCACGAACGGCAGGGAGCGGCGGCAGGGAGCAAGAAATCGCCGGAGCTAAGGAAATCGGGAATGAAAAAGGGAAAGGGGAAGAATCGGTCGGGCTGGTGAGCTATTAAGTTGACAATAAGTGTCGGTTATTAAAAACCGACAACTAAACACCCTTTAGTCGTCAGTTATTTAGCTATGAACCGACGCCTTTTGTAAAATTTTGGAGCCAATTTTTTCGCTGGAATTTTGGGTTTGGCGGTTGAGTTTAGGTGTCAGTTGTTTATTAATTAACCGACACTTAATAAACGCGGTACCCGTGTCTAGCTGACCTTCGTAGATTGGATGTCGGTTTATGTTATCAATCGACACTGTAGCATTTAGGTGTCGGTTTTTGTATACAACTGACACCTGAAAAAAGTGACTTTATAAGCCATTTCTGTAGTAGTGACCTTCATGATTTTAATATTATCCATTCTTTGTTGCATGGTGAAAAGTGAATTAATGAAAAGCTAAACATGTTTGTCAAGATCTAGTAGTACCCCGACAAGAAGCTAGTGTTAATGTTTTAGATTTCATATATATAGTGATATTTATTGTGAATTCCATGAATATCAGAGCTCTTTTAGTCAATATGGTTGACCACGACTATTGATTTGTTATATAGGATTTTCCATTGCAAAAATGTCTACTTTATCTAGTTTCCTCCATGAAGAATAGTCTTAAGAGCGTGTAAGAAACTTTATTCTTGTGAGGTCTTGTCATTGTAACTAATTTTGAATGGATATGGTTATGTTTAATGCCATGGAAGTAGGTTTCATCACTAATAAGTACATTATTATGATCTATATAAACTTAATTCTATTGTGCATCAGCTATCCATTAATTAAGAAATGTATGTTTATTGATGAATCATTTTAATTGTCAAAAATGGAGTTTCTCTGTAAGTATGATATTCTACAGATTCCAAGCCCTACAAGTAAATCCAACTTAATCATTCACTAAGGTATAGTTGCTGGTATTTTAGTAAGGAAAATCCAACCTTTTTAACCATCCCACTGGAATAATTTCTAGTGGCACAATTCCTCATGGGAATCATAGTCGGGGACTTTAGACCTATATTACTTGTTATGCATTTGCATTCACGGACATAGTGTAATATCCTAATTTTGTAGATATGTACATTATTGAGTAGAAGAATAATTCTCAACGGGAATGTCACAAAATGATATTCATTACAAAAATAAAGTTCTTTCAACCAAAATAGGAAAAAATAACATCTTTGATTCTCAAAGCTCTAAACAAAAAATTCACACTTTAAATTAATACATAATTCTCATAACTTGAAAAGAAAATCTAGACTAACTATTGTATGTTAGTTTGCACCCCATCAAGTTTAGACTCCTAGCTTTCATATTAAGGTATAAGCTCCTTGACTAAGCTTCATTATCCTTCTTTGCTATGTACATCACTTCTCCAACCATGCAAAGAAAAATGGAACATGTTACATTAAGTGGAACTGAGTTCATTATATGAAAGTAAACTATACTTTTGTAAATATGAAACAAAGTCTTTTCTTAGCATTAATCCTTATCTTTATTTCTATTATCATTGACATCACTTTCTTGGGTTATATATGTAAAGACTCAGTCTTTATGATAATTTTTTTTACAAAATTTTCAAAAATAATAAACAAGTCTTTATATGCATATAATTTTCTCATAGTACATGGTGTTCTTAAAAAATACACTTATATATTGAACACTAGTACATAAATATTTTACTAATCTAATCTTGATCTCTAATAGAGGACATCTTGTGCAATCTCTTCTAGTTCTTGCTTTGATCACGTGTCCATGAATTCTTAGACGGAACAAAACCACACATGGACCCCAACAAGGGAATATGGGTCAATCAAATGACTGGTATAAATTCAATATTTGGAAAGTAAATACGTATGAACCTAGATACAAAGATTTTTATGTCAAAATTCAAAGAATTGAGTAATATAGGCAACTATGAACACAAACAGGGTTTTCAAGATCTATAGGATTCAATATCAAATGTTGACAGTAATAGTTCCAATTTTTAAATAGATAGCACATGTCGATGTTTGTTTTGTTGGGGAAATCATGTGTTCTCCCCTATGGAGAACAACAACACACCAACCAAGTTCCTAGTATATCGAGGGACCCTATTTCCCCTAACTTTGTATAGAGGCACATAAGCATAATTCCACTAAATTAATGGGCACTGTCCTGCTCTTTTTTTTATATTTAAACAGTCTGCTACTATTTTGCAAACAATTATTGGTGGTCTTTCAAGGAGAAAGCCTAAAATTTTAAAACAAATTAGGCCAAACAACCTATATACTATTCATGCTTTCAAGAGGGAAATAAACTTTCCAAAAGTAGTAGAAATTTTGTACCTTAAGTCGAAGCATACTATATTCAAGCATTTCAAGTATTATGCTCCAAAAATAAAGAGAGAGATATACAATTGTATAGAAATTTTTGTCATTATTGGATTGAATCCATTCTTTTTATATGCTCGTTTGTGTTATTAGTGATCATATTTTCCATCTAGGAGTGATAGCCATCATTTTTGTAGTTTAGTCAAATAGAAGGTTATTAACTAAGTCATATATGATTGTAATCTCATATAACCTCATTGTCCGTCTATTATATTTTTTATCACCATATAACCAAATATTGATCTAGGGTTTAATGTTGTGGTTGGTGCAATTTTCTTATGGTCACACGTAAATCAACTAGATGGTGACTAGATGCAACCCTAAGGGTAAACAACACATGAGGGATCTTTTATATTTATAACGGGACCTAGTCCAACACATTGGCTTAGACTATTCACACCACCCACAAGCGCACAGGTCGTGTTGTAGTATAGGCAATGGCAAGACAAGGGTTGATCCTCAAGGAGAGAGGGGGCACTAGAGTTGAGTTAATGTGAGCTATGTTCCTAAAGTAGAGTGTAAGGTTTTAGGGTTTAAAGGTTGGTTTTGGTTGATTACACTACAATTACAAGCAATTAACAACAACAAGGAAACTACATTACCAAAAACCCTAGATTACCCTATGCAAGTTAAGACTAAGAAGCTAGGCTAAATAAGCAATTAAGCAAGAACAAGAGGAACTACACTACACTAGCAAGGCAATTAACAACTAAGACGTAATTCAAGTACAAGAGCAAGCAAGAACCTAAGTTATCACTAGCTAATGAAATCAACACAAGTAAGATCCAAAGAGCACTAACTACTTAATCAAGACCTAACTATCAAGAACTAAGCAATTAGCTAAGAAATAACAAAGGAAATTAACTAACTAGCATTAACAAGCTAAAATGGCACGGGTGGATTTTAAGCAATAAGATGGATAGGTGGGCTATTTGGGAATGATACTTTGATATTAGTTGGGGGAGGTTACATAACAAGTAAGTTTTATATCTTCAACCTAGATTGCCAAACCAAACAACAAGGCAAGGCAAGTGCCATTGTAATATACCATATGCTACTAGTTGGATAACTAGGGATAGGTGTAATTCTAATAGGACTTGGCAAGTCTAGGTTTCCAGGGTAAGTGGTATTAGGGAAATTGAGGTCTAAGGGTAGGAATGGGAGTAGATATGAGGGTATTTCATCTCATGTTACTTACCATCTAGCCTTTAGAAAACTCTAGGAAATTGCACTAATCACACTTACACTAGCTACTTAGATCTCACACCTACTTGTAGGAGAAGGGAGTTGTATGTGCGAATAGAGGGTGCTAGCTAGGGATCCACTATTTGGCCCTAGGAGCAATTCCTTACATAGCCACATATTTCCCATAGAAGCTAAGCATCATCAAGCATCATAAAATAAGCAATCCATGTTTAAAAGCACAAACCACAAGTAAGATAATGGGAAATGAGATAGAAGCAAGAGGTAATCATCATAGAATGGAAATATGTTCAATAAAAGTTATTTCCCCCCAACATGGTATCAAAGTAACATTTTTACCCCAAACAACCCACCACTAGGGGCTTAGCTAAACATGATCATACAAAAGAGAAAAAAAGGAAAGTATAAGGGGGTAGGAATCCATTAAGCTCGTAGAATCTTCTTCTCCCTTACCTCATAGCTGTTGTAGAACGACCGCCCTCCTCCAAGGCGGGTGAAGAGCATGGAAATGTAGGGGAATATGATGGAAAACCTAGAAAACTAGATTTGTATGGTGGAAATGGGGTGGAAATAGTAGGTGGAGGTCTTGAATGCAAGGGTGATATCAATGAATGCTCTAGAGTAGGTAGGAGGGGGCTAAGGAAGCTAACCTAGTGTTGTGGCCACCACCCATGTATATATAGGTGGTGGTGGAAGCACTAGGGTAAGTAGGGGTATTGATGGAAATTCAGTGCAAAAAAAAGCTATGTTTTGGGTGGTAGCATGACCGTTCTGGGCAGAACGGACGTGGCGGGTGATGGTTGGAATGACCATGGTGGGAGAGAACGATCACTATGGGAAATGGGAAATGTAAGAGTGGAAGTGGTGAAATGTAGGATGGTAGCATAGCCATGGTGGGGGATAGGTAGAATGGTCATGCTGGGTAGTGTGACCATGGTGTGTGAGGTGGAATGGAGGTCGTTCTCATCAGCATGCCCATTTTGATCATTGGCAGCACGGTTGTGCTAGCTGGCACAATCATTTTGGGGTCTTCTCAATACGACCGTGCTGGGTAGCACGCCCATTTTGGCGATGTTTTTGTAGCTTGTCAAAATGTGGATTGACTATGTAACTTTTGCAATTGCGAGCACGGCCATTCCTTGGCACCATGACTGTGCTTGGGTCTTCGGTAGCATTTTGAACATGAAACTTCATGATCCATGGACTTCTTTTCTTGAGCTTGACCCTTGGTTACCAGGGGTAGGTTGAGGGAGCATCGGGGTCTTCTTTGGACCCCTCCATGGGTGAAGGAATCCTAGAACTCCTTCCTTCTCTCTTATCCATCCAGATCATGGTACAAGTACCTAAAAAACATGCAAAGAACGTCCATAAGTGTGTTTGATATTAAAATGCATATTGAGCGAATTAATGTGCATTCTACTATGTTTATATCTGATTGAGAATTAAAAGGACACAAGATGAAGCCCTAAAATAGGGCTACATCATCACCCCAAACTTAAAACATACTTGTCCTTAAGTATGCTCCAGCTTAATCTCTCTTTCAAATCAATCAAGGAGCAAAGATACTGGAACATTGTGATGTTTATTGGCTAAAATGAGTTCACGTGAGGAATTAGGCATGCAATCCACTAATCTCTACTCATTTTAATTATTTTCAAGTGTGAATCAAGCACATAGCACAAGAACTTAGAATATGGATCACCATTCACATATGCAAGTAGTGCAATTTTCATAATGTTATGGGTAAATCGTATCATGCATGAAATTAATTCAAAAGATTAGGATTACTATTTCACTTGCTAGAGATACCTCATACACTTGAACAACTTGGCTTGTGTAGGGGGATGAGGGCTAGAGTTGGTTTACCCTAGCCCTACTAGGCATAAAAAGCAAAAAAATGGTTATGAAAGGGAGTGGAGTGCTATTGCACCCATCTTTTCTTTGTTTGAATGCTCTTAAACAAGATCACCCTTTATTTTCCTTTTGCTTTTTTCTTCTTCTTTGCCCTTAGTGTAGGTAGGGCATATGATGACAAGAGTGGACCTGTAAGACCCAGGCCCACTGCCCAAGGCTCTAGTAGAGTTTTAGGAATGACGACTAGCCCCACAGACCACCACTAGCCTGAAGTGCACATTTTTACACACTCACGCGCAAGACATGATCAATTTCTCGATTGGTCACCCATCCTAGTACTACTCCAAGCTGAGAATTCTTAGCAATGGATTTATTTAGAGATGGGCTCCCTGAAAAGGAGGTTTACCTTGGTGATATGGGTAGTCCAGTCATTCCTTATAAGATCTTTTTATCTGAGGCCTCAAATCCTGGGATGTTATAATCTCCCCCACTTAGACTCTTGATGTCCTCATCAAGGCTTAATTATATGTCCTTATAATACTTCCCCATTTTAGTGTAGACCTAGAATGGCCCATGGACACCTAGATCCTGATCATAGTATACCAGCACACGGGTGGCTATGCCAACCATGGACAACCCTTTCCAACATGCCTGGACAGCACAACTCAAGACTAGCATGCCACATGCCCATGTGGGCCCCACCTATTGAAGGGTTATGGCTCTAATACCATTTGTAACAACCCGAGCCCATTGCCCAAGGCTCTAGTAGAGTTTTAGGAATGACGATTGGCCCCGAAAACCACCACTAGCCTCAACTGCACACTTTATCCACACTCATGTGCAAGCCATGATCAATTTCCCGACTAGTCACCCATCCCATTATTACTCCAAGCTGAGCATGCTTAACTATGAAGTTCTTTAGAGATGGGCTCCCTAAAAAGGAGGTGCACCTTGGTGATATGGGTAGTCCAATCATTCCTTATAAGATGTTTTTATCCGAGGCCTCAAATGTTGGGACGTTACAATCTCCCCACTTAGACTCTTGATGTTCTCATCAAGGCTCAACTATATGGCCTCATAATACTTCCCCATTTTAGTGTAGACCTAGAATGGCCCATGGACACCCAGCTCCGGATCACAGAATACTAGCACACGGGTGGCTACGTAAGCCATGGACAACCCTTTCCAACATGCCTGGACCACACGGCTCAAGACTGGCATGCCACATGCCCATGTGGCCCCCACCTACTCAAGGGGTTATGGCTCTGATACCAATTGTAACGACCCCCTTCCCGATAACCCCCAATTAAGGAAGACCAAGAAGTCAGAGTCGTTATCCTGAAATAGGATCAATGGTTTTGCAAATAATAAAAAACAATTAATAAATTCTACCAAAGACTAAGCTTAAAATAGAATAATTTTTTTACCTTTCAAAAATAGGAATCTGGAACTTCTATCCACTGTAGAGTTCTATCTAGCTAAATCCTCCTTTAATAGATTATCTTTATCTTCACAAATTCCACTTTACTATTTGTCACTTTCAGATATTCCTAAAACACTGACAAACAAAATGTCAGTTAGTATAAATGAATATACTGATATGTGGTGACAATCAAAATATTGCACATATATTCTAACAACCTAATCACATCAAATAGTTGTTAATAATGCAAATATATGTTTTTCAGTATGACTTACCAACTGCTTTTACTCATCCTTAGGGATACCCTCTCTTAGGGTTAAGTACTTGCAAGTGACTATAAGGCTACCTTCTCCATCCTGAGCTTAGTACCTGGGGTCACCTCTCTGGATGCCCGATGGTCTTCCCACTGGGGCTTGACCACCTCTGACCTTCCTCCGGGGCTTGGTCTCTCATCTTACATCCAGAGATGGTATGTAGGTTTAGGTAAGTTATATATATATATATATATATATATATATATATATATATATATATATATATATATATATACTTAAATTATGATAATCATATTCACTTTAAATATTGTAGATATATAATCATGCAAGTAGTTTATTTCCATGCAATTGATAAAACGTGAATATGATTATCACAATTTAAGTATATATATGACTTGTCCGAACCTACATACCGTCTTTGGATGTAAGATGAGAGACCAAGCCCAGGAGGAAGGTCACAAGTTGTCAAGCCCCAGAGGGAAGACCACCGGGCACCCAGAGAGGTGACCCCAGGTACCAAGCTCAGGATGGAGAAGGTAGCCTTAAAGTCACTGGCAAGGACTTAACCCTAAGAGAGGGTATCCCAGATGATGAGTAAAAGCGGTTGGGAAGTCATATTGAAAAATATAATCTTGCATTGTTAACAACTATTGATGTGATTAGGTTGTTACAATATATGTGCAATATTTTGATTGTCACCACATACCGGTATATTCATTTATATTGACTGAAGTTTTGTTTCTCGATGTTTTAGGAATACCTAAAAGTGACAAATAGTACAGTGGTATTTGTGAAGATAAAGATAATATATTAAAGGATGATTTAGTTAGATAGAACTCTATAGTGGGTAGAAGTTCCATATTTCTATTTTTGAAAGGTATGTGAAAAGTAAAAAAAATTATCGTATTTTAATCTTAGTCTTTGGTAGAATTTATTAATTATTTTTTATTATCTACAAAGACATTGATCCTATTTTGGGATAACAACTTTGACTTCTTGGTCTTCCTTAATTGGGGGTTACTGGGAAGCGGGGTCATTACAAGAGCAGAGAGGTAAAGGTATGACCACCTCAAACTTTTGGGGGTGGTTAAGGCTGATATGTGCACTTTGGCATCCTTTAATGAGGTAGAGACGTAAGAAGATGGTGGAAGAATTGTTGGATCAAAGAGGGGTCACAAGCAGTGGAAGTTCATGTATAATATCACTCAAGAAAGTTAGTCCATGTAACATTCATCAATCAAATAAGTTATGCATTAAATGAACAGTATAGTAGATTGCATCCTTTTCATAAAGAACAATAAAACCCACATTTTCAACACTTGCAAGAATCATCCTTTTATTCAAAACAACAAATTATTTTCAAGAGGCTTGGAGCACATGCAATATTCCTACATGGGACTCATTCTATCCACATACATCAAAAGAAAATTACATTATCCAAGATTTAACCATTTTCATCACAACAGATAGAGTTTCAATTGAAACATAGTATTGAGCAAGGATATTCAAGTTTAGGCAAAATTGGCCAGAATGGATCCAAATTTCATTCGATCACATCTAAACCTACATTTAAAGAAATTAACACATAAAGTAGAAAATACTAGTTAAAACACACAAAATTTACCAAAACCTACATGATCGATGCATGGCATGGAAGAGAAAATGAGCTAATTTTTTGAAAAAATATGAAAAAATGCATGAAATTAAACTACATGTATGCATGAATGCTAACAATAAGAAATCTACACTAGAAAAAGTAATGTCAACCAAATAGAGATTAGATGAGAATGGCATCAAATAAAATAAGCTAAGAAAAGAGGGCATACCGCCCTACCACCCAAACTTTTGAATCATGATGTCCTCAACTTGAAATTACATCTTAGGAATGATAGGGTCACTACAACAAAATCTTACAAAAGTCAGGGACACATGGTCAGGGAAAGCAGCCCTGGGTAGTTTGGTAATATTTCTCATGACATATCCTTGACTAGTAAGAACCACATCCCTGACCGTTAGTTCTTCTGAAAAATAATATAAAGCTACTTTTTTGTACTATCCAACCCTAATCCATTCTTCCTCCAAACCGCGGCACCCCCGACACCCGACGGTTCAGTTCCACACACTTCCTGTCTCTCTTGTGCATGAGAAATGTTCTCCTTCTGGACTCCGCTCTCCATCTCAACTTTGACCAGTCCTTTCTGATCGTGCTTATGATTCACGATCCTCCTTACTTCCGGCCATTCTCACCTCTAAGGTTTTCTTCTATCCTTTCCATCTCAATTCTT
This sequence comes from Alisma plantago-aquatica, assembly GCA_963693085.1. Lineage (NCBI taxonomy): Eukaryota > Viridiplantae > Streptophyta > Magnoliopsida > Alismatales > Alismataceae > Alisma > Alisma plantago-aquatica. The sequence goes on along the minus strand of OY856413.1, from coordinate 831,659,941 downwards.
TTACCTGTTTTATATCTCTCCCAGTTCTTCCTCCCTCTCCCGATTTACTATTTTGGCAATGGATGAACCATGCATCTGCGCATGATACTAAGGTCTCACAAGGATTCTAACTTTCTTGAAATATCAATTTTTTTAATTTACAGATATAGTACTTTCCATTCCCTACTCACCTTGAAGGTTGCCTAGCAACAGAAGCGATACAATTTAGGCTCCACGCAATAGGTGAAAAGACGAGCACAAGATTAGATGGCTTCCTTTCATGATTCATACTTTAGCCACAAAGCAGAAGCAACTAGTCATATCTTCTCTAATACTATGGTGAGTTTTACTCTATTGATCGCTAATTAGTGATAAGATCGTTCTAGAGAGCAAGACAATCAGGGAAAGTTGCTTTCTTTGTATTACATTAATTTTTAGAATCGTGCCTTTTCATATTTTATATTGATATGCATGATTGTAATATTACAATGTGGTATCTTTTTATTTAATTTCTTAATCCATCGATGAAAATTCCACATTGTGACATTGATGTTGAATATATTTCTTCTAAAGCTGATATTATTTATTTCGTAGTGTAGGATGTTGCACACTTCATAAGGAACAAGGACCAATGGAAACACTAAAGGCCCCAAGAAAGAAGTGGCAAAAATATTGTTGTAATAACGCATGAAGTAAACTTGTTTAAGAAAAGAAGGATTATACGTAGTATAAATCAAATGTTAAACAATAGGAAATCATGCACAATGTATGTAAATGTTATGTCAAAGTGGTATTGTAAGATATATATATTTTTTTAACAAACATGATCCTCCAGTCATGTGTATTCTGTGTATACATTATAATTGAAGGTTGAATGCAATATTATTATATGTCAATACTTATGTTATTGTCATGTGATGAGTGGTGGGTATGCTCTCATGCAGTGCATATTAAAAACACTTTGTGTGTGCTAACATAAATGACTAAAAGTCAATGGGCATTTTTTACTATTGGTTGATGATAGGCTTTGGGAAACATTGTGTTTATTAGAAGTCTAATTCAATTTTTATTATATGAACTGGTCAAGGCTTCTATGGCTAGTGGTCAGGGATAGGATCTGACCAACAATCATTGGTCACCGAGCTTTTGCCGAGGGTACGTTGGTCAAGGAACGACCCTGACCATCATATTTTGGTCAAGGATTCGCATGTATTGGTCAGAGATTCGTCCTTTGTCTTTAACAAATTATGTAGTAGTGGCTAGATATCACTGCTCTGTTGATGTGGGATCCTACAGTGGGCCGACCAGTGGAGGTGGGTGCTAGTAATAGTGCCCCCCATAGTCCACATGTGGAGGTAGGTATGTCTCCCAGTATCCAGATAGGGCTCCCCAGAAAATCTCCCCCCATTGGTGGTTTCTCTATACCTGCACATGATGATACTGGTACATGTGGTAGATTTAATGATGCATCTACTACTGATCTAACCACATGGCCTACTGGGTCTACTGAATCGCCTCCAACTGTGCATGAATGGCTAACATGTCATATGTATTTGTTGGAGGTGGCTACACATCAAAATCCTCATGTCTCTATCTTGTCCGATGCGACTGCTCAAGGATGCATTGCTGCTTTGGCACATTTGTCTCTCCTCCTCCCTCAGGTAAGCCCACTAGCATGGGTATGTAGTCTTCTCTAGGATACTGGCTTTCCCACTTGGAAACCCGTGTTGGCAGATTTTCCAACAACCTAATATCACCAAGAAGAATAGCAGCATGGTAAGGCAACTCTAAAGTGGTGCCAGGGTACCCGGGTTTCATGTTGTAAATGATCTTTTTGTCTCTTATGGATATCATATAGGACCTTGCAAGATAATTCAAATCAACCAACTTGGTCCCTTCTATTTTTGTGAGGTTCTAGAGATGACAATCAAGTGATTTTTCTATGGTGGTCACAATCCCCCCATTATGAAAGGATTCTTTCTCTTAGAGGGGATTGTTTGATCAATCATCATCATTCCCAGATTCACATGGCCACGACTTACCATTACTGACATCACAAACAAGTCTTTCTGAGAGCAGCAACCTTGGTTGTCATACCGACCAAAGACAATGTTGGCTAGAACTTTCTGAATATATCTCAAAGCAAGGTTTGAACATTTTTCTTATTTTTTACTTTCCCACTCTGAAGGTTCCTTGTCTAGTGAATGTTGCCCACATCTTAGAATAGTTGCATTTTCCATTTTTATCATACCTTCCCCCATCAAATTTGTGTGCCATCTCTGGTGTTGATGCTAAGATCTTGTTGAGGTGGGAGGAGTTTAGTACACGTGTGGAGTAATTAAGGTTGAAGTGGATTGCATCCTCCCCGTGATATTGCACCTTCTCTAAGGACCCAAAGAATTCATGAGATGTCTCTAAGTATGCTTCTTATACAGTGGTCAAAAAGTGCTACAACCCACATGATTCTAAGAAATCCTTGGTGATATTATGCATCCCTAGGGCGTGCATGGTGCTAAGGCAAGCATATCTTATGGGAAGCACCCTCCTAGAAGTGCACTCAGGGTGGAGGGGCCTTGTGAACACTCTTCTTGATGTTCCCCTCCTATATGCGGCTTCCTCAGGATGCTTTCCAACCCACTTCATTCTATCCTCCTCTAGCTTGGATAAGAAATCCATTGGATCATCCTCCATCTTCTCACTCTCAGTCTTTCTACCTCCTCCTCCTCCTCCTCATAAGTGTGTGACCCCAAACTTGTGTCCAAGTTCAAGGGCACCAATTCAATGGGTGCATCCTCATCTTCTTCTTGAATCAACAACCAATGTCTAGTGGGTTGTTGAGCGGCGCAAGGCTATGATGATGAAGTAGAGTGCTTTGCCAGAGTCGGTAGTGGAGGTAGGTATGAAGTTGACGTCACAACCATTTTCTTGGCCCTCCTCTCTTGGGCCAATGCATCAATGTCGATAGAATCCACAATGTTTTCCAACTTTTATTCTTCCTCCTCCTCTTTGGGGTTGCTTTAGCTCAGATCTGAAGTGTGTTGGCTTGAGGAGGAGTGGAGTTGGGAAGCACTCATCGATGCAGATCTCCAGAGATATGAACCAAAGATGGAGTTAGATGGTGATGTAGGGTTGTGTGATGGAGGTGTGATGTTGGAGGTCCATTTGGTGTGGCTTTTTCCTCCGATGAGGATATTCATAGTGTTCTCTACCCCTTTCTTGATTGCTTTGCCTGTACTCTTCATTTTTGCACGAATTTGGTGGAGAATCAGAGAATCACAACCATTTTCATGCTCCAAAACATAGCGGAAAAATCTCCTTGGAGATGGATAAATAAAGGTTAATGGAGGGTGGAAAGTGGAGCTTGAGGTAGGGGAAAGTGATTGGGAGACAAAGGGAACCCGAATCTAGAGTTTGGGAGGAAGAGGAGGCAATTTTGGGGTAAATGGGGGTCGCCCTAGCCACCTAAGGCTGCAGATTGTTTTGGGTCGAGAAAATGAAGAACAAGTCATGCTGGGTCATGAATTTTCTGGTAACTTAAGCATTGGGCCCAGGCCAACACGGCCGTTCTAGAAAAACACCAGCACGGTCATGTTGGTTAGAGTAGTCATACTAACCAGACCCTAAACTTGGGTTTTCCATGTTCAAAGCGACAATGCCAACACCACCATTCCATGCCAACACGACCGTCCCGATACCTTCAAGTTGACAAAAATTCAAAAATTCTCAAAACACTCAATCATTCATAATCCAACCATCAAATTCGATACAATTAATGTTCCATCACTACTTTTCACTAAAACGTAACCCATTCCATAGGCTTTCCCATTTTTCACCTATCTCATCATCAAAACTAAAGAAAAATTGTTAAACACAAATGTGTGTGTATTATTAGAATCATGTAAAAACAAAGCAAAAATATCAAAAAGTGATGGTTGGGTGAAAAATTTCCCAAACCTAGGTGGGTTTCCTCCCACTAGCACTAAATTTTACACCTTCAACTGAGCTTATTAATTCTAGACTCGATTATCATCATGGAATTTTCAAAGCATCTTTGTAGTAGATATATCTCTCATGTGCATTTAAGCACATCTCTTCATTAAGATGGTGTTCATCAACTAACATCATGATGTCAAAACTTTGGTTGGCTTTATCTAGGCCTACTTCAACAACTACTTTCAATCTTTGTCTATTGACATTGAACTCTCTTGCTCCATCCTTTTCATGAATCACAACAACCCTGGATGGATATACATTCTTGATTACATAAGGTCCTTCCCATCTAGACTGGAGCTTCCTAGGAAAGAACTTCATCCTAGAGTTGTACAACCATACCTATTGTCTGGGTGCAAAGTCCTTCTTGATTAGCTTGTCATGTAATAACTTGGTCCTTTCCTTAAAACTTTTGGAAAATTCATAAGCCTCATGTCTCATCTCCTCAAGATCATGTAGCTGCAACTTTCTTCTCAATACGACAATGTCTCCATCCATGTCCATGGCTTTCAAAGCCCATAAAGCCTTGTCTTGCATTTCCATGGGTAGATGGTAGTTTTTTCTATACACAAGTTTAAATGGTGTGGTGCCAATTGGGGCTTTAAATGCAGTCATATATTCCCACAAAGATTCATTGAGACGTAAAGACCAATCCTTGCAGTGTGAACTCACCTCTTCTCAAGAATGAGCTTTATCTCCCGATTAGCTAGCTCAACTTGACCACTCATTTGAGGGTGATAAGGAGTAGCCACACAATGATCCACTCTATCCCTTTTTAGCATCCCTTCAAATGCCCTATGGATGAAATGGCTTTCGCCATCACTAATCATGGATCGAGGTACACCGAATTCGCTAAAGATGTTCGACTTTACAAAATCACAAACCACTTTATGATTATTCGTCCTAGTAGAAATAACTTCAATCCACTTTGATACATAATCAACGACCACCAATATGTACACATACCTGAAGGAGGGAGGAAACAGACCCATGAAGTCAATTCCCCAAACATCAAACACCTCAACCAAAAGAATGGATGATAGAGGCATCATGTCCCTCTTGAAGATAGTGCCCACATTTTGGCACTTCAAACAGCATTTGCAATACTCATGAGAATCTTTGAACAAGTTTGGCCAATAGAATCCACTTTGAAGAATCTTGGCCGTTGTGCATTTACCACCGAAATGACCTCCATACATGCTGAAGTGGCACATGGATAAGATCTCGTGTTGCTCAATTTCTAGAACACACCTTCTAATGAGTTGGTCGGGATAATATTTGAATAGATGTGGGTCATCCCAAGCATAGTTTTTCACCATAGCAAACAGTCTCTTTCTCTCTTCCCTTGCCCAAGTACTTGGTATCCTCCCACTAGCTAAGAAGATAGCAATGTGTTTGTACCATGGTCTTTGGGTGGATGATAGTAGGAAAAGATACTCATGCAGGATTGTTTCCTTGATTCGATTCGTGTCATCATAGGGTGCTTCAATGTGGGAGAGATGGTCAGCTGCAAAATTGTCCACTACCTTCGTGTCAACAATCTCTAGATCAAATTCTTAAAGCAACACAATCCAACAGATCAACCTTGTCTTAGAGTCTTTCTTTGCCATGAGATATTTCAATATTGCATGATTCATGTATACGACCACCTTGTTTTATAAGAGATAATATCTAAACTTATCAAGAGCAAAAATTAGAGAAAATAACTCTTTTTCCATCAAAGTGTAATTCCTTTGGGCTTCATCAAGAGTCTTACTTGCATAGTAAATCGCATGTGGAATCCAGCCAATCCTTTGTCCCAACACAGCCCCACTGCCATATCTAATGCATCTGGTCATGATTTTGAATGGAAAGGAGAAATTTGGGGGTTGCATAATAGGAGCAGAGATTAACTTATGCTTCAAGTGGTTGAAGGCTTCAACACACTTGTCATCAAAGTTGGATTCCACATCTTTTTCAAGCAAGTGGCAAAGCGGCCTCGAGATTTGACTAAAATCTTTGATGAAATAGTGATAGAAATTTGTATGCCCCAAGAAAGATCGGACATGTATTACAGTGGAAGGAATAGTGAGAGTGGTAAGTACACCCACTTTGGCCTTATCAACCTCAATTCCGGCCTTAGAAACTCAATGACCCAGAATAATGCCATCAAGAACCATGAAGTGAATCTTCTCCCAAGATAACACCAAATGAACCTTGACACACCTTTCAAGTATGGCTTCTAGGTGAAGCAAATATTCATCAAACGTCTTACCAAATACTAAAAAATCATCCATGAAGAATTCAAGTGACGAATCAATCATATCAGCAAAGATGGATGTAACACATCTTTGAAATGTAGAAGGGGCATTGCACAACCCAAATGGCATTCTCCGATAAGCAAAAGTACCACTGGGTCAAGTGAATGTCATTTTCTCTTGATCTGTGGGATGAATAACTATTTGGAAGTAACCAGAGTACCCATCAAGAAAGCAATAGAAACTCTATCCTACTATTCTCTCCAAGATCTGATCAAGGAATGGAAGAGGGTAATGGTCTTTCTTGGTCTTCCCATTCAACTTTTTGTAGTCCACGCACATCCTCCACTTGGATTTCTCTCTCACGAGCATCAACTCTCCATCCTCATTCTCAGAAACTGTGATCCCACCCTTCTTTGGACAACTTTGATGGGACTCACCCATGGGCTATTTATAAATGGGATATATGATTCCAGCATCTAGTAGCTTCATGACCTCTTTCTCTACAACTTCTTTTAATTTCAGATTCAATTGTCTTTGCATTTGATGGGTTGGTCAAGCATCATCCTCAAGGTAGATTTTATGGACACAAATGAAGGGGTCAATACCTCTCAAGTCAGCAATGAACCATCCAATGGCTTGAATGTAGGCATCTTCTTGCTCCAGAGAAAGGATAGATGAAATGATCACCGGGATGGTGTCATTGGAGCATAAGAAAGCATATTTCAACCCTTTGGGAAGAGACTTGAGCTCAAGAACTGGAGGATCTTCAAGGGAATTCTTCAATGGTTTAGAAATGGAAGGGATGTCTTCACTTGCAGCCACTGAGGTCAACTCTTCTTCCTCATCCTCATCATCATCATCATAATTGGGAAATTCCACAATAAGCTCTAGATCTCTACTATGTGTGGTAGTTTGAATCCATGCAGGTAGACATTCTTCTACAATCTCATCAAGACACTCAATAAGATAAAAATCCTCCTTTGTAGCACCAGTCACATCGGCCTTAGCAGAAGACTTGAAAATGTTTAGCCGGATCCTCATGTGCATGAATGTCACATACATGGTGACGGTCCTTAAATGGATCAATAGATTGACTATATCCAAGAAGGGTCTCCCCAAGATAACAGGCACTTTCCTTTAGTCCTTTTCCATGTCCAACACAATGAAATCTGTAGGGAAGAATGCATAGGTTTCATCATCAAACCTGACCAGTACATCATCAACATGCCCTCTAGGCATTTTCACAGACCAGTCGACCAATTGCAAAGTGCAGTGAACTGGACCCAGTTGTCCCATTTGCAGTTCAACAAACACATCATACGACATCAAATTTACACTATAACCCAAGTCAAGAAGAGTTTGGTCTATGTGGTGTGCTCCAATGTAGCATGAGATGATCTTTTCCTTGGCATGATGTGTTGTAGAATTGAGCTCACTTTCTCATTGATCTTGACCTTCCTTGATGTTCTTCTTATTGTTATCCTCTTAAATGTGAACAAATCTTTCAAGAACTTAACATAAGATGAGATTTTCTTAATTGCATCAAGCAAAGGAGTGAAACTTTCCATGATGTCTTTGATGTGTTTCTTCTTCCTTATTTCAGTGGATGGTTCCTCAAGTCCATCTGGGAATGGAGGGTGTTGTGCCCCCAACCAACTTAAATCAGTAGAATCATCAAGATCTATCACAGGAATCATAGTATCATCTCTCTGTATCATAGTATCAACCTGGATTCCTGGCACAGTATCCTTAACATGAATCTCAGTATTACTATCTCTAATCACAATATCAACTCTATCATCATTGGCTACTCTATAAATAGAAGTGTCCCATGGCTTCTCCAAGGTCCTACCACTCCTCAACACTATCATTGAATTCACATGCTCATGGGTAGTAGAAGAGGAAGCTTGTGTATGTAGTTGTGGCTGTTGAGGTGGTGGTGGTCTTGGGTGTGGTAGATTTGGGTTTTGGAGGATGAATTGTGGTTGAGGTTGTGGTTGTGGTGGTTTTGGTTGATGGGAGTGATATTGTGGAGGGGGTTGTTGGTATTAGTGAGGTGGTGGTGGAGTGTATTTGTAGTTGAATGGAGGTTGTTGAGGTGGATGAACATAAGGGTTGGGTGGTCCTTGGTAGTATGGAGGAGCATAGGCACCTTGAGGGGTGCTCATAAAACAACCATCATTATTTGGGTTTGGTATAGGTTGAGATGGGAGCCTCCCCTCTTCATGACGAGTGAGTGAAAGAGAAATCTAATCTAGCCTTTCCTCAAGGTGGCTAGTTGTTTGTCCATGAGAGGACACATCTGTCCTCACTTCATCAAGGCGCCTTAGCTTTCCAAGAACTTCTTCTTCAAATTTGGAGATGTACTTAGGGCCTTTATGCTGCCTTGGCTTCCCTTGTCCCTCCTCATTTTGTTGTTTCCGTGAGAAGTTAGGATGATTTCTCCACTCTTGAGTGTAAGAGTTGGACATCGAGCCTTGGTTGTTGCAGTTGCCAAAGGCATGCAAAGTGTTCACTTCTTCATCCACGACATCAATTGCCATTGTAGATTGAGTAGCTGAACCTCCAGCTTGGTTCTTCATCATGTTCATCATATACACCATCATCTTCATCATTTTGGGGTTGACTTCTATTCTAACTAGAGATACAGGAGGGGGAGGAGGAATGCAGTTTTGGTCATAGTGATCCCCTTTACTTGAAACTCAGTGGCGAGAATTCTCACCAAGACGCTCGAATAGGGGCCAAGACTCATCTGGTGCTTTCTCTTGAATGTGCATCAACATGAGGAATCAACAATGGTTTGACTCAACTCAACCAGCTTGGTGTAGAACTCTTGAACAAGCTACCACAAATGTACCTCATAATGAGGGTAGTCACGCATGAGCTTTTAGAACCTTTCTCAAGCTTCATGGAAGGGTTAATTCTCTTTTTGTGAGAAGGAAGTAATACATCTCCGCATCTGAGTCAACTTGGCGATCGGGTAGAGCTTCTTAAGGAACTCATTTTCATCGCATTCCATGTCACTAACTCAGGCTTGGACATGTACCACTCCTTAGCTTTTTCTTTCAAGGAAAAGGGAAAGAGGGTTCTTCGGATTGAGTCATCGGTGGTGGTAAGTGTGCGGAAAGTGGAGCAAGTTTCAAGAAAAGCATCTATGTGGTGGTAGGGGTTCTCATTCTCCATCCCATAGTAAGTAGGAAGGAGTCCAAGGAGGCTGGTGGAATGGAGAATTGTTGACCTGGCATTTGGTCAACAAGGGTGGCAATTGGGGAGGTGTAGTTCCCCGGGCTGAAGGACTCGCAGAGAGGCAATTGGTTTGTGGTGGAGCATCCCCGTGTGGGATTTGAGCATCAAGACCTTCCATTTTATCTTCTTAGTGTTGATTGCGGTGGTGTTGGCATCTTGTATTACCTATCTCGGGGTCGTATGGCACCAAGTCGGTACAAGCCGAACGTGTACTACTCATGCACAACTATCACTAGCACAATACACAAACAAGCAACAAGAGCCAAGTTAGAAGGAAAATATGCAAGAGTAAACAAATACTAAAGAATAACAATGGTGAGGATAGTAGGAAAGCTAAGCTACACTAACTAGATAGGCCAAGCGCCTCTATCCCTGACAATGGTGCCAGAACGTTTGGTGCAATTTTCTTAAGGTCTCACACTAATCAACTAGATGGTGACGAGATGCAACCCTAAGGGAAAACAACACATGAGGGATCTTTCAGATTTATAAGGGGACCTAGTCCAACACATTGGCTTAGACTATTTACACTTCACCCGCAAGCGCATGGGGTGGTGCTGTAGTATAGGCAAGTGGCAAGAGAAGGGTTGATCCTCAGGGAGAGGGGGCACTTGAGTTGAGTTAATATGAGCTATGCTACTAAAGTGGAGTGTAGGGTTTAGGGTTTAAAGGTTGGTTTTGGTTGATTACACTACAATTGCAAGCAATTAAGAACAACAAGGAAACTAGATTACCAAAAACCCTAGATTACCCTAAGCAGGTTAAGACTAAGAAGCTAGGCTAAATAAGCAACTAAGCAAGAGTAAGAGGAACTACACTACACTGGCAAGGAAATTAATAACTAAGAGGCATGTCAAGCACAAGATCAAGTAAGAACCTAAGTTATTACTAGCTAACAAAATTAACACAAGCAAGCTCCAAAGAGCACTAACTACTTAAGCAAGACCTAACTATCAAGAACTAATCAATTAATTGGGGGTCTAACATGTTCTTTCCTTAGAACCCTTCCGACGGTTATCGCAGGGGGGAGGGAGCGGCGCCTCGTTGCTTTCCTCCCCCTGGTCCCATCAGCTTTGGTCCTAGCTTGAATAGTAGAGATCTTGGAGATGGAGAACTAGCGGTTCTACCAGTCGATGTCTTTGGGTCGCCTCATGGCTGGGGTGTGGAGGTGATGTGATGCGTCGGAGGTTGATCCATGGCGTGAAGCAGCGTTTTCAACCTAGTTGACTCCACCTCATTCAAGAGTGACGGGTGGAGAGGAATCGTACCCTAGGTTTGCTTCTCTGTGCTACTTCTCTATCCAGGAAAAGATGAGGGGTTCCTCGATCCCCTTGTCAGATACCTACGATCCTCCTTCCCTGAGCTGATTTCTAGAGCTATCTAGGGCAAAGGCAAACAATGACATCATCCTAGAAGCGCCCCAACGGTAGAGATGGTGGCAGATCCCTGCTAGGCATTTCGGCGGTGTGTTCTCTCCATCAGCATACCATGCTGCCAGGCCTTTTCCTTCAGTTTGGGTGATGGTGATGGGCGGCTGAGGAATGATAAGCGCCCTAAAGTTTGGTGTAGCTCGCAGGGTGGCCTGGATCATTTCTTGCTACTCACGGGTGGTTCTTTCCCTCTAGTCTGTGACGCTGGATTCCTCCATGGAATCCTAGTTACTCATCGGTGGCGACGGGGGGCAGATTCCAATCTCTCCCACGTTGTGTGTGCTCCTCTGGAGCCATGAGTTCGAATGCCCTCTAGGTGTTCGAGGAGAGGCCACTGTGCAAACAGGTGGCTTACGTGGGGTTGGGTTCAAAGGGGGCCAGATTGCTCTTCTTCCTCTCCTTCAATCCCCCTTGTTGTTGCATGAAGCTGGACCGTGCAGGATCCCAGTAATCAATTGGTTGTCGACTAATGGAGAGGGGTTGGATACCTACTTGGATCCCACACTTTCAGGGAATGTTTCTAATGCCAGTGGAGGAAAGGTAGGTGTCTAACTCAAGGACAGTTATCGACGATCAGCTAATGGAAGGACCATGTACTGCATCTTGGTTACTCTGCTACAACTGAATTGGAACACCTTCAAGGTGCTCGACGTCATGCCTTGATGCATTCTGTGCATCATGAGGGGTTGGGCTGAAGTGGGGGCAGAGCTACCAGCTCTTCTATTATTTTGGTTTCTTGTGGTTCTGAAGTTACTATTCAGCTACTCATGTCGTCACACTTTCAGTGATTGAGCCAAATGCCAGTGTTGGCTTGTGTAGCTTAGAATTGTTTTCTTCGTGTATCTTTGGGTGTCTGCTTGTTCTAGCAGGGATGGGTTTTTTTCCCTCTTTCCAGTTATTAGGTCTGTCTTAGCAGATTAGTCTGTCTCATTTTTTGTTTCTTTTATTGTTGGGGTTTTTACTCACCTTGGTTGTAATGGGGGCACAAGTTCTCTTGTACCCAAAGTTTTGGCATAAAAATTTATTAACAGAGTTTTTTACCGACCAAAAAAAAAGAACTACGCAATTAGCTAAGAAATAACAAAGGGAATTAACTAAACTAGCATTAATAAGATAAGATGGCAAGGGTGGATTTTAAGCAATAAGATGGTTAGGTGGCCATTTGGGAATGAGACTTTGATATTAGTTGGGGAAGGCTACATAACAAGGAAGTTGTATATCCTCAATCTAGATTGCAAACCAAACAACAAGGAAAGTGCTATTGGAATATACCATATGCTACTAGTTGGAGAACTAGGGTTAGGTGTAATTCTAATAGGACTTGGCAAGTCCAGGTTTCTAGGATAAGTGGTATTAGGACAATTGAGAGTTAAGGATAGGAATGGGAGTAGATATGAGGGTATTTCACCTCGTGTTACTTACTAACCTTTAGAAAACTCTAGGCCATTGCACTAATCACACTTACACTAGCTACTTAGATCTCACACCTACTTGTAGGAAAAGGGAGTTGTATATGGGAACAAAGGGTGCTAGCTAGGGATCCACTATTTGGACCTAGGACCAATTCCTAAGATAACCACATACATTCCATTTTCCCCTAGAAGCTAAGTGTCATCAAGCATCATAAAACAAGCAATCCATGTTTAAAAGCATAAGCCACAAGCAAGATAATGGGAAATGAGATATAAGAAATGGGTAATCATCATAGAATGGAAATATGTTCAATACAAGTTATTTTTCCCCCAATATGGTATCAAAGTGACATTTTTACCCCAACAACCCACTACTAGGGGATTACCTAGACATGACCATACAAAAGAGAAAAAAGGAAAGAAGAAGGGGGTAGCAATCCATGGAGGTGGAAGATTCTTCTCCTTCACCTCCTAGCTATTGTAGAACGACCTCCCTCCTCCAAGGTGAGTGAAGAGCATGGAAATCTAGGGGAATATGGTGAAAAACCTAGAAAACTAGGTTTGTATGGTGGAAATGGGTTGAAAATAGTAGGTGGAGGTCTTGCATGCAAGAGAGATAGAAATGAATGCTGCAGAGTAGGTAGGAGGGTGCTAAGGAAGCTAACCTAGTGTTGTGGCTGCCACCCATGGATATATAGCTGGTGGTGGAAGCACTAGGGTAAGTAGGGGTATTGATGAAAATTTAGTGTAGAAAAAGCTAGGTTTTTGGGTGGTAGCACGATTGTTCTGGGTTGGAAACGGCCATGGTGGGTGATGGTTGGAACGGTCTTGGTGGAAGAGAACGATCTTGGTGGGAAATGGAAAATGTCAGAGTGGAAGTGGGGAAATCTAGGTTGGTAGCACGGACGTGCTGGGCAGCATAGCTGTGGTGGGGGCTAGGTAGAATGGTCATGCTGGGTAGCGCAACCGTGGTAGGCAAGGCGGAATGGAGGTCGTTCTCGTCAGTAAGCCCAGTCTGATCATTGGCAGCATGACTGTGCTAGTTGGCAGGACCATTTTGGGGGCTTCTCAGCATGACTATTCTAGGTTGCATGACCGGTTTGGCGATGTTTTTGTAGCTTGTCAAAATGTGGATCGAATCTGTACTTTTGCATTTACGAGTACGATCATTCCTTGGCACCACAACTGCGTTGGGGTCTTCAGTAGCACTTTGAACTTGAAAATCCATGATCCATGGACTTCTTTGTTTGATCTTGACCCTTGTCCACTAAGGGTAGGTTGAGGGAGCTTTGGGGTCTTCATTGGACTCCTCCATGGGTGGAGGTATCCTAGAACTCGTTCCTTCTCTCTCATCCATCCAAAGCATGGTCTAAGTACCTGAAAAACATGCAAAGAATGTCCATAAGTGTATTTGACAGTAATTTGCATATTGAGAGAATTAAATTGCATTCTACTATGTTTAGATGTGATTGAGATACAAAAAGACACAAGATGAAGCCCTAAAATAGGGCTGCATCAGTGTACATGTATAATCAATTACTCAAGTGTGTGTCTATTTATACATAATTGTACTAAGTACATATTTAGATGCATGTTAGGATGTAAGTTCACATATAATACCGATTATAATGTAACCTAAAGTTATTTATAGAATATATAATTGAACACTCATCTTATGTATGATCTTGTACTAATAATGTGTATACTTCAAGAGAGCTAAATCTATATTAATATATCATATTTGTATTTTAAAAATCTATTGTAATGTACACAACTATGTAGGGTTAAAAATTCCTAACAAGAAGGATACCAAAATTTAGGATCTACTCAACTAATGCTCATTGAAATTAAGGAACCCTTTATTTATAATATATATACAACGATAAAAATTGGAGAAATAAAACAAGTGATATTGGATATTACCATTATTAAACAAGTGATATTGGCTATTATTATTATTTGATGTATTTACTTAACACTCAAAATATCACTTCATCTATTGTTCCATATATTAGTTTAGCAATATAAATCTACAAAAAATTCTGACTTCCAATTAGCACACTACTAGATACATGTATAACAATTTTTCCTTATATTATAGATCTAATCAGCCAGTTAATCTAGATGATTTACTATAATTAGGTTTCATTTATATTTTCTCTTGAGTATTATCCCTATTGTTACTATCATTATCATATTAAATTGACTCTTAATAATTTAGATATGGGAAATGAACATAACATACAATCTATATTATGTTCACGCATGTTCGTGATCATTTTTTGTTGGCAACAAAGTAGTGATTTGGTTGCATTTTTGACTTCCTAGGATAAAATCAGATATGATCATATCATTTATCAGTTCCATTGATGTGGAAAAGACTCCAACTGGCCTAGAACCTTGTTTTATGAAGTCAAACTCAACAACTTACAGGTCCACATACTAGAAGCCACCTTCCATGATCACCCACTTGACCAGTTCATGTGATTGATGATTAGTGGATTGGGAATATAGATCCTTCATCATCATGTTCCTTAAGTTTTCTGTGACACCCTTTGTCACATAAAGAGAGATTACTCAAAACTTAAACCACGATCAACTATAAACAATGAATTACCAAAAATCACAGGAAATTAAAACCAAGTTGCAACAAGCACCAGGTGTTGAGAATTATTACACAAGAGCCAATAATTGCATTTCATAACATATATTCAAGGTGCTACATCATCATATTCCCATCAACCTATTACATAAGATAACAGTTCCACGTGAATATACAAACTACCAGAGGCACACAAGTTAGAAACCACGTATCGAATACCATGTCTATAAAACACATCGAGAACATTCCCAAGGAACTAAGTGTATAGGGATGACACATAGGACTCTATTACTAGACACTTTCCATATACCATGATCCACCAGGCATATTTTTCTTCTCGTATTATATCCTCAACCACATGATCTTAAACTCGACATGCACGCCACCTAAAAAGTAATTTAACCGACGGGTGAGACAACAGTCCCAATGAGAGATATAACTCTCTGCCAACTCCATTATTACCACATGTAACTAAGAAAATAGATTAACATACTGTGTAGATTGAACAAAATTAACTAAAGGACATATATCTCATGTGTGAAGTAAATAGAGCAGTAACATGCACTTGCCAATGAGCAATATAACAATCCATAGTTTAAAAAGGAATATGAAGAACATGTATAACCGATGTAAACTAAACAATATAAAATCAAAGCAAGGCTTCAACCAACGTTCTCATATTTGTTCCTATACATGTATAATACATGGCTGATTACGAGTTTATTATGCCCTGAGGATTTGAGTCGTACTATGCCCAAATTCAACTGACCATTACTAAGTCGAAATCGGTGTCATACAAGGTCAATGGAAGAGCCAAAATCTAAGACCTTCCCACACCACATGGTTAGTACACAAGAACACTGTAGAGACATATCAGTCAACTGCCAAAGTGACATACACTCACATCAAAGGGGTTGGCTGACACATGGACACCCATATAACATCTAGCCCACCTTGGTACAAGTAACGACTCTAGGCGAACAGACTCATGCATGGTCGTTCTTAAAAGAAGGACTATCTCACACATCGCCATCCTTATCACATTGATATCGGCTCACGCATGGCCATCTCACACAACCTGATATTAAGGATGCAAGGAAATACTAGACTTGCACCCCACATATTCAAAAATATGCACTCTGAGTTAAACTCGTTTCACCATCCAGTAATAAAACTGACACTAGAATGGATCTATGGCACATGGAAAACTACATGATTAGGTTCCACTTGATTAATTAGACCAATTAAAGTGTCTTTAGCATCAATCAAGTTACAACATACAAACCACAAACAAATCCTTCAAAAGAAAGGGCATAGTATTTACAATAGTAGATATCATTGTTTAGACTACAAATTGATTCCCAGCATTCGATACCACTCTATCACTGCCATCCACAAGGTTGTCATCATCAAAATATTATCATGGGATATTGATCCCTCATTCCAGAACTAGAGGATATTACCTCAACCAGGCATTACGCCTTTCCAGGTCTTAAGACCCATCACATCACACTTGTGATTCATGGTTATCTCATCATGCCTCATTGAGCATATATGTATTACTCATGCCAAATCACTCATTCCACATCACATGTACTTGCATAGAAACCATTATCCATTATGTTTAGAGAGACAATATGTTAAAACATATTAAACACCTTTAACTAAAGTATGCAATGCATCATAAGATCTCTAATTTAGGGTTAGGCTTCCTACTGATTTCATATAACGTACCCAAGTATCATTCTATCTCAAATCTCTACCATGCACTACCTCCCATAATTTGGATTTTATAAGGCTAAGAATTAATTAATGTAACCAAGTATGCACATTCACATATTCATACTTCCTGTGTTCCCTTATCATGGTTCATAGACAAAGCTTGATATTATTTAACCATCTTCATAGTACTCACAAGTTATAACACCCAATTAACCCATTAGGTTATAGCCATGAAATTTAAGATAGAGAACAATATCATGCTTTCTATTCACACACATTCACTAATATAACCTACTTTTAGAATTAGGGTCAATGCTTTTCACATAGAACCGATTAGGGTTTTACTTCATGGTTACACCACCAAACCCTAATCACATCAAAACCCACCTTTCTAAAACTGATTAGGTTTGAATAACATTAGTTAGATACAAATCACTCACCGTACCATCAGTACCAGGTATCACCCTTTCATAAATGCATATGTGTATCATTTCATTAAGTTATGTGAGGGTTACAACAATGCATTATATAAACATGTTGACTATTACACCAATGTGACGTTTCATCATTTTGTGACCCATACGTTATTACTCCTTACAAGTCATTAACCACATATCATACTAAGGGAAGTCAAACCTTAGATTACATAATTTAGAGGGTTTCACCTCAAACTCTCCTTAAGGCACTTATTATATCATTAAACTTGTTTATATGATTTCTACACAAATGTTGTCAGCTTTTGTTCCAACAAGGCTTATCATCACCATCACATATATATTCACATAGTTGTGTCATTAATCCTCACTCCACAAGCAAAGATCATGAAAGGTATATATAGTTGACACTTGCCATGGATTATAATCTTTCATTAAGATGAGGACATGGGTCATATTATTCCATGATTAAGGTTATCATATGGATACTAAACCATCAAACCCTTCATGTATTACTTCCCTCATTATTGAAGAGTTTAGGGATAAAGTCTTTGGTTAAGGGAGGACCACTCATAGTAACATCATTCCATGGTGCACTAAGTTTAGGAGAAGCAATTAAGATTAATCAATCATTATCCAAAATATCATTATTCTCTATTATGTATTTATCATAGGTGTACATTATTGAGTATCCAAGCATACCCTCCAATCCTCATCATCTGATATCAGTTTCACCTCATCAACCCAAGGTATCGATTTAGACCCTCTTGTGGTATATCGGTTTGGACGACCATGAGGTGTATCGGTTTTGGCCATTTTGTCCAAGCATGTCAGGTTCACTACACATAAGGGGGATGGTTTAGCTACACTTGAGATGTTAGATTAACTACACAAGAAGTGTATCAGTTTATCCTACCTTGTAGTGTATCTCTTTAGCCCACCTGTAGTGTATTGGTTTATCCTTTCTTGAGAGGGTGGTGGGCAACACCACCCTTGGGGTGTGACAGGAAACACCACCCTAAGGGTGTGACGGGAAACATATAGTGTGATAGGTAACACATAGTGTGACGACTTGCTTAGGGTTAGGGTTAGGTCATACCGGACATTTGCACCATCATGGGCGTCATGGGTTAGCACTCAAAATAGACCAATTACATAAGATGCCCTCATGATCATTATGGGCAAGCAAGGCATATTGGCTTAACCCCATCTAGGGCATGCCGGGTAGAAATCATCAAGCTTATCAGTTTAACAACACATATCAGTTTAGGTGCTTCTAGGTCATAATGAGTTAACCTTATCAAGGAATGATGGTTTGGCCATCATATGCATTTAGGAACCTCTAGGGCATGATGGTTTAGCATCCTTCCAAACATATCGGCCTAAGCACTCCCAAGTCATGACGACTTTCAACATGTATGTCGGTTTAAGCATCATGAGTCATAATGACCATTCATCTCCTAAGTTTCGACTTCGTCATCTTCAACCTTAGGAAATTCGATCACTAGTCCATCTACTAATCAATTCATGAAAGATCAAGACATAGGCAACAACTTAAATGGAGTTCTTTCATCAAAATAGTCCTAAAAACAATCACTAACTACTTACATATAGGAGGTACACGATCTAGAGATGAAGAACAACTTAATCATATAAAGAGTGATAATAATAGAGGAGGTTAAGAGTTATATAACCCGCCTCAAGAAGGTCTCCATCAAGAGTTCAAGCTTCCATGATCAAAGCTTCAAAGAACACGTTCCTCAACTTGAAGATGATCCATCAAGAGTCCCAACTCGATTTCAACATAGCCTCAAGAAAGAAGAAGAAGATGCAATGGTTATGATAGCTGAAGAAGAAAGGAAAGAAGGAGAGAGAACCACATACCAATTAATCTTCATCTAAGGTATGATGGCCGAGAGTAAAATAAGAAGATGAAGAAGATAGCTTAAAGGAATGGTCATCAAAGAAACATAACTCACCAAGATGGAAGTTGAATATGAATCACCATGAGTAAGAAACTCGACCTCCCAAGCTCCATGGGGCTTCCTCTAGATCCTCAAGCTTCCAAACTCGTCCACCAAGAGGGAAAGAACAAGTATGGATGAAATAGTTTACTTGTGTGAATAAGGAGGGGGTTATATACTTAAGGGAAGGAAGAGAGATCAAAAGAAGAGGTGTCATCACCTTAGGAGCTTAGGTGACACTTGTCCATGAGAAAGGGGCCACACGCAACAACATGAAAGGCATGGTGATATGATCTAGGTTATATTTCATCCTCTAGGTTTCCCCCTAGGTCATGGACGATATTCCAAAACTCTACACACCCAAAAACCAATTTGGAAAAACCCATCATACTCACAAACTGATAACGCATAACCCTACACACTCACAAATCGATAGAGCACAACCCTACACACTCTCAAACCAATAGTGTATGGACCCTGACCTGGATTTTGGGCTAACCCTATTTGTTTTGCTTGAGTAATTCTCTTATAACTTTAGTCTAATCCTCTGAGGTGTTTTAATATCATGTGACATGCTTATGTTTCAAGTTTGTCCCTTTGGAATCTTGTTTGAGAAATGTTTGCTTGTTTTGGACCAAAGTGCAAATTACACAAGAGGAGGGGTTATCTTGCAATATGTCACATGATGAGTGTTCCCTTAGTTCTTTAGCATCATAAGAGAGGGAATTATGCTATGGGGCACCTTGTGGAAAGCCTAAGTATCAAGATGAGCTTGTATGGTTGATGCTTGTGCTATATGTGCTAGTTTTGGTGTAAATTGCAATTGACCCAAAGTGAAGGGTTAACACACAATTTACCATATCTAGAGAGTTACTTCCCTCTCTTGTCATCATCTATAGGAGAGAGGAAGAGGTGGGCACCATGTTTGGATCTTGGTTGTGTGGTGACATCTTTGGTGATGTATGGAGCACATGTGTGAGATGTGCCTTACACTTTGATGGGCTATCTTAGGTTAGAGAACCTTGAAGAGGTTGCATATCAGTTTGTGGATGTGTAAGGTTGTGGCCTATTAGTTTTTGTATGTGTATGGTTGTGCCCTATTGGCCTGTGGGTGTGTAGGGTTGTGCCCTATCAGTTTGTGAAGGTGTAGAGCTTTGGCATATCAG
Source organism: Alisma plantago-aquatica (assembly GCA_963693085.1). Lineage (NCBI taxonomy): Eukaryota > Viridiplantae > Streptophyta > Magnoliopsida > Alismatales > Alismataceae > Alisma > Alisma plantago-aquatica. The sequence continues at coordinate 831,639,756 of OY856413.1, read as the reverse complement.
CCATGACCTTGGTAGGAGACCAAGAGGATGAGATCCAGCCTAGATCTTATCATCATGCCTTGCATGTTGTTTCATGTAGCCCCTTTCTTGTGGACAAGTGTCACCTAAACTCCTAAGGTGATGACACCTCTCCTTTTGTAATGACCACATTTGTGCTTAATTGGTAAACTAGGGTTTACCTGAATGATTGCATGCTTGATTAGATTGAACATCGTTTAGACTTGATTAATGATAGTAGATCAATTTTGATGTTTCAAACATAATAAGAAACTCTAACTATGATTTTATTTTGAAGAATTAGGGTTTGAGAAATGTAAACCCTAATCGACAAAAATTAGGGTTTTGATAGTACATGAATATGGAATTTGATAAGGATAGCAGTGTGGTAAATGGTTTTTCATATTTTCTAAAATTTTTTTATTTAATTGAATTTTGGATATGATATGGATAATTCAATTAGGCATATTGGAGAAAAGTTTCAGAATATTTGAGTGTTCTTTGAATGTGTTTCTCAGTCGAACTATACTTCAACCAAAATGTTGACAGAGTGCTTTTTAGCAGTGTAGTGTTTTATTTTTTATTATTTATTGGTAACTCCAAATGATCGGAAATTTTAACTAGAGATATGAAACTCAATAATAAAAAAATGTAAAATTTTCATAATTTTTGAATGCGTTTAGACCTTATCAGTAGACGAATTACAGTAATATTTTTGTGACAGAATATTCAGCTCAAATAAGAGAAAGTATAGTGAGTGGTCAATGTGTAATTGACCCAAGCAGCTCAATTTCTCTATATGGTCAACCTAACACACAAGGAGATCTCATAATTCATGATACAATCTAGAGCAATGAAATCCTAGAGAGAGAGGGAGAGTTAGGGTTTGAGAGGAGAAAGTGATGGAGATGTTGACCTAGGGTTTTGCGGTCCGAGGAATGATGAAATAATGTAAGTTTAGCTTCTTTGGATATAGTTTCATGGTGAATCTTCTCTCAGATGTCAAGATTCTGCCCCTCCCCTGATTGGATTCGAAATCATATCAAATCAAGTCCTTTTCTCACTCTTTCTCTCCTAATCTTCAATTCTAGGGTTTCTAAATTGAAAGGAAGAAGAAAGTGGTGATTGCTAGGGTTTTGATATGGATTTGAGATTTTCATATATGGGAAACATTTTTAAGTTTTTTTATAGCTTAGGGTGAGTGGGTAAAAGAATATTTTAGTTAATTGTACTCAATTAGATGGTTTTAATTTATATTCTCGATTTCTCCCTAAATGACAATAAATGAAAAGAACTATTCTTGAATTCAGTTTATAGAATACTTCAATTCATGTTCCAACTATGATTTAAAAATGTTTATATGATGACATGGATATAGATATCCATGTATCTTGAATACTACAGAATTAAGAAGTTTATGGAGAATCTTCTTAAGATCTGAATTTTCAAGTTATTCAGGTGCTTGAACAACATTATAGCTATTCGGATTTATGTTTATATGATATTACTTATGTTCCTAGTGCATATAATTCTACATGTTTGATCTCTTTGATTTGATATATGGACAAATAGAGTTTTTGATTTTCACAATACATATCATGTGAATAGCAAGTAATCAAGGATGGAAACCCAATCTAGTATGCTTTTACAAGTATACATATCTAATTTAGTAGTAAATGGCTGATTGAAATGATTCATGTGATATTGCGGGATTTTATTTGAATATTATCTTATATGCATTTACGCTTTTTTATGAGATTCAAAATTTTTAAACTCAAATACTTGTCATGAAATGCATAAGTTGTTATGCTATTTAAAGTGGAGATATGACATGACCTAGATAAGTATGTTATTGATGCCATGCATAAATGTGAGAAATGTTTAATGAGAATATTTATGTTAGTAGACATGATATATGTTTGAATACATGAGAAGTGCTATATGTGCATGAGTAAGGAGAAACCCTAAGAAAGGGGTAAACAATATGTTAAGCATTCAGTTTAGTATCATCAGTGATTTCAATTCAATAGTTCGAGTAGTCATTAATATACAGAGTTAAAAGAGATCAGTCTAAGAGAAAGATATAATCAAAGTTACAGTAATAATAGAATTAAGAATCCTGAACACTGTAGATTCCTTATGAGAGGTCTGTGTCGTAGGGATGAAATGAACTAACCCTGGAAGTGTCCAGTATACAGGGGTTGGAACGTACTAACAGGTGGTACGGGGGACGAAGCCCTAGTAGAAGTCTCCTTAAAATACAGAATGTAGTGTCCAACATCAACTAGAGATCCTGATGGTACTAGAGTACAGTAAAGCCAATAGGTGGCTTGACTCTTCACCTGTGTGCTCATGTTAGAGGAGTCCAGTTTTTATGGCATAATAGGTGTGCCAAGGCCAGAGAGCCATTTCCTTGTTGCAGACCAGTGATGTAGTCAGGCTTAGCATTCCCAATTGTGTCATCTAAGTCTTATATGGTGAGATCGTAGTTTTCTATGAGTTTTCATATGTAGAGTACACTACATATGATCAGAGCATAAGCTAAAATATGTTCATATAGGATTAAAGAGTTTCTTATAAGTAAGAAGAGTTAAGAAAGGTTTGATTTCAGTTTCACAGCAGTTGTTCTTTAAATGTAATATTGAATATAGTGAGGATTATATTTCTATACATGTTTATTTCTAATGATGTAGGCTGCAATGTTATTAGTAATGTTTTTGAATATCTAGTCTTTTAATGTGAAATTACTATCTTGTTTTATTTCAATTATCCAAGAATTATAAATTTCTGATTCAGTACTTTAAACTGCATTATTATTTTACTCATTCACTGAGTGAGTAGGCTCACCCCTCTACTCAAATGGTTTAGGGAAACCTTGGGGATTGAAGATATCATTGCATCAGAGTAGATCTGCCACAAGAGTTAATTCTGTGTATAGTTAAGTTCAGTTGGTCCTTGTGACTCTGGGTCCTTGTAAAGAAATAAGAGAGAGTTGTAAATGATGGTGTATAACATTATTCCTCTTTTAGCAATATATGTGAATCATCAAGTCTTATGTGTTTAAAAGTATGAGAAACATAATGAATGTTCATACATGCATTTTAACTATTGAAATCAGATTAAAGAAATCAATGTTTAGATTCCCTTGTAAATTTAGTTTATGTGGTTCAATGTGAGAAAAAAAAAGAGTTTGAAAAAGAAGAAAAAGTTAAGGGTGATCTTTGTGTTACTTTATATCCTCAATTTATACCCTAATCTCATGATTAGTGGAAATTGTGAGATCGGGTTGTAACATCTTGGTAACAGAGCTTAGGCTGAGTTGTCTAGGACCATTAAGTTAGTAAGTTAGAGTCATAAGTGTGGCAGGTAGGAGATATTATGGTGTTAGATCTGGGGATTTGAGTATTTGGATATCTTGGCCCAGTATCTGAGTACTTGGATCAACCAGTATCAAGATACTCTATCTATTCTTTCATGTATACCCTGACCAGGTATACAGTGAAAGGATGGTCTAGAGAGGAATCCTAGAAATATTAGGGTTAGGAACAAGATAAGTAACATGAATTAAGAGCATAAATATAAAATGAGATAGAACTTTCATTTCATATTGTTGTCTTATTGGAGATGAATAGAAAAGCTCTTATATGTTTGAATTTAGATATTCAATATTTTGAAATATATATGGGTCTTTAAGATTTGTTGTACACTATGTAGTTGTAGCATTTATTGATTATATTCATTGTATCAAGTAGACTAGAAATGATCTTTGAATGAGCTTTCCTAAGTGGATAAGTTTTCTTCCACACATTTGAGATGAATAGGAGTTGAGTAATCCTGAGTAGCTCTTGGCTTCAGGACTGTAGGTTCGGCCTGGTCTGACTGGCAGGATGCATTACTGGGATCTAATGACTCCTATTAGTAACATAACAAGAGTAAATTCTGGATAGATTAGATCCAAATTCTAGTATGAATGCATATACTCTAAGATTTTGAAGTATAAGGGAAAGACTGGGATAACTAAGAATCAGTTGGAACTGATATCTAAGATCCAACTTTGGGGCCTCATATGAGAAACCCTTAATTGGGAATAAAGGAACATGACATAAGGTTCATATTAAGTTTAATTATTAGTATCATATGAACTCAAAATATGAAATATGGAAAAGATGTGAGAAAAGTATGTAAGGGGCCAAGATAGTAAGAATCAATCATGAGGAATGGATTATATAACCGAGTACAATGTTTTTATGTACTCCAAAGCATAGGGAAAATAGAAGAAAATAGCTAAGTACACAATAAGTACATAGAAGTGAAGAGTCTTCAGAAGAGTTAAAGTGAAGAGAACTACATGAGCATGTAAATCATAAAACTGGGATAAGAAACTTAATTTTTTTTTGGAAAATTGGGTAAGTATATTCCAAAAACCCCCTGGAATGGGGACAAAGTTACAAGCCACACCCAAACATGTGACTACACACTCCTAAGAATTGGTTACAGCAGATCCCAATTCCTAGCTATTATAGGAGAAAAATCAAGACAAGATTAAAAAGTAAAATACATTATCTTGATCTCAAGTGCAAGACGGTTGAAGATGATGACAAAGTCAGAAGTACCACCATTAGGTAGCCTTTTATTACACTCCTCCCAAATGAAGTGGACAACACTAGTGATGGCCCAAAGTTTAATGATTCTGGATTGCTTTGATCTTTTACCAAGGTCCGTAAGGCATTCATATAGAGAATATGAGGATCTGATGTTGAGTTTAAGTTGAGCATGACCCCAAATATATTTCCAATATTTGCATCCCTCAAATAGATGATCTATCAAGTCATTGTCTTGGCCACACAGTAAGCATGCAGGAACAGGTGCCCCCGACCATGAACTAATCTTTTCCATAGTAGGTAGGACATTTGTGAGTTCTCTAAAGGTAGTAAGACTCCATCTAGGATAGTGCTTGGAGAGCCAAAGATTTCCATAAGCCTTATCAGATGGATGTTTTTGTCTTGCATTTCCCCAAAGATCCTTTCCCTCCCATGCTGAGAAGGAAGGCCATAGAGCCACCATACGTCTATCGCAAGTAGAGCCATTCTTGGAAACAGTAGACAAGGTATCACCATACCTACAAGAAAACCATGAGCTCCATATACATTGAGCTTGGGTGAACCTTTTAATGCGACATAACGTATGGTAATCTGCAAGTTCATTGAGTCTCCTTAGCCCCAAACTGCCTTCACAAAGTTGATAAGCTAGTCGTGACCAACAAGAGGGATGCACTGAGCTACCCCAAAGGAAGTCAGAAAGCAGCAACTCCATCCTACATAAGATAACAGGAGGAATGTCACCCATACACAACCAATAGCTGATCAGACCCATGGCACAGTGCTTAATAAGCACAAGACAACCATCCATAGAGATTTTAGAACCAGGTCATCTCTGTATCATATCTCTGAGCTTATCTAAGCATTCATGAAAGTGGCACCTCCTGAGATTGCCACCAGCCATAGGAAATCCAAGATACTTTGTGGGCCATGTACCTAGCTGAATACCCAAGCAATTGATCAAGGCATCCTTTTTGCGGCAAGAAGAGGACAAGAATATATGTGTTTTGTTTGAATTGCACTTCATACCAGATATAGAACCAAATTCAAGCAAAACCTATTTGAGTTTGGCAAGGCTGCATAGTCGACCCTCGGAGAAAATAAGGACATCATCTGCAAAAAGATGACTAAGAGGCTTGGTCTTGTTGATGGGATAGCTTCGGATGAGTCTATTATCATACACCTCCTCAAGACATCTGTTGAAGCCTTCCATAGCAATTACGAAAAGTAGAGGAGATAAGGGATCACCTTGCCTAAGACCGTTGGAGCTTTTGAACAAGCCAACCGAAGAACCATTTAGTAAGAGAGAAAAGGATGGAGTCTCCACACATACCCGAGGCCATTAAGACAATCCCAAAGGTAGGACCAACAAATAGAATTGAAAGACTTGGTGATATCCAACTTGATGCAAGCACTCGTTTAGCCCACCTGAGAAGATCGACGACAAGCGATTCGTGATAATAGACGAGCCGACATACGAAGCCATGGAGAAGTGATGGGAACACACAGAGATCCTATACATGATGGGTAAGAGACCATACTACCATCATCTTCTTGCTTGGATTCGTAGGGTTTGGAAACCTAAGGGAGGTTTTGACTTGTTCTCCAAATCAGACAAGTTCTTCCTTCTTCGTTTCAACTCGGCTGAGGACAAGAAGAGCATCATCAACGGAGGTCATCGATGGTTCGACAGTCGTTTGGTGGTCTTCAAGGACTACAAGACGGGGGACGACTTGTAGAAGGACTTCTTCAGCACCTTACCGGTCTATATAAACATACTTAGTATGGGGTGCAACTAGTCCCCTAGGGCTGTTGGGATCGTGGACAGTGGAGTAGGGAAGCTACTCAAAATCGACTTCAAGTCATTAAGCCAGGAATCACTGGGAGAGGCGTGTGCACTGGTGGAAATTGACGATGATGAAGAGCCTCCTCAGGAGGTGTGGGTCAACATGTCTAGGTGCGACCCTATGTCAGTGAAGATCCAGTATGAGCACATCCCAAAGAGGTGTGTCGAGTGCAGGGTGTTCGACCATGATGGGTTTGACTACCCTATCAATCTGATCACTGATGTGGAGGTTCCTGCTCCAACAACGCAAGTCTAGAAGGTTGTCGGGAAGAAAGTCAAGGTTGTGGCTGTTGTTAATGCTATGATGGATGAACAAGGTGTCGATCATGTCGTGGTTGTGAGCTTGAGTAGCGGAGATGATGGTGGCGCTTCTTCCTTGGGTGTTGTTGGCTCTTGTAATGGCGGTGGTTCCAGCGCTGGGGTCCTGGGCGCTGCTGATGCTAGAGTAGCGGATCGCGAGCTTGACTCTGGAACATAAGATGATGGTGGGATGCCCCACTCAGGTGGTGACAATACTATTAGGGATGATGGAAGGGTCATCTCATTGATGGGTCAAGGTGGCGGAAATGTTGTTGCAGGTGTTGCATCTCCGGTTACTGTGGCAGCATCTCCGGTTGTTGCTAGGGCAGATGGTGGGGTGACGCTGCGTCGCAGAGCAGATGTGGGTGATGGCTAGGGTGCTGTTGTCAATGGTGGGTCGGGCACTACACTCGACTCAATGGTGGGTGCTTGCACTGCTGGTTCAGGGGAGACTGATGATTCAGTCGTCAGACGATTCACTGGTGCTTCCTCTTCTTCATCGTCCAAGGCTTCAAGGGTGTCCAAAGGTGATGGGTCTCGTAAGACCCACTCGGTAGCCAGAGGTCATTAATGACCTTTCTCATGACTAATGTTTGTGGCTCTGGGAAGCCACGTAAGAAGAAAGAAGTGAGGAGAACCATCCTCGATAATAAAGCAACTATGGCCATTCTTGTTGAATCTAAAATCAAGTATCACATGATCCACACATATGACCATATGTTTCCTAAAGGTTGGTTATGGGTTTCTAATCATCTACATGACCATAATGGTCGTATCTATGTTGGGTGGAATCCTAATTGCTGGACTACTACTGTGATTGAGATGGATGATCAACAGGTCACTATGAAATGCATTAATAAAGGTGGTCTCACTATCTACACTATTGCTATCTACGCTAGGAACTCTGTGTCTGAGTGTTCTGTTCTGTAGAATACCTTGGAGAGGATTGGTACTAGCATAGATGAAGATTGGCTTATCACTGGTGATTTCAATAATATCATGAAGCAAGAGGAGAAGACGGGGTGTCGCGAGGTGCCCTCTATTATCCTTATTTCTTTTAATACTACTCTTGATAATGTTGGTCTGACTGAACTACCTGTCATTGGTAAGGAGGTTTATACTTGGCATAACAAACAAGGTGCCGCTAAAAGGGTGGCGTGCAAGCTTGATAGATCCTTTGTCAATGATGCTTGGCTGTCTAAATTTCCTGGTTCCAAAATGAAGTCCATCACATGTAATTACTCGGATCACTGTGCTCTAAACATCAATATGAAACCTATCTCTTTCAAGAAGAAGCCTTTTCATTTTCTGAATTTCTGGTTGGATTGGGAAGGTTGTCGGGACATTATTAAAGAGGCTTGGGCTACTAAAATCAATGGCAACCCACTCTTTCAATTTTGTCATAAACTCAAGAATGTCAAAAAGAAGTTGAATACTTGGTCCAAACAGTATGTCAACCTCAAGAACCTTATTGCTAGAGAAAGAATGGAGATTGATGACATCTCAGTTGTGGTCGGTGGATGCCCTCTAGATCCAAATCTCATTCATGCTGAAAAACAAACCCTTGAAAGACTGGACTTACTTTTAAAGGCAGAAGAGGTTTATTTTCGGCAGCACAGTAGAATGGAGTGGCTCTCCAATGGAGATAGGAACACTATAGTCTATCATACCATTGTCAAGAGACGAGATGCTATAAACTCTATAACTGAACTTTTTGACTCACATGGTGATCTTTTGCAGGATAATGATGCCATTACTGATGACACTGTACATTATTTTGAACAACTATATAGCCAACCTCATGTTGCTTCAGGCTCTTGTATTCCAGATTGGACACCTCTTGTCTCTAAAATTGATAATGCCATGCTATGCTCTACTCGGAGTTTGAATGAGGTTCTTGATGATGTGTGGAGCATAGGACCTCACAAAAGCTCGGGACCAAATGGCTTCAATGGTTACTTCTATAGGGGTAATTGGAACGTCATTTGTGATGATCTTCTTAAGGCTGTCCAATGGATTTTCAAAGGAGGAAGCATGGTTAGACAAGTCAACCATGTTTTTCTTGGTCTTATTCCCAAGAAGGACATTGTCTCGTCCCCTATTGATTTCAGGCCTATCTCTTACTGCTCGATGCTTTATAAAATCATCACTAAAGTCATATCCCGGAGACTAGCTAATCTTCTAAAACAAAGAGAAATGTTGGAAATAATGAGTTGGATTAAGGAATGAGGGTTATGATATAATTGAGAACATGGAATGTATACCTTTATTAATAAGTTTAATACATTCATCCTTACTGCCTTTGGATTCTTAGTCTCTATAGAACAACAAACTAATTTCTAAAAGAAGAACAAAAGTGTAGCTAAATAAATGAATAAATCATACAAAGGTAGATTATATTCAGGAAGGAAAAACTTGATTGAAAGAGAAACTATGTTTCACCCATGCATGAGCCGTTTCATTTAAAATGAAGGATATGTAATGTATTAAACATGAGGTGAAACTAGTAGAGAGATTATTGATTTAGAATATCAACTTCACATTAGTAGAAGGATAAAAAGAAATATATGCAACATGGTATACATGATCATACACATAAAAGAAGCAACATGATCATAAGAGAAAACTAGAAGTTAAAGATGAGATGTGGAATAGTAGTATATGGTAAGGGGATTATGGAAAGTAAAGAAGGGTATGAAACATAATGGAGTAATATGGATTATAAAAGAAAGAGGTTGCGAGATTCAAGAAAGTGTTAATTAGTCAAGTATCCTTATTGATAATTAATTTAACCTACATATGAGAAATGTATTAAGGGAGTGTTTGAAGATAAGAATTCTAAGTCTCAAAATCATCTTCTCTTTCATATCTTCCTTACTTAGAGTAATGTAGGAATGAAGTGATAAGAAAATGAATCATATATGATGCATAACCACCATGGTAGAGACATCTGGTGAATGTAATAATAACATACAATATGATGATGAAACCCTAGTAGGGTAAATTGAGAATGTAATATATCTGAATGGCCAAGTATGAGAAAGGAAATTCAATTGATAAGATAAGGAAGACTTTAGTAAAACTTGTGAGATCCAAAGTTTGAATTTCAAATTAAGGGAGCAAAGTCACATCACAATAACGTCATGCTACTGATAAGGACCAAACCCTAGAATGTTAAGAGTTGTAGTAGTTCAAGGGATTTCACTAGTGATTTGGCCTTGAATACTAGCATCTCTATAAAATAAGATTATGAGATTTGCACTATGAGAAGTAAACTAGCACTGATAGTAATCCAGGGTTTAAGGTAGCTAATCTGAAAGGTAGATAAACAATATGAAAATTAGTCGGAGTAAAGGGTAAGATATAAATTTGAAATGTAGCAAGTGTGTTTTCAACAAAAGGAGAAATACAATATGAGTGAAGTGCGATATGAGATACATTCTTGCACTGATATTAAGAATGATGAATAGTCTATTCTTACCTTGTATGTTTCAATTTTAGGGACGTTTATTCTATATGATCAAAATGAGAAGGATAAGTAACAAGAAGAAAGTAGTAATGAATGAGGAGATAAGAGAAAACAATGGCTTTCAGTAATATGTGAATTTGTTTTTAGAAGTGTAATTTGTTGAAGGTATAATGAGGGATGTAAATTAGTTCTATGTATGATTTTAGTGTACATGTACAAGCAATGTGTTAATTAAAGGTGTCTGATAGTTGTAGTCATTCATACCAGTAATACATCTTAGTATTGTACAATTGTGGTATGGTGATATGGGTTGAATAATGAGGGAACAAATGAAGGGTTACCCTAAATAAGGTAGTCTTACCTATTCACTCATATGAATAGAAGGGATGATAACCATATTGTATTGATATGTAACCCTAATGAGGTATAGCTTGTTATACCTAGCTTTAATATAACTAAGTGATGGTAATTAGGTATTAATAGTCCTTGAATGACTAATACAATCATGGAGTACTTTGTTATTGTTGTTGAAACCCTAGTATGTTATAACCCGATGGTTCCACCTTGAATTATGTGTGGGTTCATACTTGAGAATAGTATGGAATGTGATGGTAATGCTTCACTTTATGAATCCATGATCCAATGGGGATGTCGTGAGTAGTGTTGTACAATTGTTGTTGAATCTAGTCTTTCAACTCAAGATTGTTTTGCTATTTGAGTAGCACAATAGTAAAATTCAAAACAACATGGTGAACTCTCTTTTGTGACTTAGAGGTAATATATAACAATATAGTACATATTGAGCTGTATGAATTCAGATAGTTGGATCAGCTTACCAATGTGGAGGTAACACCTCAAGAGTATACAAAAATATTGAAATGGTTGTTTCTCTCTCTCTTCTATGATTGATTGTGGCATAGAGAATTTGTTTGTTGTCATTTAGAACTATTTCAAACATGTTGTGATTAGAAAAGAAATGAAGGACTTAATGTTGAAAACTGCATTCAAGTATGAAATACAAGAATATAATGACAAGTAAGATTTCAGAAGCTTAAAATCAACTTTGAATATACTTTGTTTGTGTATTTATGTTTCGGGGACGAAACTTTTTCAGGGGGTGAGAATTGTAATGACTACATTTGTGCTTAATTGGTAAACTAGGGTTAACCTGAATGATTACATGCTTGATTAGATTGAACATCATTTAGACTTGATTAATGATAATTGATCAATTGTGATGTTTCAAACATAAGAAGAAACTCTAACTATGATTTTAGTTTGAAGAATTAGGGTTTGAGAAATGTAAACCCTAATCGGAAAAAATTAGGGTTTTGATAGTACATGAATATGGAATTTGATCAAGATAGTAGTGTGGTAAATGATTTTTCATATTTTCTAAAAATAAGGTATTTAATTGAACTTTGGATATGATATGGATAATTCAATTATTCATATTGGAGAAAAATTTCAGAATATTATAATGTTCTTTGAATGTGGTTCTTGGTCGAACTATACTTTGACCAAAATGCTGACAGAGTGCTTTTTAGCAGTGTAGTGTTTTATTTTTAATTATTTATTAGTAAATCCAAATAATATGAAATTTTTAACTGGAGATCCGAAACTCTATCATAAACAACATGTAAAAGTTTCATAATTTTTTTATGTGTTTAGACCTTATCAGTAGATGAATTACATTAATATTTTTATGACAGAAAATTCAGCAGAAATAAAAGAAAGTATAGTGAGGTCAGCTCAATTGCTCTATATGGTCAACCTAACACACAAGGAGCTCTCAGAATTCATGATTCAATCCAAAGAAACGAAATCCTAGAGAGAGAGGGAGAGTTAGGGTTTGAGAGGAGAAAGTGATGGAGATGCTGACCTAGGGTTTTGCGGTCCGAGGAATGATCAAATCATGTAAGTTTAGCTTATTTGGATATAGTTTCATGGTAAATATTCTGTTAGATGTCAAGATTCCATCCCTCCCCTGATTGGATTCGAAATCATATCAAATCAAGTCATTTTTTCACTCTTTCTCTCCTAATCTTCAATTCTAGGGTTTTCGAGTTGAAAGGAAGAAGAAAGTGGTGATTGCTAGGGTTTTGATATGGATTCATGATTTTCAGATATGGGATATGTTTTTAAGTTGTTTTATAGCTTAGAGTGAGTGGGTAAAGAATATTTCAGTCAATTTTACTCAATTACATGGTTTAAATTTATATTCTCGATTTCTCCCTAAATGACAATAAATGAAAAGAACTGTTCTTGAATTTAGTTTATAGAATACTTAAATTCATGTTCCAACTATGATCTAAAAATATTTATATGATGACATGGATATAGATATCCATGTCTCTTGAATACTACAAAATTAAGAAGTTTATGGAGAATCTTCTAAATAACTAAATTTTCAAGTTATTTGGGTGCTTGAACAACATTATAGCTTAAATTTGGATTTATGTTTATATGATCTTACTTATGTTCCTAGTGCATATAATTCTACATGTTTGATCTCTTTGATTTGATATATAGAAAAATAGATTTTTTGATTTTCACAATACATATCACGTGAATAGCAAGTAATCAAGGATGGAAGCCCAATCTAGTATGATTTTTCAAGTATACATATCTAATTTAGTAGTAAATGGCTGATTGAAATGATTCATGTGATATTGTGGGATTTTATCTGAATATTATCTTATATGCATATACGCTTTGTTTATGACATTCAAATTTTTTAAACTCAAATACTTGTCATGAAATGCATATGCTGTTATGCTATTGCAAGTGGAGATATGACATGCCCTAGATAAGTATGTTATCGATGCCATGCATAAATGTGAGAAATGTTGAATGAGAATATTTATATTAGTAGACATGATATATGTTTGAATACATGAGAAGTGTTATATGTGCATGAGTAAGGAGAAACCCTAAGGAAGGGGTAAACAATATGTTAAGTATTCAGTTCAGTATCATCAATGATTTCAATTCAATAGTCTGAGTAGTCATTAATATACAGAGTTAAAAGAGATCAGTCTAAGAGAAAGATATAATCAAAGTTACAGTAATAATAGACTTAAGAGCCCTAAACACCATAGATTCCCTATGAAATGTCTGCGTCGTAGGGATGAAATGACCTAACCCTGGCAGTGTCCAGTATATGGGGGTCGGAACGTACTAACAGGTGGTACGGGGGATGAATCCCTAGTGGAAGTCTCCTTAAAATACAAAATATAGTGTCCAACGTAAACTAGAGATCCTGGTGGCACTAGAGTACAGTAAATCCAATAGGTGGCTTGACTCTCCGCATGTGTGCTCAGGTTAGAGGAGGAGTCCAGTTTTTACGGCATAATAGGTGCGCCGAGGCCAGAGAGCCATTTTTCTGTTGCAGACCAGTGACGTAGTCAGGCTTAGCAAACCTGGGTATGTCAGCTAAGTCTTGTACGGTGAGATCGTAGTTCTCTATGAGTCTTCATATGTAGAGTACACTGCATATGATCAGGGCATAAGCTAAAATATGTTCATATAGGTTTAAAGAGTTTCTTATTAGTAAGAAGAGTTAAGAAAGGTTTGATTTCAGTTTTGTTGTAGTTGTTCTTTAAATGTAATATTGAATATAGTGAGGATTATATTTCCATACTTGTTTATTTCTAATGATGTAGGCTTCAATGTTATTAGTAAAGTTTTTGAATATCTAGTCTTTTAATTTGAAATTACTATCTTGTTTATTTCAATTATCTAAGAATTATAAATGTTTGATTCAATACTTTAAACTACATTATTATTTTACTCCTTCACTGAGAGAGTAGGCTCACCCCTCTACTCAAAATTTTTAGGGAAAATATGGGGATTGAAGATATCATTACATCAGAGTAGATCTTCCACAAGAGTTAAGTCTGAGTATAGTTACGTTCAGTCGGTCCTTGTCACTCTAGGTCCTAGTAAAGAAATAAGAGAGAGTTGTAAATGATGATGTATAACATTATTCCTCGTTTAGCAATATATGCGAATCAGCAAGTCTTATGTGTTTAAAAGTATGAGAAACATAATGAATGTTCATACATGCATTTTTACTGTTGAAATCAGATTAAAGAAATCAATGTTTAGATTCCTTTGTAAAGTTAGTTTATGTGGTTCAATGCGAGAAAACAAAGAGTTTGAAAAATAAGAAAACGTTAAGGGTGATCTTTGTATTACGTTAAATCCTCAATTTATTCCCTAATCTCATGATTAGTGGAAATTGTGAGATCGGGGTGTAACACCTTTGATCTTTCTCTCTCTTCCCTCAAGTATATAACCCCCTCCTCTTTCACACATGTAAACCCTTTCCTCCACTCTTACTCTTCTCCTCTTGGTGGACAACATTGGGAGCTTAAGGATCTAGAGGAAGCCCCATGGATCTTGGGAGGTCAAGTCCCTTGCTCATGGTGACATCTTATTCAACTTCCATCTTTGTGAGTTGTGTTTCTTTGATGGCCTTTCCTTTAAGATCTCTTCTTCATCTTCTTCCTCCTCTCTCGGCCATGGATCCTACCTTGGATGAAGGTTGTCTAGGACGTATTCCTCTCTCTCCTTCTTTCCTTTCTTCTTGAGCTACCATAACCATGGCTTCTTCTTCTTTCTTAAGATGATGTTGAGATCAAGTTGGGATTCTTAATGGATCATCTTCAAGTTGAGGAACGTGTGCTTTGGATCTTTGATCATGGAATCTTGGACTCTTGATGGAGACCTTCTTGAGGTGGGTTATATAACTCTTAACCTTCTTTGTTATTATCACACCTTATATGTTTAAAGTTGTTCTTCATCTCTAAATCATGAGCCTCTTATATGCTAGTAGCTAGTGTTTTGTTTTGAGGACTATTTTGATGAAGGAACTCTATTTAAGTTGCTGCCATATTTTGCTCTTTCCTATTTTGATAGTAGATGGACTAGTGACTGAGTTTCCCAAGGTTGAAGATAACTAAGTTGACACATAGGTGGTGAATAGTTGTCATGACTTGTAGTGCAACAAACCAACACACATGTTGCAAGTTCTCATGACTTGGGAGTGATTAGGCCGATAGGTGGGTTATATAAGTCTTAACCTTCTTTGTTATTATCACTCCTTATATGTTTAAAGTTTTTCTTCATCTCTAAATCATGAGCCTCTTATATGCTAGTAGCTAGTGTTTTGTTTTGAGGACTATTTTGATGATGGAACTTTGTTTAAGTTACTACCATATCTTGTTCTTTCCTTTTTTGATAGTAGATGGACTAGTGACTGAGTTTCCCAAATTTGAAGATGACTAGGTCGACACATGGGTGGTGAACAGTCATCATGACTTGTAGTGCAACAAATTGACACACATGTTGCAAGTCATCATGACTTGGGAGTTCTTAGGTCGATAGGATGGAAGGATGTTAAACGGTCACGTTTGAGAAAGTTCCCAAACTGATATGAATGGTTAGGTTGATATGCCTTGAGGAGGTTTTAATCCATCATGCTCTTGAGGTACTTAAATCTATGTGTTGCCAAACCAATAGGCTTTGATTATTGTAACTCGTCATGCCCTAGATGGGGATAGACTGATACACCTTGCCAGCCCGTCATGACCATAAGGACCTCTGGTGTGAGCTGTCTTGCTAGAGTGCTAGTCCTGATGACCATGATTGTGCTAATGACCGTCATGCCCTAACCCTAACCCTAGTGTTGCCCATCACACTATGTGATACCCAACACACCATGTGTTGACCGTCACACCTTAGGGTGGTGACACCCATCACTACTTCAAAAAATGATGCATGATATCCCTTCAAGAGGTGATCCCCGATATCCCTTCAAGAGGTGATGCCCAATATCCATTTAAGAGTTGATGTCTGATACTATTCAAGAAGGGTTGCTCGTCATACTTCCAAGGAGCTAAACCAATACACTTCATTATAGTCTAAACCAATACACCACAAGAGGGTTCAATCTGATACCTTTGGTTGATAGGGTGAAACTGATACCACATGATGAGGATTGAAGGGTATGCTTGGATACTCACACATGAGTAATGCATGATAGAGAGGAGTGTGGTTTTGGATAATGTATGCATAATCTTAATGATTCTCCTAAAGCTAGTACACCATAGGATGATGTTGATGTGAGTAGTTCATCTTTATTTAAGAGGTCAGCCCTAAACTCTTCTACAAAGTGGGAAGTAATGGATGTAGTATTTGATGGTTGAGTATCCATACATTTGAATAATATGACCAATGTGCTTATCTTAATGAAAGATTATAATCCATGGAAAGTGTCAATTATATTTCCCTTTCATAATCTTAACTTGTGGAATAAGGATTAATGATACAACTATGTGAATATACATGAGTGTGGTGATAAGTCTTGTTGAAATACCTAGTGGAAACCTTGGTATAGAAATCGTATAACAAGTCTAATGCCTCTATAGGTGACTTTTGGATAGCTTGAAGTGATACCCTCTAGTTATGTAGCCTATGGTTCGACTCTCCTTGGTATAATATGTGGTTAATGATTTGTAAGATCTAATAATATATGGGTCACTTAATGTTGAAACGTCACACTAGTGTTTTGGTCAATATGTTATTACAATGCATTATTGTAAACCACACATAAGTTGATGAAGATGATACACACATGCATTTATAAAAGGGTGATACCTGATATTGATGGTACGGTGAGTGATTCATATCTAACTAATGTTTTTCAAACCTAACCAGTTTTAGAAAGATGGTTTTTGGTTTGATTAGGGTTCGTGGTGTAACCATGAAGTGAAACCCTAATTGACCCTATGTGAAGAGCATTGACCCTAATTCTAAAGGACGGTCATAAAATACTGAATGAGTAGGAATGGAAAGCCTGATATTGTTCTCCCCCTTAAAATGCATGACTATAACATAATGAATTGCTTGGGTGATATAACTTGTGAGGACTATGTAGATGGTTAAATAATGTTAAGCTTTGGTTATGAACCTTGATAAGGGAGCACATGAAGTATGAATATGTGAATGTGTGTACTTTTTTTTGTAACGAGGAACCCCTCCTAGGATCGGCCACTATTGGACCCCACCCAGTCAACAGTAAACCTCAGGACCAACTGTGTCATTGGGGGGGGGGACACAACAGCACACCCAGTAAAATGCCAACCACTGTTGCACCATGATCGACACCAAGAGTTGAACCCGGGACCTTTCATTGAGGTGTTATCGAGCCGCAATGTGCGTACTTGGTAACACTAATTAATTCTTAGCCTTATACACTCCAGTTTATGGAAGGTAGTGCATGTCAGAGATGTGAGGTGGTATGATGCATTGGGATCTTATGTGAAATCAGCATGAATCCTAATCTTAGATTAAAAGATCTTATGATGCTTTTCTTCCTTTAACTAAAGGTATTTAATATGTTTAGCATATTCTCTCTCTAAACATAATGGCTAATGGTTTCTATGGCAAGTACATATGATACGGCATGAGTAATACATATATGCTCGATGAGGCATGATGAGATAACCATGAATTACAAGTGTGATGTGATCGGTCTTAGGACCTGGTGAAGGCTTAATGCCTGGTTGAAGGTGATATACTCTAGTACTGAAATGAGGGATTGATATCCCATGATAATATGTTGATGATGATAGCCTTGTGGCTAGCAGTGATACAGTAGCCTTGTGGCTGACAGTGATACTGTGTTATGAGATGATGGTAATCAGCTTATAGTTTAAACGATGATATTTGTTGTTGTAACACTATGCCCCTTTCTTTTGAAGGATTTGTTTGTGGTTTATACGTTGTAACTTGATTCATACTAAAAGACACCTTAATCTATTTAATTAATCAAGTGGAATCTAATTATGTAGGTTTTCCTTGTGCCATAGATCCATTCAGTGTCACACTTGCTAAATGGTGAAATGAGTTTAACTGAGAGTGCATATTGTTGAATATATGGGGTGAAAGTTGAGGTATCTCCTCATATCCTGACATCACAAGATTGGCTGCGGGCCATACCCTAGAATAGAGTGTGGCTTTAGGTCGTAGCTCAGTGATATATGATACATGATTGGCTACGGGCCATACCCTGGAAGAGTGCAGTTGTGGGCCATAGCTCCATTTCACTAGGATCATGACCTATACCAAGGCGGGCTAGGTTTGCACAGCTAGACTATATGTGATGGAAGCAGATAATTTGTGATGTCCCTACATGTTCACTCATACTGATCGAGGGGGTGCGGTCGTGGATTCTGGCTCTTCTACTAGACCTTGTATGGCACTGATTTCAAATTAGCAGTGGTCGATTGGATTTGGGTGGTACGACTCAAATCCTCAAGGCACAATAAATATGTAATCATTTGTGTAGAATACATGTATAGGATCAAATACAGAAACATTGGATGAAGACTTGCTTTGCTTTTGTACTATTTAGTTTATAACAATTATACATGTTCTTTATATTCCTTTAGATTATTAATTGTTCTATGGCTCATTGGCAAGTGCCTATTACTGTTCTATTTACTTCATCCATGAGATATATGTCCTTTAGTTTATTCTATTCAATCTTCTTTGTATGTTAATTACATCTGCTTAGTTATCTCTAATAATAATAGAGTTGGTGGAGAGTTATATCTCTCGATGGGACTGTGTGTCTCACCCTATTGGTTAAACAACTTTTTAGGTGGACGTGCATGCTAAATTAAAGATCGCATTGTTGAAGATGATACGAGAAGAAAACTACACCTGGAAAAACATGGTATATGGACAATGTCTAGTAATAGAGTCCTATGCGTCGTCCCTATACACTCAGGTCCTTGTGGGTGTTCTCGATGTGTTTTATAGACATGATCAATATGTGATTGTTGGCTTGTGTGACTGTGGTAGTATGTATATACATGAGGAACTGTTATCTTATGTAATAGGTTGATGGTAATGTGATGATGTAGCACCTTGAATATATGTTATGATATGCAAGTGTTGTCTCTTGTGTAATAATTCTCAGGTCATGGTGCTTGTTGCAAATCGGTTTTAATTTCCTATGATTTTCTGTAATCTGTTGTTAATGGTTGACCGTGGTATAAGTTTTGAGTAATCTTGATTTGTGTGACAAAGGGTGTCATAGATAGGGAACAACCCCACACACTCACAAATTTATAGGGAACAACTCCACACACTCACAAACGGATAGGTAGCCTCTCCAAGGCTCTCTAACCTGAGATGACACATCTAAGTGCAAGGCACATCTCATACATGTGCTCTATATACCAATAAAGACGTTACCATACAACCAAGATCCAAACAAGGTGCCCACCTATTCCTTTACCCATTATATGATGTAAAACAAGATATGAAACACTCTAGAGATGGTAAACTGCATAGTAATCCTTCACTTTAGGTAGATTGAAATTTTCATAAAAATTAGCTCATAAAACACAAGCATCATTCATACATGCCCAACTTGATACTTGAACTTTCCATAAGGAACCCCTTAGAATCATTCTATCTCTTATGATGCTAAAGAACTAAGGGTACACTCATCATGTGACATATTGCAAGGCAACCCCTCATCTTGGGTAAATTGCACTTTGGTCCAAAACAAGAAAACATTGCTCAAACAACATTCAACTAGGACCAAACTTGAAACATAAGAGAGTCATGTGATTACAAAACACCTCAAAGGATTAGATAAAAGTTCTAAGAAACTTACTTAAGCAAAAAAAATAGGGTTATCCCAAAACCCAGGTCAGGGTCCTTACAAGTTGTAAACCCCTAACAAGGATTTCGACCTTGAAAATCAAGCTGAAAGGAGACGGATACTACTCATGCATCATACCTTCAAACTTGCACATAGCCACTCGATGTCAGGGTGATGTAACAAGACTTGACCAACATATTATTCGTGCATCCAAGGTCATCACATGGTCTATTGCACAAGACACATACTCAAATTATCCTTTTCCACTATTGTTTATAGAATCAAGCCTATGCCAGGTGATGCTTTCTTAGCCATAGAAGCACTATACATACTTATCCAACTCAAGCGTCAACTCTTTATTATGTATCACCTCCTCAACTTATAACATCATATGATAAGATTCTTAATTTTGGGAGTTTACCATATCCTCCTCAAACCTCAACATGTTTCTTCTGAAGAAAGACTAGAGATATGTTCTGTCATCCACTAGGATCTTCTGACTCAACACTGGTCTTAATTTTACCAACTATCATGCCAACATACTCATTCTCAGTTGTACATCCTCGTATCATAAGAAGAGGCCACTTATCTAAGAAAAACTATCTCAATGGTAATTCAAGATATTATATGTCACCTTAACTGACCTAGATAGGGAGTGGAAACCCTTCCTATCCATCTATAGACAAAGCATAATCTTCTTGGAACCTTTCTTACTTGCAAGCCTGATAGGAGTACTCCCAGGGATTATACTCAACTTGACAGACTTTACCCAAGAAGATCATGCAACTGTCTCTTCTACTTATGTATCCCTGTCAATGTTACATTTATGTAGAGAATAAACCCCTAACATGTGATATCCATACTATAGGTTAGGTGCTTGCAACCAGATTGATCCCAAAGTCCATCTTTTTAAGTAGCCAAACACCTAATCATTCTATCAAGTGACACGTTCTCACTCTCCCATACAACTGGCACCACTTGGATACTAGGATTCCTTACCTTGGTATCCATCACACGTGCCAAAGACACATCACATCCTCAACACATCCATCATCTGCTGCTACTTCCTAACCTAATCATATCAGAAGGGTCTTTATTTCATCTCGAGACATCTCCTATCACATATATCCCTATCTTGGAACAAAAACGAAGACCACTGATACTTACCAAAGTATACATCTTAAGATCACTTATAAACTATGCATATCAAATGACATAAGACCCACTTGATTGCCACATCCTTGAAAGGACAAAGCACAAGGGAACATATTCCTCTAATCGCTACATCATTACCCAGATATTTCTTATCAAGGTGAAGGGATTATCACTTTCTTTGATTATTTCATGCATTTTCAACTGCCCATGTATCATTTTAAATTGTTTCATCTTGGTACCCTTGCCATTAGCATAGGAATTGTAAGGATGATCACAAGACACTACTCCCTTCTTTGTTACATCTATCATGTTCATGATCATCTCCTTGTTTTACCATATTTTTCATCTTTACATCATGAAAAGGATCATTATTCTTTTCATATTCTTTATTGAATAGGGACCATCTCTCTTATTCCCCTTCACATATCATGAGTATTGCACTTTATAATTTCTTGTACTCACGGTTTGGTCTGATATTAACTCAGGTTCCATCTTATTTACTTACCATTCGTTCTTATTTGTCTTCTCACTTCATCCTTGTTTTAGTAATTCTCTTCATCTTATGTGAATTTTACACCTTGACTTGCTTTATTAGCACATGTTCATCTGCCTTTTTCTTCATACATTTCTTGAAATTACAACTTCAAGAACTTCTCTTATCATATTCACACTTAGATTTAGGTTTCATGGAGCTATATTTTTCTCTTTTAATCACCAAACATTCAAGTTTTAGCAAATTATGGTGCAATTCTTATCTCTTTTCATAGTATGATGGAGGTATTAACATCATAATTCTTGATTGTTATGCTCTTTAGATTGTTCCAAAATGATTACTTGATCAGAGTAATCACATAGAAATCAATCTAAGAGCTCCATACTTACCTTTTCTTCAACATTTGAAAACCTGGCCAGGGTACTCAAGTACTGAGATTAGGCAGTATGCATCATATTTTATATCATGTTCTTATCTTAGACACCATCCTAATCCTCATCCTAGTTTCCCTGTAGACTCAATGAACCTAGAGCTCTAATACCACCAAATGTGACACCCTTTATCATACAAAGCGAGATTACTCAAAACATAATCCACGATCAACCATAAATAGCGGATTACCAAAAATCACATGAAATTAAAATCGATTTGCAACAAGAACCAGGAGCTGAGAATTATTACACAAGAGCCAATACTTGCATTTCATTATATATATTCAAGGTGCTACATCATCATATTCCAATCAACCTATTACATAAGATAATAGTTACACATGTATATATATACTACCAGAGGCACACAAGCCAGAAACCACGTATCGAACATCATGTCTACCAAACACACCGAGAACACCCCTAAGGACCTGAGTGGACATGGACGACACATAGGACTCTATTACTAGACACTTTCGATATACCATGATCCACCATGTGTAGTTTTCTTCTCATATTATATCCTTAGTGACATGATCTTTAACTTGGCATGCATGTCCACCTAAAAAGTTATTTAACCAATGGGGTTAGAAAACAGTCCCAACAAGAGATATAACTCTCCTCCAACTCCATTATTATCACATGTAGCAAAGCAAATAAATTAACATACTGAATAGATTGAATAGAATTAACTAAAGGACATATATCTCATTGTGAAGTAAATAGAGAAGTAACATGCACTTGCCAACGAGCAATAGAGAAATTAACAGATTAAAAAGGAATATGAAGAACATATATAACCATTTTAAACTATACAGTATAAAAGAAAAGTAAGGCTTCAACCAACATTCTCGTATTTGATCCTATACTTATACTACACGGCTACTTATGAGTTTATTATTCCCTGAGAATTTGAGTCATACCACCCAAATCCAACTGACCACTACTAAGTCAAAATCGATGCCATAAAAGGTCAATGGAAGAGACAGAATCCAAGACCTTCCCACACCCCAGGTCAGTACATGAGAACACTACAGAGACATATCAGTCAACTGCCAAAGTGACATAAAGTTACATCAAAGGCGTTGGTTCACACATGACCACCCGTATAACATCTAGCTCACCTTGGTACATGTAACGATGCTAGGAGAACAGGATCACGCATGGCCATTCTTAAAATAAGGACTGGCTCACGCATGGCCATCATTATCACACCAAGATCGACTCACGCATGGCTGTCTCATACAACCTGATATTAAGGATGCCAAGGAATACTCAACTTGCACCCCACATATTCAAAAATATGCGCTCCGAGTTAAACTCATTCACCATCTAGTAATAAAACTGACACTGATTGGATCTATGGCACAGGGAAAACTACATGATTAGATTCCACTTGATTAATTAGACCAATTAAAGTGTCTTTAGCATCAATCAAGTTACAACATACAAACCACAAACAAAACTTTCAAAAGAAAGGGCACAATATTTACAACAATAGATATCATTGTTTACACTACAAAGTGATTCCCATCATCCCATAGCACTGTATCACTACCAGGAACAAGGTTATCATCATAAACATATTAACATGGGATATCGATCCCTCATTCCAACACCAAAGGATATTACCTCAACCAGGCATTAAGCCTTGCTAGGTCCAAAGACCCATCACATCACACTTGTGATTCATGGTTATCTCATCATGCCTCATTGAGCATATATGTATTACTCATACCACATCACTCGTGTCACATCACATGTACTTTCCATAGAAACCATTAGCCATTATGTTCAAAGAGATAATATGTTAAAACATATTAAACACCTTTAACTAAAGCAAGCAATGCATCATAAGATCTCTAATTTAGGGTTAGGCTTCCTGCTGATTTCATATAAGGTCCCCAAGCATCATTGTATCTCAAATCTCTACCATGCACTACCTCACATAAGTTGGAGTTTATAAGGCTAAGAATCAATTAATGAAACTAAGTATGCACATTCACATATTCATACTTCCTGTGTTCCCTTATCATGGTTCATAGCCAAAGCTTGATAATATTTAACCATCTTCATGGTACTCACAAGTTATAACACCCAATTAACCCATTAGGTCATATCCATGCAATTTAAGAGAGAGAACAATATCATGATTTCTATTCACACACATTCAATAATATGACCTACTTTTAGAATTAGGGTCAATGCTATTCACATAGAACCGATTAGGATTTTACTTCATGGTTACACCACCAAACCCTAATCACAACAAAACCCACCTTTCTAAAACTGATTAGGTTTGAATAACATTAGTTAGATACAAATCACTCACCATACCATCAGTACCTGGTATCACCCTTTCATAAATGCATATGTGTATCATTTCATTAAGTTATGTGAGGGTTACAACAATGCATTATATAAACATGTTAACTATTACACCAATATGACGTTTCATCAGTATGTGACCCATACATTGTTACTTCTTACAAGTCAATAACAACCTATCATACGAAGGGAAGTCAAACCTTAGATTACATAATTTAGAGAGTTTCACTTCAAACTCTCCTCAAGGCACTTATTATATCATTAGACGTGTTTATATGATTTCTACAAAAATGTTGTCACCTTTTATTTCAACAAGGCTTATCATCACCATCACATATATATTCACATAGTTGTGTCATTAATCCTCACTCCACAAGTAAAGATCATGAAATGTATATATAGTTGACACTTGTGGATTATAATCTTTCATTATGATGAGCACATGGGTCATATTATTCCATGATTAAGGTTATCAAATGGATACTCAACCATCAAACCCTTCATCCATTACTTCCCTCATTGTTGAAGCTTTTGGGGCTAAACTCTTTTTTTTGGGGAGTTGGGGCTAAACTCTTTAGTTAAGGGAGGACCACTCATAGTAACATCATTCTATGGTGCACTAGGTTTAGGTGAAGCAATTAAGATTAATCATTCATTATACAAAACATCATTATTCTCTATTATGTATTTCTCATATGTGTACATTATTAATATCCAAGCATACCCTTCAATCCGCATCATGTGATATTGGTTTTACCTCATCAACCCAAGGTATCAGTATATACCCTCTTATCCAAGCATGTCGGGTTCACTACATGTAAAGGGGTGATGGTTTAGCTACACTTGAGATGTTGTATTAACTACACAAGAAGTGTATCAGTTTAGCCTACCATGTATCGTATTGGTTTAGCCCACCTTTAGTGTATCGGTTTAGCCTTTGTTGAGAGGGTGATGGGCAACACCACCCTAGGGGTGTGACGGGCAACACCACCCTAAGGGTGTGACAGGCAACACAAAGTGTAACGGGTAACACATAGTGTGACAACTTGTTTAGGCTTAGGGTTAGGTCATAGCGGCCATTTTCACCATCATGGGCATTGCGAGTTAGCACTCAAAACAGACCAATTACATAAGATGTCCCCATGATCATGACGGTCTAGCAATGCATATTGGCTTAACCCCATCTAGGGCATGTTGGGTAGGAATCATCAAGCTAATCAGTTTAGCAACACATATAAGTTTAGGTCCTTCTAGTTCATAATGAGTAAACCTTATCAAGGCATGACAGTTGATGCGATGATTTTGAGTCGCATTTATAGACCTTTTTCATATGTGTTTTGTGCCTTAATTACTCATTTTCATGGATAATATTGCATAATTCACTTTATTTGGTCTTTGCCATCATTTTATATCAAATCCCCTTTATTTCATTATTTTAAGCATTATTGATCATCTTATCATAAATCGTGTGGATTTATTTGGTCTTGTTGTACAATTTCAGGAAAAACAAGTATCTACATCCGTCGATACCATCGACGGGTGTCGATACCATCGACCAAGCCACAGGTTGTCAGCCGAGAAGAGCAATACAGAGTCGATACCATCGACGCCCAAGTCGATGGCATCGAGATGTCTCCAGGCTGCTAGCGAGGATTAAGTCGATACCATCGACGGATGTCGATGCCATCGACACAAGGAGAGCTACAGCGTCGCTAAACGACAACAACCGACGCTAAAGGAGTCGATACCATCGACACGCGAGTCGATGGTATCGAGATCACCACAGGCGCTCAGAATAAAAGAAAGGAAAGCTGCCGCTAATCCGCTGGGTCGATACCATCGACCCGCGTCGATGGTATCGACGCCGGCAGATATGCGTTGGATCTGTTTTGATATCAATCGGACGGCTGTCATTATTTGACGACCTAATTGGGGACTTATACCTAATGACGGCCGCCCAGACAAGAGGGGGATCTGATTTTTGGATTGCACGAGTGCCGAGGAGGAGAGAAAGGAGAACGGAGGCCGAGAAGCTCATACCGGGTGATTCGGACGCTGCCGAAGACAATTTCCACCATCGACAGGCGGGGGAAGCTGTGTTCTACGCCAAGGATCCACCGGTTCTTCTCCGTTCAGGGGTTTTCCCATCTATTTCACGTTTTTCTTATGAATTCCCCAATTTCTACCATGTATTTGTGTAAGATGAACATGAGAGGCTAAAACCCTCAATCTTTAGGACCGGGAGTAGCCCGGGGATACATTGTATGATGCTTTTATATTGATAATTCATATTTTTCTCTCATATCCGTGGTATAAATTCGTTTTCTCTATTGCTATTGTTATGCTTGATCACCATAATAGTAAATTAATGCCCTTAATCACTTCGACAGAAGGATTAACGGTTGAAAAGAAACGAATTCTACATTAATTAATAAAACCCTTGACAAAGGAGTTGTAAAATTAATGGTGGGAACTGAGGGACCGATCCTAATGCGCTTAGTTTAGGGGAATGATTACTACGACGGTGGAATCAACCTAAACCTAAGTAGTGAATTACACCACGACAGTGGGTAATTCTCATTTCAGGCCACTACCCGGATAGAGAGAGAAGTGTGAGGAATTATATGAAATCTAATACAATGTTGACCCGCGGTGAAACCGCCATCCTAAAGATATCCTTTTAATTGATTAAATTAACCTTTAATCGATTATTTTCTTTGTTTCATTTTTATTTTCTTTTAAATTTCAACAACAAATTCTACTTTGTTAATCGGTCTAGCTGATTGCGATTAGTTAGTAGAAGTCTCCAATAATTCACGTGTCCCTGAGTTCGACTCGGGCCTCACAAGGCCTATATTACTCGACGCGTATACTTGCGTTTAAGCGCGTAGTAAAATACACGTCAAGTTTTTGGCGCCGTTGCCGGGGACACGGCGAATTATTGGCACTTTGAGTGCTAAGAGCGGCCACTCTAGGCCACATTTTTTTTTTATTTATTTTAAAACAATTTCAAAAATTCCTTTATTTCTCTATATTTGTGTTGACTCGACTAAAGCATTGTACTGAACCCCTATTTCCATATTTCAGGTGCTTTGCATGGTGCACACGCGTAGTCGAGACTACGTGAATCGCACACCTGAGGTTCCATCTGCGGGACCAGAGGACGAGGACAACTACGAGGAGGAACACCACAGTGATATACATTCTGAATCTGAGCCGGAACAAGAAGAAGTAATGGCTGAAGCACAGACAATATGGGAGAAGATCAAGGCGTCTTCTTCCTCGGCATCAAAGGGGCCTATAAAGAAACAAGGGCTAAACATACCTACATACAAGATCGACCCAGCACTGATTAACTTGGTCAAATCCAATGCATTTCACGGACTGAAAAATGAAGATCCAGTGGCACACATTAGTCAGTTTGTGGAGAACTGCGATATGGTGAAGATAGATCGCTTTCCGCAAGATGTGCTTTATCTCAAGTTATTCCCCAGTTCCTTGGCAGGAGCAGCACGTGAGTGGCTTCATAACCTCGACGACGAGTTTGTTGAATCATGGGATCACATGGTGGAGGTTTTCTTCGAGAGGTTTTTCCCTCCTGAGAAGACCAATGATATGATCCGGAAGATCCACAATTTCACCCAACAGGCGGGTGAAACTTATTCTGAGACTTGGGAGCGATTCCAAGTCATGTTGAGGAGATGTCCACACCATGGACTAGACAAGGAAACCCAAGTGAAGATCTTCTACTTTGCTCTCTCCGAGCACGATAGGAGCAATTTGGATTCAGCCGGGTCCGGATTTTTCTTAAACAACACTGATGATAGGTGCTGGGAGATTTTAAAGAACATGTCCAGAAAACAATCATGGGGTGACCGGGATAAAGTTGAGCATGTTCGAGCGATAGGGGAATCTAAAGCAGTCAAGGAGCTGAATGATAAGTTAGATCTCCTAGCCAAGAAGTTACTGTCTAAGGAAGATGCATCTGAGGATGAGGAAGCCCAGGTTAAATTCATGCAACAACAGGGCTACAGAAACAATGACTATGCATGGAGGAGAGACAAAAAGTTTTCTTGGAAGGATCCGAATAACTTTCTACAAGATCCGGATGCAAAGCCACAACCGAAAGCCGAGGACAAGAACACTGAATTGCTAAGTCAAATGGTCCAGCAAAACCAAGAGATGATGGCCATGTTTGGAAAACAACTGCAATCTCAAGGTGATATTCTAACCAAATTTGGGCAGACGCTGCAAAGCCATGGAGCGCAATTGCGGGCATTGGAGACCACCGTGGCACAGATTTCAAGTGAGGTGGCGGCTATCAAGCACGCCAATCAACAGAAACCAGCCGAGAACGCGAATGTGGTTCAAGCGCACCATCAGGTCAAATACATTTCTGTGGTGAGTAATGAAGAAGAATCTCAGGTGCAAGAAGTTGCAGAGGAAAGGAGAATGACGTTCAATGTGAATGCAACACCGGCAATACCATTTCCACGCACGTACTATGGACTGCCGGGTGGAAATCCTTTCTTCAGAAAATCTGATAGAGTTGTGAATACTGTATCTCCACCTGGGCAAAAAGAAGAAGTGCAAGTTTGTGCACATGCGGAGACAAAGAAGGTGGAAGAGGAACCACAACAAGCTGCTACTAATGAGGATGACTTGCAAAAGCACACGCCCGAGATAGTGAGTGAAGCAAGCTTAGGGGAGGTACCCCCGAAAGACTCATATGTGCCTCCTCACAAGCGTGTCAATGCGGCAGATGTGTCAAATCGGGACAATCCAAAGCCGAAGAAGGAGCACCGACACTATAGGAAATTCTTGGAAATATTCCGCAAGCTGCATATCAACATTCCGCTGGTGGAGATGATTGAGAAAGTGCCCGCCTACGGGAGGTTCATTAAAGAGATCATCAACAAGAAGAGGCGGATAAATGATGATGAAATTTATTGGTTGAATGAGACGGTGAGCTCGATGATTCATGGGAGTTCACCAAGGAAGAGAAAGGACCCAGGAGTTTTTTACATTCCGTGTTCAATAGGCGGTCAACATGTTTCTAGAGCGCAATGTGATTCCGGCGCTAGTATCAATCTCATGCCTTTGGCTACTTTTCAGAAGCTAGGGTTAAAAGAGATCAAGAATTTGGCTGCGACAATTGAATTGGCAGATGGGTCGACAGTGAGACCCTATGGAGTATGTGAAGATGTGCTAGTTAAGGTTGACAAATTCGTATTCCCGGTGGACTTTGTCGTCATAGATATGCCACCACTCCAAAGCTGTGAAATTCTTCTAGGAAGACCGTTTCAAGCAACGGCAGATGTCGTGACTGCCTTAGGGAGAGGTACTCTGTCTTTGGGCATTGGAGGAGATCGTGTTGAATTCAAATTACCGAATGATCCTCTAAGTGCAATTTCCAAGGTGAAGAGATGACAATCGTCACACCGTCTAGCCTAAGACGCTAAAGAAGGGCGCTTGTTGGGAGGCAACCCAACCAACGGTACAT
This sequence comes from Alisma plantago-aquatica, assembly GCA_963693085.1. Taxonomy (NCBI): domain Eukaryota; kingdom Viridiplantae; phylum Streptophyta; class Magnoliopsida; order Alismatales; family Alismataceae; genus Alisma; species Alisma plantago-aquatica. The sequence goes on along the minus strand of OY856413.1, from coordinate 831,609,951 downwards.
TAGGCTAGTTTCATTTTAGTGATAGATTGTTTTTAATTCGTTTAGATTTTAGTTTAAAAATGATACCTTGATCCGTTTGTTAATTGTGCAGGATTAGGCAGAGTCGATACCATCGACACATCAGTCGATGGCATCGACTTGGGCACAGGTTGCAACCAGCAAAAATCGCACTGTGTCGATGCCATCGACGGCCTCGTCGATGGTATCGACATGGTCACCGGTTGATCTCCAGGATAAAGTCGATGGTATCGACACCCCTGTCGATACCATCGAGATCTCTGGAGATATTCAGACAAGTTTTGCTCAGTCAACTCGATACCATCGACGGCCTCGTCGATGGTATCGACATCATCACAGCTCGAGAGCCAGAAACGGAGGTGTTGCAACAAATGCAGGTCGATACCATCGACACTCGTCGATGGTATCGACGGACATGTCACCAATCCGAATGAAGACATCGGCGACGACCGCGACAGCCACGTCAGCGATCCGGGGGCTGCGTCGATACCATCGACATCCGTCGATGGCATCGACTCGTCAGCGATCCGGGTTTCGCGATCCAGCAAACGTCAGCCGTCGATGCCAGCGACAGAGACGGCTACCCGCGAGACGTGTCGATACCATCGACCCGCGTCGATGGTATCGACGGGTTAACAGGGGCGCCGATCAAGTCTATTTAAGGGGACTTGCAACGTCATATGACATCACACCCTCAGAGCAAGTACCCCCCATTGCGTCGAGCACTCCCCCGAGCCCTCTACACCTGCGGAGAAGCGTCACCGAGCAAAGATCTTCATCGAGCGGAGATTTTCTCTCCATCTTCACCGAGCTCTTTTCTCTTAATCTCTTCTTCTCGCAAACATGGTGCATACGGGCGGAGCATCTTCATCGAGCGCGCATCCAATGGTGATCGAGGAGTTTGTTCCTCCTCCAACAGCTTCTATCTCTCGTCCACGCCTTATTCACGCCAACATCGACACGAGGAAAGTGTACGAGGAGATCATGAAGAGGAAGTTCGAGGCCACCCGGTATGTGGACCGGGGCATGATCAGGGACTTGGGATTCGAGGCCAACTTGGCCTATGTGTTGGCCGGGCAAGCGCGGCACACCGGTCGCTTCTATGAGATGGACTGTCATGCGGATGGGCAGCCGTTCTTTGGCGAATGGCCCACATACAAGGAACTGGTGGCCGAGTTCATGGCGTCCCTTGATATCTGCGTCGTACCAAACGACGTGGTACCATCGGACCAGACGTGGATCCAGGGGAGGGTGACCTTCCGTCTATTCAACAACAATTACAACTTCACGTTGAAGCAGTTCAACGACATCTTCAACTGGAACCACAGCCGCCACGATCACCGACGTCCCGACGCCCGCACCGACTACGACAAGATCTTCTCCGAGCTTTGTACGGTACCGGCAGGGAAGACTGTGAGCTACCACAACGCCGCGGTAGCTGATTTTGAACACCCGTTCGTCCGGGTATTGCATAGGATGCTTAGCTTGACCTTCTTCGGGCGGAGCGATCTTGCTTTGAGCAAGTTTCAGGAGAGCGACTTGTTCTTTCTGTACGCCCTCCTGAAGCGTCAAGAGTGCAACTGGGGAGCATTCTGGTTACAGCGCGTCATGGCGGTGAAGCGGAGCACAAGGAAGGCTCCAATACACTTTGGTGGTCTTGTCACCAAGTTGGCGCTTTACTTGGGGCTGAACTTTCAGTCCATGACTCCGATTTCTACGCAGAGTAAGGTGAACGTGCAACACTTGCACCGTTCAAACCTCATTCTTCTCCGGGACGGGTTGGCGTACGCTCATTGCCACGTCAACCAAGCTTACCAGGAGGCATCCCTGCCGGACGACGTCTTCCACATCGAGGGCAAGCAGCATTTCCGATGGCCCATCATAGCCATCGAGTCCTCGGAAGAAGAAGGCGGAGGTGACGACCAAGAAGGCGAGGCGGAGGAAGACGAGGAGGCTTTCACACCTCTTCGAGCACGCGTGGCACCACGGAAGCGTCCTAGGATGCATCCGGGTGCATCTTCATCATCTCAGCCCCCGCCGCCATCACCACAGCAAGAACAGCCAGCTGCGGATCCCTACTCCATGCAAGGGATGTATACCATGCTGCAGGACATCCAGCAGACGCAGCACCAGCATATGACTTTGTATACCGGAATCCATGAGACAACGGGCCGGTTGCTTGATAATCAAAGGGCTATGTTCGAGAACGAGCGGCTCATCCTCGCCAACCAAGAACAAATGCACAACCGGTTGCAGCGGATAGAGACGCAGCAGGAGCCCTTCTTCGACCACTACTGGAGTCGAGACTACTTTGGAGGTTATCCACAGCCTCCGCCGAGGACCCATTATGATCCAAGCTTCCAGGGGGAGTACCCGTCTTGGGATCCTACGGCACCACATTACCCACCACCGCCTTCACAAGATTGATCAGGGTATCACTGTTCCACCCTTAAGTTGGTTTTTGACTATGAGGCCATAGTCGGATTCAAGCTTAGGGGGGTGCTGGAACAGCTCTATCTTTTATCTTTTCTTTAGTTGTTTTAGTTTCTGCTTTGTTATTTGTTTTTGCAATTTTAAGTTTTTATTTAGGATCCACATCTATCTAGTGTAATCGTGGATGTCTTAAAATTTGTCATCTTGCTGTTTTCATGGGAAATTAAGGGAATTTAAAAATTTTCTGTGTCTTTTGGATAGCTTTACTTGGTTGTCCTTGGGGAACTTTTTCTATGAAAATGATTGATTATGTCAACTTTGAACCAATATGTCATACCCACACCCTTTGACTCATGGAAAGTGGATAGTAACGGTTGTTTGAGCCTAACCTAATCAAATGGTAATGAGACCTTAATCAGATGTAAGAGAAAGCACCCTTTTTACTACTACACATGTCAATAAGGAGGGACACATAATTTTCTTTTAAGGTTCAGTCACTTAATCTTGTGATCATTCCACCCCATTTCCTATAATCCACCAAGAATTGGAAGTAAAGTGCAGTTTCAATTTCTTTTGCGTGCATGGCATGTAGATAGGTTTTGCATTGTTATTTTCATGTTTTTGCATAGAATAATAAAAAATATATAGTGATACATGCACATTACCTTTAGGTGCATGTCATGTAGTTGCACTCACAATTTCATGATTTTCATGCATAGGCACACCATGTATCTCAGTTTTCCTAAATAGGTGATCTAATTTGTTCCATACCCTCGAAATAAAGCAAGGATCTCCAATTGGAAAGAAAAAAAAACAGAAGAAAAAAAATTCTGGAAATATGAACAAATGTTAAAAAAAAAAAAAAAAAAAAAAAAAAAAAAAGAAGAGAATTTAGAAGGAAATGGAATAAGAGGGAGAAAGGCATGATATCACTTGTACAACAGGGGAATTGAGTACATGATGTGGCTTGAGTAGATTTCTATCTCATTTTGAGGTAGAAGGTTAGGGCATGCATCATTCCACCCGCTTTTAGGCGGTAGGGCATTCTTAATGTGCATTTGCATCATTTAGGGCATTTTGTTATATGCATTTTGAAACTGTGTAATACTTCCAAATTCTCCCATGAACCACCCATTCCATCCACCCGTTGCTCGGATTGGTAGGCCACCGTGATTTTCTCCTCACTCATGTTTATCAGGAGAACTGCTTCCATGTAGATGGTAGTTAGGGCGAGCAACGTAGAGTAGGTGATCACAAGATGCACCATGGCTGAATCGGCGAACTTTATTATGATAACTGCCTTATGTGATAGTGTTCATCAGTTTGAAGGATAATTTCTTTTATTGATGGTTATTGTCGCCTATAGGGTAATTACTGTTCTGTGATTAGGGTAGGCTGGTTTGAGAACGTCCAGTGGGAGTCATTTGTGAGGTGGGTTGGTGTTTTGATTGTTAGTTGACATTCGCAATTTTATTCTAAGGATTAGTTGCTCGAGGGCGAGCAATGTTTAAGCTTAGGGGAGTTTGATGCGATGATTTTGAGTCGCATTTATAGACCTTTTTCATATGTGTTTTGTGCCTTAATTACTCATTTTCATGGATAATATTGCATAATTCACTTTATTTGGTCTTTGCCATCATTTTATATCAAATCCCCTTTATTTCATTATTTTAAGCATTATTGATCATCTTATCATAAATCGTGTGGATTTATTTGGTCTTGTTGTACAATTTCAGGAAAAACAAGTATCTACATCCGTCGATACCATCGACGGGTGTCGATACCATCGACCAAGCCACAGGTTGTCAGCCGAGAAGAGCAATACAGAGTCGATACCATCGACGCCCAAGTCGATGGCATCGAGATGTCTCCAGGCTGCTAGCGAGGATTAAGTCGATACCATCGACGGATGTCGATGCCATCGACACAAGGAGAGCTACAGCGTCGCTAAACGACAACAACCGACGCTAAAGGAGTCGATACCATCGACACGCGAGTCGATGGTATCGAGATCACCACAGGCGCTCAGAATAAAAGAAAGGAAAGCTGCCGCTAATCCGCTGGGTCGATACCATCGACCCGCGTCGATGGTATCGACGCCGGCAGATATGCGTTGGATCTGTTTTGATATCAATCGGACGGCTGTCATTATTTGACGACCTAATTGGGGACTTATACCTAATGACGGCCGCCCAGACAAGAGGGGGATCTGATTTTTGGATTGCACGAGTGCCGAGGAGGAGAGAAAGGAGAACGGAGGCCGAGAAGCTCATACCGGGTGATTCGGACGCTGCCGAAGACAATTTCCACCATCGACAGGCGGGGGAAGCTGTGTTCTACGCCAAGGATCCACCGGTTCTTCTCCGTTCAGGGGTTTTCCCATCTATTTCACGTTTTTCTTATGAATTCCCCAATTTCTACCATGTATTTGTGTAAGATGAACATGAGAGGCTAAAACCCTCAATCTTTAGGACCGGGAGTAGCCCGGGGATACATTGTATGATGCTTTTATATTGATAATTCATATTTTTCTCTCATATCCGTGGTATAAATTCGTTTTCTCTATTGCTATTGTTATGCTTGATCACCATAATAGTAAATTAATGCCCTTAATCACTTCGACAGAAGGATTAACGGTTGAAAAGAAACGAATTCTACATTAATTAATAAAACCCTTGACAAAGGAGTTGTAAAATTAATGGTGGGAACTGAGGGACCGATCCTAATGCGCTTAGTTTAGGGGAATGATTACTACGACGGTGGAATCAACCTAAACCTAAGTAGTGAATTACACCACGACAGTGGGTAATTCTCATTTCAGGCCACTACCCGGATAGAGAGAGAAGTGTGAGGAATTATATGAAATCTAATACAATGTTGACCCGCGGTGAAACCGCCATCCTAAAGATATCCTTTTAATTGATTAAATTAACCTTTAATCGATTATTTTCTTTGTTTCATTTTTATTTTCTTTTAAATTTCAACAACAAATTCTACTTTGTTAATCGGTCTAGCTGATTGCGATTAGTTAGTAGAAGTCTCCAATAATTCACGTGTCCCTGAGTTCGACTCGGGCCTCACAAGGCCTATATTACTCGACGCGTATACTTGCGTTTAAGCGCGTAGTAAAATACACGTCAACAGTCTAACTATAATATCATTTTAGACATCTCTAGGGCGTGCCTTCCAAACTTATCGGCCTAAGAACCCCCAAGTCATGATGACTTGCAACATGTATGTTAGTTTAAGCATCATGAGTCATAATGACCATTCATCACCTAAGTGTCTACTTCGTCATCTTCAACCTTAGGAAATTTGATCACTAGTCCATCTACTAATCAATTCATGAAAGAGCAAGACATAGGAAGCAACTTAAATGGATTTATTTCATCATAACAATCCTCAAAACAATCACTAACTACTTACATATAAGAGGTACACGATCTAGAGATGAAGAAGAACTTAATCATATAAAGAGTGATAATAATGAAGGATCTTAAGAGTTATATAACCCACCTCAAGAAGGCATCCATCAAGAGTTCAAGCTTCCATGATCAAATCTCCAAAGCACATGTTCCTCAACTTAAAGATGATCCATCAAGAGTCCCAACTCGATTTCAACACTGCCTCAAGAATGAAGAAGAAGATGCCATGGTTATGATAGCTCAAGAAGAAAGGAAAGAAGGAGAGAGAACCAAGTCCCAATAAATCTTCATCCAAGGTATGATCCATGGCCGAGAGTGAAAGAAGAAGATGTAGAATAGAGCTTAAAGTAATGACCATCAAAGAAATATAACTCACCAAGATGGAAGTTGAGCAAGAAATCACCATGAGCAAGGAACTCGACCTCCCAAGTTCCATGGGGCTTCCTCTAGATCCTCAAGCTTACAAGCTCGTCCACCAAGAGGAGAAGAACAAGTATGGGTGAAAGGGTTTAATTGTGTGAAGCAGGTGGGGTTATATACTTGAGGGAATGAAGAGAGAACAAAAGAAGAGGTGCCATCACCTTAGGAGCTTAGGTGACAGTTTCCCACAAGAAAGGGCCACATGAAACAACATGTAAGGCATGGTGATATGATTTAGGTTATATGTTGTCCTCTAGGTATCCCCCCCATGGTCATGGCCGATATGCCAAAACTCTACACACCCACAAACCGATATGGAAAAACCCAACATACTCACAAACTAATAGGGAATAACCCTACACACTCACAAACTGATAGAAAACAACCCTACACACTCTCAAACTGATAGGGAACAACCTTACACACTCATAAACCAATAGGGTACAACCCCAAACACGCACAAGCCGATAGGCATCCTCTCCAAGGCTCTCTAACCCGAGATGACACATCTAAGTGCAAGGCACATCTCATACATGTGCTCCATATACCACCAAAGATGTTACCACACAACCAAGATCCAGACAAGGCACCCACCTCTTCCTTTACCCTCTAGATGATTTAAAACAAGAGAGGAAACACTCTAGATATGGTAAATTGCAATTTAATCCTTCACTTTAGGTAGATTGCAAATTTCACCAAAACTAGCTCATAAAACACAAACTTCATCCATACATGCCCAACTTGATACTTGAACTTTCCACACGGTTCCCCTTAGCATCATTCTCTCTCTTATGATGCTAAAGCACTAAGGGTACACTCATCATGTGACATATTGTAAGGCAATCCCTCATCTTGGGTAAATTGCGCTTTGGTCCAAAACAAGCAAACATTGCTCAAACATCATTCAACTAGGACCACACTTGAAACATAAGCATGTCACATTATTACAAAACACCTCAAAGTATTAGAACAAAGTTCTAAGCAAACTTACTTCAGTAAAACAAATAGGGTTAGCCAAAACCCAAGTTAGGGTCCTTACATTTTCAAACTAGAGATGACTCCAAGTGGTGAATCTTCTCGATGAAATGACATGATTGGGGAGTGACTATTAGGTTGGGATCAAGTGAGGGCAGCAAGGTGCAAATTTTAGTCCTTCTGTGTCATCTATTTGAGCATTGAAGTCGTATGGTATTTATTGGTTTTCAACCATATGAAATCCTACTAATTAGGAGGTCCACGGAGGTTCTTTTATCTTCAGAGTGTCATGTATTCTTAGAGAGGTTTAACACAACTAACAATAGCGAGGTTGACATTGGTGGTGGTGTAGAGGTGAGTGGCAAGACCAATAGATTGTAGTGCATAATGATCTTCATATTATATTGTAGGTTTAGTTGAAGAGATGCTACATGTTTGGGGTTTAAAGGGTGGTGGTTCACTATGTGGGGCACCAGGGGACAAATGTGGAGGCTATAAGGGTGGTTGAAGATCTTGGATTGATGACTGAATAATGAAAAAATAGCTCTCTTAGTTGCAAGTTTTGTTGTAGGTCTGGTGTTTCCTTGTGGAGGGGTCTTATATATATATATATATATATATATATATAATGACAAGGAAATGATGGGGAAGAGTAAGGTGATGTTGGGAAGGAGATAACTTCTGAGTTTAAATGCTCCTGAGGGTGTTTAAAGGTGTCATTTCACCTATCTTCAATTTTCTGGCAATGAACGATGGTGTGGTCAAGTCAGTGTTGTATTAAAGTGCTATTAACATTATCTTTAGGTTTGAAGTATGTAAAATACGAAGCTAATGACTCCTTATGACATTTCTAGTTTCACTTGAGGTGGAGGGGGACTACCATCGTTCTTACCTATAATTTCCAGTCACAGACACTTCTCTTCTAGAATGCTAAGCCGCTAGATAATTGGTTTAATTCCAATGATATTAGTGGCCAATTTGTATTTATTCATATACTTAGAACTCCTAAACTATTAGTCTGGAAGCTTTCAGATATTAACCATGTGTTTAACTTTATTTAAGATAAATTTTAAAAATATTTATTTTCTATAATAACAAAAGATATAATCGACTAAGCTATCTCCATTAAATGCCAGTAATCCATATTGTCTCACTTATTGATTTTTATTGATTCAAAAGTCAACAATTTTAGAATAAAAAATAGGTAATTGTAAGGTTCGATAAATTTATTAGGCAAAAAGAATGGGCAAGCTCTGTTTATTTAGATGTCATTATAATGGGTTAAAATGATAAAATGGGAATAAAAGTGGGGATAATTTTCCTACGAGGAGAGGTATATTATCTAGATATAGCAACTTTTATATAGAATGAATTGACACCAAAGTATGTGATAATTTAACATATAGTAGAATGTAAATCAAAATGAGGGACCCATTTCCAAATAGAATCAAGTTAGAGAATTAGTTTAAATTGTATTTTAGGGTCTAATTTCTAGTATGTTACAGAATATGTTTCACTTCATCCATTTCATTACTCTCACAGAGCTTATATGCCATGAAGGCTAAGCCACTCCCAAGTGTTCATTGCTCAAATAAAGCTTATGCACCCAACTTCTCATTACACATAGAGCTTATAAATGTGCTAAGTAGACAAACTGTTGGATCCTAGATGGGTGATTAGATGCTCTAGAGGGGGGGTGAATAGAGCTGAAAGCACTTAAACAAAACTCATTAAACCTTCAAATTATATGACAAGATAAGGTTGCTAAATAGGGAATTTGAGTGCAACTAAATCAAGCATAGAAAGGATAAGAGAGATTGAACATGCACCAATTAGACAAGCTATTTAGAGTGGTTCCACACTTCAAACTAGAAGTGTGTCAGTCCACTTGCCTAGAGAGGTCAACCTCTAGGACTTCAACCAATTGCACTCTTATATTCATTAATAAGACATACAATACATGACCAACAAAGGACTTACCTATCCAATACAAAGCGTCTTCAACCTTACCAAGGACTTACCCACTTTGCAAGAGTCTTCGGCCTTCTCCAAGGACTTACCCACTCTTGCACAAGTCTTCGGCCTTGCAGGAATTACCCACTCTTCTTGGATCTTCCGCATTTGACTTCACCTTCACTCGGAGAAGCTTTCCACCAAGGTCTTACCTACTTGAGCTTGAGTCTTTTGCCTTCTCCAAGGACTTACCCACTCTAGCTCCAAGTCTTCTGCCTTGATCTTCACCAAGGGACTCCTTCCCTTGTTCTTCTTCACCTCTCTTGGACAAGAAAGAGAACCTTCATCTTCAAGATAGCAAATGAGAGATGGGGAGGTGGTGGAAGTGAGAGCCTCACAAGATATACAAATAGGACTAGCTCTCTTACAAATTTCCTACTCACTCTAATGGATGTAGCAAGTGATTTAGCTTAGAGAGAGAGAGGAGGTTGTAGGAAGCACTCAACTATAGAATAGGAACCTCATAAAGAGTTTGCAATGAATGCTCAACCTTGGAATGAAGCCCAAGGGGTCCTATTTATAGCTGGGGATGCCTCTTAGCCTTTGGGAACACTTGTGAACGAAAACTAGCCGTTTTTTGGCTTGCAACAGATCTATTTTCACTTGTTGCAACTCCACAATGGCTAGAAACACTTTTTTGCACTTTTCCGTACAGTGCATTCGGTCGAGTTTCTATATGTGTAACTCGACCAATCAAGTAACAGGAAAACCGATATTCAGATGATCGGTCGAGTTTGTATTGAGGAAACTCGACCGACCATCTCAACTGGAAATGGCATGCTACCCGATCAGTCGAGTTTTGTGGGTGCACAACTCGACCGATGCAATCTTCAGAAAATCGACCAAGGTTGATCGGTCGAGTTTCAGGGTGGGAAACTCGACCGACCAACTGCCTGTAATTGATTTTCTAAGATGCATCTAAAGTGCTCTAATATTTGATCTAAGTGTTCTTGATATATTTCTAAGCTTAATTACAAGTCATACAATCATTACAAGTGATTTACAACATGATTCTAATGGATATACATCATATTACAAAAACGTCCACTTGTATGACTTTGACTTGTCTTTTCTCCAATTTGATATGTGCAAGTTAGGGCATTTGGAGTGTGTCTATACCTAATCTGAAATCACTCAAGTAGAGACATTAGACACCAATATGTGGAATGGTTAGTCATCATCAAAACACGGGTTTAGTCAATTTAGACATGAGTCAACATTGACCTAATTGACCTTGAGTCAACATTCTCCCCCTTTTTGAAGATGACAAACCATTCCATAAATGTATTGAAAGCATTTAAGTAAATTCATACCTTTGGAGAAGCCTAGGGGTTTCAATAGAGTTGAGTTCATATGCTCCCCCTCAATTGATGATATTTCTCCTGCATGGTTAGCTTTCATAACATTTATAGAAACTATGTCTTCTACTCATATATGTTCTCCACATATATGTCTTCTCCCTTTTACTTTCTCCCCTTTACATGGACATACTTCATCTCTTCATGTAAGACATGCCTTCTTCCTCTTTTAAAAGAAGACATACCTTTCTCCCCCTTTGTCATATCAAAAAGTGGGGTTATGAAGAAATAAGAAACATCACTTGTTAAGAGAAAGGAGATAACACAAATATATATAAGGAGAGTAGAAGAGCACAGATAGGGGCTTGTCCAAGCATAGATAGAAAAGCAAGTTAAAGCATATACTTGAACAACCCAAAAATGCAAGATAAAGTGCTGCAGAAAAACAATAAATCACAATTTTGACCCTCAAGATGATGGAATTTGACCAAAAACCATCGGAGCTCATGGAAAAGCGATGAGTCTTGCTCAGAAGGGTGTTTCTGCATAAAAAACACTATACTTGCAACAAAAACTGAAATTGGAGCAAAACCTGCATAAAATCCAAAAATACTCCAATTTCTACATATAATGTAGCTCTATGTGCCCTGCATCACAATGTTATGCAAACAACTCAAGATAGTAGATATGCAATTCAAGGAACAATCTTGAGCATGTATGAGATAAGATACAAGCATAACATATAGATGATCAAAGATGGCAATTTGTAAACAGGGTTAGAACTACATGTATATGAACTACTAGTAGATGATATCACAAGTTAGGACTACTAGTAGGATCTAGATCATAGCAAGAGATACCAAAAGATACACAAGATAAAGCAAGCTATGATTAGATGTAGAGATATATCCAAACAAAGAGATATGCAATTTTAGAAGCATGAAAGGATATAACTCACAAGATATGCATCCTTACCAAAAGATGATTACCCATAAGAACCTCAAGGTTGTATCAAAACAAGATATACACCTAGATAGATGTAGCAAGTTAGAGCACAACGGAAGCAATTTAAGACAACCAAGAGATCCAAAGAGATCATCATCAAAACCTGCAAAACAACTCAAAGCAAGTAATTGCAACATATAGATATACCAATTTAGAGCAATTAGAGAGATAGAGTTGTAAGCAAGATAGGAAATTTAGAACATGGCAATATGCATATATAAAGGTACCAAATGAGAGTGCCAAAGAATAAGGCTATTGGTTGAGAAAATCTAGTTGAGAGGGAAATTCTCACTCAATAAGCCAAATGTATATTCTGTGCACGGTGTTTTCGGTCGAGTTCTGTGCATTGGCAACTTGACCGATGACAACTGCTGGCAACACCCATTGGTGCTTATCGGTCGAGTTTCACTAGGGCAAACTTGACCGACAGACCAGCTGTCAAAAAGCACATATATATCATAAAAATATATTTAAAGGCATGCTTAAAATACAAACCATATCCAAACATGTCTAAGTAAGTTAGTAATGCACTATAGAAGCATTAGAAACAATTTTTGAGCAAGAGTGTGAAGAGAATCACAAAATGCCACTTTTGACTCAAAAACCATATGTATAGTGCACACTAACTTGACAAAAACAAGTTAGGGTAGGTTATAAGCAAAAGAAACATTACCTTTGTGCTTACCATTCCTTTTCCATTTGTTGTCACCCTCTACACATCTCACCTTTCTTCTTTGATGTGGATTGAGAAGTCAATTTGCAATTCAATAGCTCAAATCAATCCATTTGTAAGTACCTACAAGAAGAAAGATGAAATGGTCCCCAATCATGTTTTTGGGTCCGGAGGGGTTAGTTTTGCAACCCAAATCCTATTTTTCTTGGGTGCTTTCCTAAAAGGACAACAATTAGAGTAATGACCAAATTCATTTCAGTAGTTGCATGTGCCCATAGTCTTGGAACTAGAGGATTCTCCATGGAATATTGGAGGTCCTTTATCTTTGTTGCTCCCTTGACTACTATCATACCCTAAACCATGTCTACCAATTTGTTTAGTAGTATGGTGTAGGATATCATTAAGATTCTTTTTACCAACTAAGAATCTTTGCAAAGATGATCTCAAACTATCATTATCATGCGTAAGAGAAGCAATAGTAGAAGACAAATGATCTATATTATCTCTAGCATGCAGAAGATCATTTTCTAAGCAAAGAGTTTTAGTTAAATAAGAATCTCTATCAATATGAAGAGCAGCAACATCATTCTCTGTATTTGTAGAACTAGAACAAGATTCATGCCCATTGATTTTAGCAAGCAAGGAGGCATTTTCTATTTCTAATTCATGCAAAACAAAATCTTTGTCCTTGTTTTCTGATTTAATAACATCAATGGCATGCATGAGAGAATCAACAATTAAAGTATGCTCTTCATTTGAACTAGGCATGAGAGGTTGAGCTTCTAGAAATTTAATATTATCAAGTAAACTAGCATTTTCAAGTTTAAGAGAGTCTACTTGGCTAAGACAATCATTTTTATCAATAAGCAAGCAAGAATTAGCATATTCAAGATCATCTAGTTCTATATGAAAATTATCAACAATTTTAGCAAGCTTTTTCTTTTTCTTTTTAGAAGACTTATAAGAGGCACAAATATCATGAATAATAGCAATTAAAGATTCTTTATCTAAAGAGTCTAGATTTACCTCACTTGAGTCTTCACTTGTTGACGTTATAAGGGAAAAATGGCATTCTCCTTCATCACTAGAGCTTGAGCTTGATCCTTCACATGAATCTTCACTTGAGCTTGAGTTGGAGGAGCCACTTGAGCTTGATTTCCATTTCTTCTTGTGAAGATGGGTCTTTTTGCCTTGTGGTTAATCTTCCTTGTAGTGACCCTTCTTCCCACATGTGAAGCACCGTGTGGAGGAGGACTTGCCTTTGTAGAATCTACCCTTGGAGTACATGGCATCTTCTTCAACTTGAGAGGATGGAGAAGCTTGACCAACAATAGCCTTGATTTGAGCTTTGATTTCATCCTTCTTCATTCTCTTGAGTTCTTTCTCCTCTTGTCTTTCTACTTCCTCCCTCTTGTCAAGTGTAGCTTCATGTGCTTGTAGATTTCCAATGAGCTCTTCAATAGGAATATCCCTAAGAGACCTTACTTCTTCAATAGAAGTCACCTTGGATTGCCACCTCTTGGGGAGAGTTCTAAGGATCTTTGAGTTGATCTCTCCACTAGACATAGGATGTCCTAGAACAGCAAGACCATTCAAGATGGTGTTGAGCCTTGAGTACATGTTGGCTATGCTCTCCTCCTTTCCCATCTTGAAGTTCTCAAGCAACCCTTTGAGCATGTAGATTTTGCTTTCCTTCACTTGATCTGTCCCTTCATAAGTGATGCAAAGCTTTCTCCATACCTCATAGGCCATCTCACAAGAGGAAATCCAGTTGAACTCGTTGGGGGTCATGGAGGCATAAAGTATGTGCATGGCTCTAGCATTCAAGGTTACTTTCATCAAGGTGGCTTCATCCCATTCTTCAATATTTGTCTTTGGTAGAATGTATGGGCTGTTCACCATTTGCCACATCTCGAGACTTGATCCTTGGATGTAGAATTGAAGTCTTCTTCTCCAATAGAGGAAGTTGCTCCCATCAAAGATTAGAAGGTTGGTCGAGAGTCTCCCTCCTAGGTAGTCACCCATCTTCTCCTACTTGTTGAAGTATGCTTGGAGAAGACCCACTCTGATACCACTTGTTGGATCCTAGATGGGTGATTAGATGCTCTAGAGGGGGGTGAATAGAGATGAAAGCACTTAAACAAAACTCATTAAACCTTCAAATTATATGACGAGATAAGGTTGCTAAATAGGTAATTTGAGTGCAACTAAATCAAGCATAGCAAGGATAAGAGAGATTGAACATGCACCAATTAGACAAGCTATTTAGAGTGGTTCCACACTTCAAACTAGAAGTGTGTTAGTCCACTTGCCTAGAGAGGTCAACCTCTAGGACTTCAACCAATTGCACTCTTATATTCATTAATAAGACATACAATACATGACCAACAAAGGACTTACCTATCCAATACAAAGAGTCTTCAACCTTACCAAGGACTTACCCACTTTGTAAGAGTCTTCGGCCTTCTCCAAGGACTTACCTACTCTTGCACAAGTCTTCGGCCTTGCAAGAATTACCCACTCTTCTTGGATCTTCCGCCTTTGACTTCACCTTCACTTGGAGAAGCTTTCCACCAAGGTCTTACCTACTTGAGCTTGAGTCTTTTGCCTTCTCCAAGGGCTTACCCACTCTAGCTCCAAGTCTTATGCCTTGATCTTCACCAAGGGACTCCTTCCCTTGTTCTTCTTCACCTCTCTTGGACAAGAGAGAGAACCTTCATCTTCAAGATAGCAAATGAGAGATGGGGAGGTGGTGGAAGTGAGAGCCTCACAAGATATACAAATAGGACTAGCTCTCTTACAGATTTCCTACTCACTCTAATGGATGTAGCAAGTGATTTAGCTTAGAGAGAGAGAGGAGGCTGTAGGAAGCACTCAACTATAGAATAGGAACCTCATAAAGAGTTTGCAATGAATGCTCAACCTTGGAATGAAGCCCAAGGGGTCCTATTTATAGCTGGGGATGCCTCTTAGCCTTTGGGAACACTTGTGAATGAAAACTAGCCATTTTGTGGCTTGCAACGGATCTATTTTCACTTGTTGCAACTCCACAACGGCTAGAAACACTTTTCTGCACTTTTTCGTACAGTGCATTCGGTCGAGTTTCTATATGTGTAACTCGACCGATCAAGTAACAGGAAAACTGATATTCAGATGATCGGTCGAGTTTGTCCTGAGGAAACTCGACCGACCATCTCAACTGGAAATGGCCTGCTACCCGATCGGTCGAGTTCTGTGGGTGCACAACTCGACCGATGCAATCTTCATAAAATCGACCAAGGTTGATCGGTCGAGTTTC
Organism: Alisma plantago-aquatica; assembly: GCA_963693085.1. NCBI lineage: Eukaryota > Viridiplantae > Streptophyta > Magnoliopsida > Alismatales > Alismataceae > Alisma > Alisma plantago-aquatica. The sequence goes on along the minus strand of OY856413.1, from coordinate 831,594,393 downwards.
AGGGTGGGAAACTCGACCGACCAAGTGCCTGTAATTGATTTTCTAAGATGCATCTAAAGTGCTCTAATATTCGATCTAAGTGTTCCTGATATTTTTCTAAGATTAATTACAAGTCATACAATCATTACAAGTGATTTACAACATGATTCTAATGGATATACATCATATTACAAAAACGTCCACTTGTATGACTTTGACTTGTCTTTTCTCCAATTTGATATGCGCAAGTTAGGGCATTTGGAGTGTGTCTATACCTAATCTAAAATCACTCAAGTAGAGACATTAGACACCAATATGTGGAATGGTTAGTCATCATCAAAACACGGGTTTAGTCAATTTAGACGTGAGTCAACATGGACCTAATTGACCTTGAGTCAACACAAACAACTTGGAAGTAACAATCATAACTCAACCATCTTGTAATTAACATAAATACTGATCATAATATCTTGATACATTAAATGTCAATCAAGAAATATTTTCATGTCATGATCATAAAGTATATAGAAGCAATTGGAAAAACAATAATATGATTCATGAACAATTATCTTGAAAGATATCATCAAAAAATATATGGTATTTATCATAATAAATTCTCATAATATAATTGAATAAAACCTTATGCCCAAACTTGACAACTCAATGTCCATGTCCACTTATAAACATGAAAATATGTCCTATATATTTTCCCAGGATTGATGGAGACCCTTATATCATTAACTAATATATGTATGAATCAGTTTTCATGTTGATTGACAATTAAAGCCTAATCCCTAGTTCTTATAAATTAGGGATGATTTAAGTGATAATTGGAGTATGACACAAAAATATGTTCGAATTGAAAAATCCCTTTCAAATTATATTTGTATGTACTTTTCTGATAGAGGGTTGATTTGTTATGAATTTCCAAATACTCACTAATAATAAGTTCAAAAAAAATCTATAAATCAAATTATAGAGAAAATCTCTCTCTCATGGGGTCATTGCCTACATGGCCCAATCAAGACTGGCAATGTAGGTTAGGGCTACTCACACCAAAACGTACAATTTTGCTGATTAATATAAACGCCATAGACCAAAATATCCATTATGGTGTGACATGAATAAAAAGGCTAGATGAGCAAAGAGGAAATCTAGTGGTCAACTTGTTCATCGAACAAGCAACAATGCATAACATATTGATCCTCAATCTCAAGATTAAAAGAGATAGAATCTTAAACAAGTGATACAAGGAATAAGTTTCGTGTGTTACATAGGTCTCAAAGAGCATTGAATCAAGACTTACAATTGAAAAACACCATACTGACCCCCTTCCACCATGCCAATAATAGGGGAGTAGGTCTGAAAGACCTACGGATCCAAATAGGACCTATTGCAAACAAAACCAAACCTATGATGGAGACGAAGGCACCTGTTCAAAGGTGAATGAAGTAGAAAAAATTGAGAAGGGAGTAAAATGAGTGGTAATTTCCATTGGGATGGAAATAATAAATATGAACCAAAAAAAGGGGAAACAAGGATACATGTAAAATGAGCAATTGCATGACGCCTTCCCCTGTATCCCTGATGGTTATAGTACACCTATCATTGAACGTGGTTGAGAAGCCACAAGTTGGTTTGTGTTTATGATGAAGGGGAGACAATCAAGGCAATATGGTGAGGGCTTCAAGTTCTTGGATGTTTGTTCATCATTTTAGTATGATCCCTTTTATAGGTGGAGGTTTGTAGAAGTTTGGAGATCTTTTGAAGACTAATGCAAAGATTGCCATAGAGTCTGGGGTGGTTAAGTCTCTTTAGGGCACGAAGTCCCATGAAAGCTTAAAGGGCATTATCCCTTTACAATATCAAACCAAGTAATTGGGATTTAATACACAATTATCTAGAAATTTAGATTATTATGTTTGTCAAATAAATTATAGATCTCTAGGATTATCCAAATGAAATCAAAATTTTAAGTTACACAAATAAACCACGTGGAACACAAATAACTAGTTAGTTTTCAATTTTGAGAAACCCACAAGTCTATATTTTCCTCATTAATATAATCATATTTTTAATTATCTAATATTATTTAATAGCAATGAAGGGATCAAATTTTGTGAAAAGTTAGTTATTATGGTAATAGAATCATAAACTTTTTGTTGGTTGTAATATGCACACGAATTAGGTCAACTACACTTCAAAACCTTAAGTATCACTTATTCATTATTTAGAGCCATGGTTCACAAGATTAAGGTATCAAATGAGTAATAAGGTGCAAACTACATGTTTAAATGCATTTCAGTCCACTAAATAAAAATGATTACATAAAAGTACCATTGGTACCCAATTTTAATTAATATATAACTATTAGTTTTGGAGGCTAAAATTCTTCTCACCTTTTAGAAAATTTGTCCACAAAATTTTCACAGTATTACCCACCTTAGGGTTTTACTGATTCCTAGTTTGCAATACTCAACATGTATATCATCTGGATAAAAACATGATTAAAACTATGGCATACCTTCTTTGTTACATTCTTCATCCTCATCATCAATAATTGCAAAGATTCTTACTTGTCTCTTTCATTGTTGGTCTGGGTTAGGATTTTGTCTTGCATATTTCCTTGCTTTGAGATTTAGGTATTTCCAAATTCTTATTAGTTTACTCCCCACCAAATTAGCACCATCATGTGCCAAACCTACATAGTCCACCATGGGGTCTGTTGTAGGTTGGACACGTCTTCTCAGCATATGGTTCTTCTAGAGCTTTTCTCTTATTGTCATTATGCATGTTGGAGTAGTTATGGGACTGGTTGCGGTTATCCTTCTTCCACATCCTTACCGGGTGATCTTCTAACTCCAAGGAAGCCTCGAGTGCCTCATGCACTATTTTGAGGCTATGTCCAGTCAAAGCGTAGCTCAAATCAGGCTTCAGATCACCATGAACTTCTTTTCCAGACATGTCTTATCTATGCCATATCCATATTTCTACAACTTATGGAATATCATCACATACTAGATGACTATGGTATCATCAAAATACTTTATTCATTGAAATTCAGCCTCCTTTTCAACCATTGCCTCTATGATATAATGGTTCGAAAAGGATGTGGTTAACTCCCCCAGGTCAGCGACTCCACATTAACTCCACAACTAACTACAAATGTCTCAGCTTTGCTAGAGAAGGTCTCTGGCTTGATCTTAGAAAAATCTACCAGGGCCAACTGCCTGGTTTCTCACTACTGGGTCCTCCTACTTTGATCGGGCATGGCATTAGTAAGTCCTTTCTAAGAACATCTAAGGGTGCATTAGGGTTACCATTAAGGTTGACCCCTCCAGAGGCATCATGCTCGCTCCCCATACTATAGGTGTCCTCTCCATTTACGTGCTCCTTGCCAATATCAGATCTCTTCTTGGGAGCCATATGCAAAAGGGAATATAAACTATATGATATTTATAGAAAATATGGCGGTTAACTACATTTTTTTCTCTAATATAAGAATTTAACATTCCAATTTTTTAAAATACATACATTACTGAGTGGAAGCATAATTCTCATTAGAACGTCATGAAATGATATTCATTGCAAAAATAAAGTTCATTCAACCAAAGAAATAATAATAATATTTCTCCTTCTCAAGACACTCAACATAAAAGTCACACTTTAAACTAATACATAGTTCTTGTAACTTGAAAAGAATTCCAGACTAATTAGTCTAAGATATTTGGCACCCCACTGGGTTTAGACTCCTAGCTTCCACCTTGAGTTATATTCTCATTGCCTAAGATCCCATATCATGCAAATCAAAACAACAAACATGTTAGAGTAAGTGGCATTGAGTTTATTATATGTAAGTAAACAATATTTTGCAAAAAAGAAATAAATTCTTTTCTTAGCAATTATCTTTGTATTTATTTCTCATATCATTTACATCGTTAGTTTGGGTTGAATATGTTGTCATTCATCCATTTCATTACTCTCATAGATCTTATGTGCCATGAAGTCTAAACTTCTCCCAAGAGCTCATTGCACTCATATAGCTTATGCACCCAAGTGATTCATTGCTCACACAAAGCTTATAAATGTGACAAGAAGGCAAATAACTTGGAAAGAAAAATCATAACTCAACCATTTTTTAGTAACATAAATCTTGAGCATAATATCTTGAAACATAAAATTCTAATCAAGAAATATTTTCATTTCATGATCATAATAATATATGGTAAATTTTGAAAAAACAATAATTTGATTCATGAACTGTTATCTTGAAAGGATTCATCAAAACATCTACTAGATGTCATCATAATATATTATCATAATATAAACAATTAGGACCCTTCTACCCATACTTTATAATTCAATGTATATGTCCACTTAGCAATATGATAATATGTCATATAGATTCTCCTAGGATTGATGGAGACCCTAATATCGTGAAAGTAGTATAGTTTGAACCACTTTCCATGTTTATTGGTAAGTAAACCCCAATGAGTTCTTATAAAATTGGGGTCAGCATAAGTAATAATTTTAGTTTGAAAACAATAAAATAGGTTTCTGCTTCAAATTCCTTTTCAAATCATATTTATATGTATTCTTCAGATAAAGGGTTGATTTTTTATGAATTTCCAAAGATCCACCAATAAGAAATTCAAGAAAATCTACAAATCAATTCATAGAGAAAATTTCTCTCCTGGGGCCCTTACCTACATGGCCCAATCAGGACTGGAAATGTAGGTCAGGGATGCTCAAATCAAAATGTGTAATTTTGCTAATTGAGATAAACACCAAAGACCAAACTATCCATTACAGCAGTACATGAATAAAAAGTATAGATGGGCAAAATAGAAAAACTAGTGGTCATCTTTTTCATCAGATAAGCAATAATGCACAACCATATGGAGATCCAAAACCTCAATACCAAGTTTAAAAGCGATGATATATTGAAAATGTGATATCAAGATTATGTTCCATGTATTATGTTGGTCTCAAAGAGTGTTTACTCGGGATCTCAATGGAAAAATGCCCAACAGCCCCCTTCCTCCATGACAACAACAAGGGAGTAGGTCTCAAAGACCTAGGGATCCATCTAGGACCTGTTGTAAACAAAATCAAACATGTAGTGGAGTGTATATACTCTTAACATCCATATGACCTCATTATTCAGGTCATCCCTTCAAAGACATACATCATTGAGTAATGTCATTATTTAGAGATTCATTATGTTTTGTCATTATCTCGTAACTGAATGAAACAAAATAAATTGGAAAATTGCCTTTATTATCAATCAAATCTTTTACAAGATACACCATCACAATCACTGTATGATTGTCTCTCTGGGAAAACATACCAATAGACTCCCACTTGCACTTAGATCCAATCACCCACAAATCTTATTCTTGATGATCTTAAACATGTCTATCATGTTTTCTACAGTGCAAGTGCTAGTCCAGGGGGTTAGGAACATTTTCCTTTAGTCATACTATTTCATGTTTCACTTCTCTTCATTGTACAACATCTTGTATGAGATGGAATTGCCATTGTACACTATTTGGTATTCCTTGTCTAACCAATAGTTCCATTGTTGTCATAGTATTTCTACTCTATCATCAATGGTTGGAACATCCCATCCATATGATATCCTTTGTTATGTTCATAAAACTAGGATACTCGACTACTATTTTAGAATTAAATACTTGTATGTAGTTTGGAACCTTTCCAACTTATAGTTCTTGTTTTAAGGTCAAACACAAATTTTAGATTACAATCATTAATTTTCTTTGTCATTTTGGAAGCTTTCATCAATTTAACTCTTTATATCAAACTCTTCCTTATTGCCATGATTTAGAAACTGATCCTAAGTGCTTCTCAAGTACTTATGGATGTTATCTATGGTATTCTAATGACCTTCATTGGAATATGACTAGTATGATCTCGTCATGTCTAATACACACAAGATAATGGAATAAGTACATTATATTGCATACATTATATATCCAAGTGTGAATTCATATGGCATCTTACTCATGTTTTCTATTTCTTCATATGAATTGGAGCATAGGGTTCATTAGAGACTAATCCCATCAATCTGGACAAATTTTCTCTTATTGAGTCATGCATGATGAACTCCTTCAACATCTCGACAATGTATGTACTCTTATTTAGGTTAAGAAGCTTTCCATATCTATCTCTATATCCCTCAATGCCTATCACATAGGATGCTTTAACTAATCCCTTCGTATAGAAGGTACTTTCCTTGCCAGGTTTTATTAATCATAGTATTAGGATGTTATTCCCCATCATTATGTGGAATGTGAATATGCTCCCATTATATCTTTTGTAATCAAATTCATTTTCATTTGGACTCAAGTCAAACTCTTTGACTGTCTTGTCAAACTAAAGATTCCTGCTCTGAGATGCTTCCTTCAATCATGTTGATTGGCTTTATTTGCATTAATGGAGTTATGAACACTTTAGACTATTTCATATACACATCCTCTTATTTATTCCTATTAATGAATGTGGTCTTAACATCCATATGCCAAATCCCATAGTCTCAATAAACTGCAAAAGGTAAGCATGATCCTGATGGATTTAACCATGCAATTGATAAAGTGATTTCATCATGTCCAACATCTTGAACTAGTTTGAAAACCCTTTGCAATCAATCTGCTCTTATAGGTCATCCATGTCGGTCTTCCTTTTGTAAACCCATTTGCACCCTATGGGTTTTACCCCTTTAGGCGGTAGTACCAAGGTCATTCCTTGTTAGTGTACATGGGCTTCATTTTGGATATAATGGACTTAAGTTATTTCTCAGATTCTAGTCCCTCAATAGCTTCTATTCAGTTGTCGGCTCATCATTATGACCAACTGTCTGACTCTATGAGTTATAAGATTCAAAATCTTTTAATGTCAAGGCATGTTCTACTAGATTTATGAGTATGAGTGTTACATTAGGAACTTGATATTCCACAACGATTTGTGATTCTCACTGTTCTTATTGTACCTCTTTAGGTTCAATGTTTTTGTGTTGATCTCGAACCTTTTGATGTCTACTATACTCCCACGGATTCCTTTGGAATTAAGTTCCTCTTTAGGACTTCATCCATCCTGGTAACAAACACTTTGGTTATTGTATAGAGATGAAACTAGTAATCAAACTAACATTTTGTGATTTGTTTTTTAAAGCCTTTCCAAGAAACAATTTTCTTCTATAAGTTTTAATCCTAATCTTTATGTAGACATATTGAGACACCTCCCATGCCATATCTCATATGGTGCCTTTTGAACCATTTTAACCAATACATTGTTTTAGTGTAAAGCATGTGCCTAAAAGGTAATTAGAAGATTGACTAGATTAATTGATAATCACATCATAACTCATCGGGGTGTAATGCCTTCTTTTTTATACATCACTATGTTTTAGGTAGAGTTCATTGTGATACAGTATCACAGTCTTTCCAGAAGTACCTCAAACTCTTGGTGCAAATTATTTCATCATTGATCATATCAAAGTATCTTAATACTTTTGCCAATGTGGTTATGTACTTCATTCATTATCTCCTTGAACACTTCAAGATACTCACATTTGTATTTCACTAAATACAAATCACCATATTTACTAAGATCATTAGTAAATATAATGAGGTACATATAATTACTTCTATCATTTATTCTAAAGGTCTACATACATCAATATGTATAAGCCCTAATAGAATATTCACTCTCACACTACATCTAGTGAAAGGTGCTTTTTTCATATTTCCAAAGAGATAAGATTTGCATGTCTCTATTGGTACAATAACCAAATTAGTCCAAACAAACATCATTATGGATTCTAAAAATGCATTTATTATCCATGTCCTCTAGATGACAATGTTATAGATATTTCTTGTTTGAGTTATCAAGTTTTGATCTTTTGGTAATTATGTTATTAACATTTATCTTTGGATCTAGAAAACAAAGACCATAAGATATTTGGGGCATTGCCATACAAGATCACATCTTTGAAAATAGAACATTAACTATTCTTTATTCATAATCATCCTTGTCCATACAAGATGCAGAAAATAAAATATTTCTATTATTGGTAGAAATGAAACAACAATTCATTAACTCTATTATATGCCTTATGGGCTAAGATAAATTCTAGGTTCTAACTGTAGTGGCAAAAATTCTTGCTCCATTAAGATGCACAATCCAAGCTCGTTCTTTCATAAGGGCTTACTTCTTTTCAGATCCTGCATATTCAAGCATAAGTGAGATCTACATCTAGTATCATATACCCAAGATGAAGCAGTGATTTATCTTATAACGTATGTACCTAAAGTGGATATCTCTATCCCCTCCTCCTTCTTCTTTAGTTCCTCCAAGTAGAGAGGGCAATTCCTCTTCCAATGTCCAGGCTGGTATAGCGGTGACAATTGCCTCACGTATTCACCCCTCCCTTTGCTTTGAGTATTAAGGACTTGGGCTTCTGGCCAGCTTTAGAAATCTTCTGAGCTTTGACTTAGCCTTTAGACTTCCCCTTTGGTTTTTTGATCATCATCATAGACCTAGGCTTGTCTTTCTTCATTTGTGCATCAACTGTTCTCAACATGCCAAGTAACTCTGTCAACGGCTTGTCAAAGTCATTCATGTTGTAGTTCATGACAAAATAACTGTGTGATTCTGGCAGAGACTACATAACCACATAATTGTCCAACTCTTACCCAAGGGGAACCCCAATCTAGCAAGGATCTCCACATACCTAATAAGCTTGAGCATATGAGGACCTATTGGATCTCCTTCTTTCGTTTTACATTTGAATAGTGCCTTGAAGACATCATATCTCTCCTATCTTTCCTGATCTTAGAACATGTTCTTAAGATGTGTTACTATCTCAATAACATCCATGTTCTCATGTTGTCTCTACAACTCATAGTTCGTGAAGCATAGTAATAGGAATTTGACACCAATGACATTTTTAGTATGCTTCTTATAAGAATCCCTGACAGCCTTAGGTGTAGTGGGAGTAGATTCAGTTGGCTCTGGTGTCTCCAGGACATAGAGATTGCATTCCTATGTGAGAAACATTATCAGCATCCTAAACCAGTCATGGAAGTTATTCCCATTTAACTTGTCCTTCTCAAGGACTGATCACAGAGAAAATGTGTTTTTTCATTTGATTCTACAAGAGAAATTTGCAATTTTGTCAAAACATTTTGATTATGATTTGATTGATATAAATTTTTGACGATGTTTAATTTGCACTTTAATTAATTATCACTCTCATTGTTATGTTTAAATTAATAACCCTCATTTATCAATTTGGAAGATTGAAACATTCAACCTTCTAGTGAGACCAGATCTAAAATATTTAAATTATTACCTGGCAAATGCCAACATCCATAATCAATTACTATGGTAAACAACTTTTGCCAATTTCATCTTAGCAATTATTGGATAGATGATATGCACAACTCTTTGACATAGTCATATGCATGCTTCTAAGTGCTTAATCTCATTAAGATCACTTAGTTAAGTCAGACCCAAAAGCCAACACAATAGAAATGCACCTTGCTTGGCAGGCCCACATAACTACCATCAGACTTCCACGAGATAGACAATGCACCACACTAGCCTAATGTCCATGCTTAGTTGATCAAAATTTTCATGTGTGTTGCTAATGGAAAACATCTTAGACTTAATATGTTGATTGAGGGATTTTATATTTATAAATATATATACATATCCAGTCACCACATACTATAGTACGTATCATATACATGCAATATCCACAAGAAAAAACATGCATTAAAACATAGGCGATGGTTATGGCCATACTACTATAATTCCTTGGAACCACAAGGAATTACTACCACCTAAGGTCTACATCACATGCAACAATCGATTGTTATTGAAGATATTTGCTTGAACCAATCCAGAATGTTTGGTTCAACCCTAGGGATGAGCATCAGGCTGGGTTATACTGAGTTTTGTTTATCCCAAACCCAAACCCATATTTTAAAGTGGGCTGCAGGCTAGGTTCGGACCCAGATAAAATTGAAAAATGCCAGCCCATGCCCAGCCCATATAAGAATGTTGGGTTTCGGGTCGGATTCGGGTTTGCCCATATAACATCGGATGAGCGTATAAAATTTTGCTATATCTAACTTGCTAACATGAAAACTAAACTAGTATGATATGTATTTTGTGATCAACCTTCACAAGAATATATATATATATATATATATATATATATAATATATATATATATATAATATATACTTTGTGATTAATGTAGTCAGAATATGTATAGTTTTGTGATCCCCTACAATTATGAAATGGATATTGAAAAAGCAAAAAATCATTTTCTCATACATGTGAATGTATGAGACTTAAAAAATCAGTGGAAACTACAATGTTGTGACTTTTGCTTCCTCATCCTATACGTATATACAATGAAATGGGTTTTGGAAGGACAAAAGATCATTTTTCTCCTACATGTGGGCTTATGAGAAAAAAATGAGCATAATCTAATATGCACTGAGTAAAAGATCATTAGTCTCCTACATGTGGACATAGTAAGATCATATATAAAAAAAATCAAGTACTTCTATCCATGTCAGTCTATCCATGTCAATGATGGTTATCTTACTAGCATCAATTCACTAATCAGGTTTATTAATTATAGATTATCCATGTTTCCATTCGTTGGAAACATACTACATATTGCGTCAAGAAATATGTATGTTTTTCTTTCAAGAAGAATATAGATGTATACATACATACTGTACATAAAATCTAATCTGGGCATACATGTTTTTGGGCCTGGGTTTGTCTCCGCCTGTTCCCGGCCCGAATAAAATATGGGTTTAAATTTTAGGCCCGGCCCACCCATATTATAAATTGGGTTCGTGTCTGAATCGGTTTATGCGGGCTGGGTCGCAGGTCAGATCGGGCCGGCCTGACCCGATGCTCATCCCTATTCAACCTTTGAACTGATCAGCTTGCCTCCTAGTTGGTTGATCTTCAGAACGATCATCTAGCATCTAATCCAAGTGATGTTTGGACACTTCCAAACAATCAGTTGGGCCACTATCTAATCGGTTTAGCTCCTCCTATTATTTGTCCTACTCGGACCTCCAGTCAATCGACTCGTCTTCTAAATAGACGGCTCGTATGGAGATGAATGTCCTCTTCATCGTAAAAAGAATTAAAAATACGATAATATTATTTAACTTATTACATGGTAATAGGAAACCTTGATTTACATCTGAGGGGAGTATAGGAAGGAGAGAATAATACTTTTACATGTGATAGAAGAAGGTAGAGGCTCAGTACACAAATTGAGAAATAAATAGGAATAAACAACCACAACCAACCAAGCACATACAACTAAGGTTATTGGCCATAAAAATGCTACACATCCATCATTAAAACCAACTTTATGATGACACATGTAAATTTTATATATATCATACGTATATATTAGTTGGGATAGTAAGTGGTATTTAATAACATATGCACATTACTCATTTTAAGTATTCACATTGTATGAAATAAATAAAACATGAAAAACCAAAATCTGACTATATAGATTAAATTCCAAAACATAGTAGATTGATGTAGCTCTAATACTACTGTAGGGAAATATGGCAACATAATAGGAAGCAGAAACAAAAAAAAATTCACTTCCATATTCCCCATTAACAGATGATCATGTCAACAACTATACAATGGAAATGATGGTTAGTGAGGTCGTACCTAGTCCTAGAGCAAGTCCGATGTCTATACCCTCTTGGGAGTGTGCGTCTTTCTTCAAGTCACACCTAGACAGTGTCAACGACAGCTCCTAGTTCATCACCACGAATAGCAGGACCTTGTTCTCCTCATGGCAGACAACAACATCCTCACATGTATAGTAGTCCACACAGACCACCGAGAAATACTATAATTCTAGAAGAACAAACAAGAAGGAGTTATCCTATCTAGTCATTGTACTAGCACCAACTTTCTCTCCCACAATTGTTCTCCCTTTCTATCCCTTCCTTTATCTGGTAGGACTTTCTCAGGTTCTCTCGATTACCACAACCAGAGAAGACAACAATTGTCAGAGTTAATTGATGTGTCTGAGAAGGCCCCAATACCCCTCTATGTATAGGAGGGTCAGGGTCAGGGTTCCCAGTCTGAGGGGAAGTTGAAGGGGATGAAATTTATGAATTTTCACATCCTATGAGTGACAAAATGATCGGTTCACAAGTGAACCAATAAGTTGGCATGTGAACTAATCATCTCAACCCTTAAAGCGATCATTTCATCATGTTTCCCAATCACAACTACATATCAACAATTAGTATCCAATTAATGCACAACATGACGTTAGCACTAATCTTGATCCAATCGAATTGATCAATGAACTAGGAGTTTCATCATATGAATTGATCATTTGAGACCTTGAGTTGATCGGCTCACAATGTGAATGGTCGGTTCATGCCCCATCTCAAACAATAGTTAGCCAACTCTATTTTGATTAACTTGACACTCCAAATGATTAGTTCATAACTTAAACCAGTCATTTTAGAGTCCAGTCAGTTAATTATTCAACTGTTGTTGTTAAATTTAATACCTAACACTTTAGTAATCAAATTTAAACTATATTCACAAACGAATTCCTATTCCAAGTGTATGCTATGTGTGTGACGCTATAGGTTCCAGGTTACGTTGGCAGTGAATTTCCATAACTAATTTATGACATCACAAGAAATGATCGATATCTAACAACACATCATTTCTACCCAAGTAATTTAGAAAGTTGGAGAACAACTTCAACCTTCAATCTATGATTGGTGTCATACTGATTGTATAATTCATTTGTCATTATATCCAGATTGTAATTGAGGCATGGAATTTTCATCCTCTCAACGTTCAATCCATGCTCCTTGAACTAGAGTGTATTGTGTGAGATATAAGTATCTTCAATGTCATATATTGATTCACATGTGCATGTGCATTCTTTTCCCAGTCTTGCTTATCGAGTCTCCTGGATATAAAACTCCTATAGGAGGGAAAAATCCTATCTACATCACTCATATTCATCCCCATGTGTCACAATACATCTGAGAACCACCTTTATGGCAACCCTTATTCAAGATCATGGTAGATGATGCCAAAGTACATCAAACGACATGTGAACAGTGTAAAGATTTCAAGTCTAAGAACCACAATCACCACCACCAATATGAGAGATTATTATGACCACAAATTATGGTTTCCATGTGTCACTCTCAAGGCAGGTCTGTCTGATACACTGTTCTCTGACATGTATCTATGTGTTTGGTTTGATATCATATATCATGAATGATGAGATTCTGTCATCAGCCAACACGTGCTTTAGCTTTATGTGTCATTTCCGTCTATCAGCCTTCCACAATAACATCTGACTAGGTACATAGCAAGAATGTATATACTCTTAACATCTATATGATCTCATTTTTTAGGTCACCAATATGAAGACATACATCATTGGGTAATATCATTCTTTAAAGATTCATCATGTTTCATCATTATATCGTAACTGAATGAAATAGAATAAATTGGAATACTGCCTTTATTATCAATCAAATATTTTACAAGATATGCCATCACAATCATCATATGATTGGCTCTCTGGGAATACATACCAACACTATACTATTGTGGTAAAGCTAGACAATAAGCAGCCTCGCCAATCCGTTCTAGAATCTTGAATAGACCCACATATTGGAGACTCAGTTTTCTAGCTATAGCTCAGAGGGATTGAATTTTTAGGAACACATGATCACCTACAATAAAGTGAAAATCTATATGCTTTGCATCAACATACAACTTTTGTCGATCATGGGCTCTCTTTAGCCTCTTCTTGATCAATGCGACCTTGTCAACATATAACTGTAGTTCCTCTGACCTAAGAAAGGTTCTCTCATCGACATCATCCCAGTGTAGCGGTGAACGACACAGTCTCCCATAAAGAGCTTCATAAAGAGGCATCCTGATATTGTCTTTGGTAACTATTTTTAAAGGAAAACTCAGCTAAGGGTAGGTATTTCTCCTATGATCCACCCCAATCTAGCACACATGCTCTCAACAAATCTTCTAAGGTCTGGATCATTCTTTTCTACTGTCCATCACTCTAGGGATGATAAGTTGTACTAAACTTAAACCTTGTACCAAGTTCTTTGTGGACTTGTTTCCATAACTAGGAGGTGAACTTAGGGTCATGACCATATATTATAAAAATTGGAACACCATGTACTATCTATCTAACATAGAGTTCAGCTAGATCTAACACCTTGGCAGTAATCTTTAGGGAAAGGAAGCATCCTGACTTCGTTAGGTGGTCCACCACGACCCATATCACATCATGTCCTTTTCTTATCTTAGGAAGACGCACCACAAAATCCATGGTGATTTGGTCCTATTTCCACCCAGGTATCTCAATATAATGTAACAACCCACCGGGTCGCTAGTGCTCATCCTTTACCATTTGACACGTAAGACAACTAGCGAAATACGAGGCTATGTCTCTCTTTATTACTAGCCACCAAAAGTATCAATGCATGTCCTTAAATGTGGCAACACATCCCATTATCACACAGATAACGAGGTGTTATGCGAAAATGTGCGGAAAACACCATAACCACAGATTATCAAAAACACAGGTTAATTAAAACCGATTGCGGAAAACTGATAAACTGTGAAACTATTACTTTCCAGTCCTCATCCTGCATAGAAACATGTCATATAAATATGTACATACACAAGATCTGACACGTGTCCACAGCTCAGGAACAGTTGTCCATCCATCACATGCGTTCACCACCTGTTCATATATACATAAAGGCCCACATCCGGCCAACAGCAGGATATACAGATATCATCGAACGATCTTCGTGAAACATCGTCAAAACACTGCCAAGGACCTGAGAGTACAGGGATGACTCTAGACTCTACTACAAAACATCCAAAACAGCAGCATATCCATCGCTTGCCTTCTACTGCTCCTCAAGCTGCTCGTCCGCAACACCACAACCACGACCACGTCTACCTTGACCACCTAAAAAAAAGTGTAAACCAGCGGAGTGAGACAATTGAACAATTGTCCCAGCGGGAAACATAGCTCCCCACCGCAACTATAGAACCCCAGCAAGATAAACCATAACAGCAATTATAACATGAGCAGATATATCAGAAGTAGTTATATATATATAGCAAGATCATTCTTACCGGCAAGCATACCAGCTGTTCTAAAACTTATAACCAGATGTCTTTCAAAAGAACATGATTATCAAGATAAGGTATATCAACATGTAACAGGATTATTAGAACAGAATATAATGTCACATAACCTGATTATCAAGATAAGACAGATTACCACATAACCTGCAAGGTATAACGGAATATTACACAAACAAGGCCTCAACCAATGTTTCGTATTTGATATGACTAGTAAATACTAAACGGCTATATTACACTTTATTATGCCCTGAGGATTTGAACTGTACCGTTCAAATCCAACCTTTGGTTACGAAACCCAAGCCGGTGCCATACGAGGTCAATGGAAGAGCCGGACTCCATGACCTCCCACCTCATGGTCAGTACATGAGTACAACACAAGCAGGACCGCAGTCACATGTTGAAGTGATCTAAGCCACAGGGTTAGCTCCATAGGCTACCCATTCTCTAGCCCGCCTTGGTACAGGTCACGGTGCTAGTAAAACTGAGCCACGGGCCTGATCACCGTGCTCTGAGCCATGAACGCATTCATGCTCCATACATCACATATCCTGAGCCATGGGCCTGTTCACCATTCTCTACACACATATCTGAGTCTGCAACCGAAGTTACACTCTTATCTCCTCATTTTCAGGCTAGGAGCAACCTACACATATTCAACAATATGCGCTTCCAGGTTAACCCGTAGGAAAACCTGTTTCACCATCACCAAGTCCTGACGATGATGGATCTATGGCCAGGGCAAACTACATGATGTATTTCACTGTGCTTAATTAGTATCTTTTAGATGGATTGTAAGATTCAACCAAGTTATATAACATGCAAGATATAATGGAAAGTAAAGAACATTATATTAGGATCTGATCACATCAACCTGATCCATCTCAAGGATCCAACATCACATGTTACCACTTGGCTTCTTGCCAACCATCCAGATCCATCTCAAGGATCATCACATACCACAGGGTCTAAACCCTTCATCATGTACTGTCACTGCCTCTTAAGGCCCACATCATCATCATGGGACCAACACATCACATACATAATCTTATAGAGCAATTATCAAAATATTGTTACTCATTACATATGTCACATAGCCCTTTCATGGCTAAGTCATCACCTGCATGGTTAGGGTACACAATAATCATAGATTCAACATAAGGAATATGCTCACTATCATGAAGTATCATTCAAGATAATCTTCTTATCAATATTACACTTATTTGGTAACCAAGTGTATTAAATACACCATTAACCAACCATACTGATGCTCACCCTTATCTCAAGATTATACAAACAATCAGGGTATATAGGAAACAGATTGAGTATACAAAATCAACACTATTATTAATAAGGTCATTACTATACCATCAACTATTGTCATCTGTGTCATGAAGCAACCTTTAACATAACTGTCACTTAGCATCATTATTACCAACATTATGGTCATTAAACAAACTACTAAGTAGTTATCATCATTCTCATTATCATTAACAATTAAGCATAACAGGTCACATCATGCATCTATTACATGAGGGCTATCATTAGATACATTACTATCATTAGCATCCTTATTATTTGCAAGGCAACATATTACATATTGATGATATCACAAACACTACCATCGTTTTATTAGTTAATGGATAAGCATCCACTTCCATCACATGAGGGACCGTCACCAAAGAAACTCATACCCTCACTATAGCCTCACAACCCTCATCTATAGCCTATCACCCAACATGGGTATCGGCCACCACACTAACCCTATCGGCCATCATGGCCCAAGGCATGTCGCCCAACATGGCTATCGGCCATCATGGTATCGGCCATCAGGGCACAAAACCTATCATCTAGCATGCCATCAACCATATCGGCCAACACACTAAGCTCACTCTATCGTCCATCATGGGTAAGGGTATCGTCCAACATGCTACTAACCCTATCGGCCTACATGGATATCGGCCAACACAAGGGAGAGGTATCGTCCACCAAGGTACTAACCCTATCGGCCATAAGGCACATCAGCCTATCGTCCAACATGGCACTACTTGGCCCTATCGTCCACCACATGGACAAGGAGATAACTCAACACAAGAGCACCCATTCTATCGTCCAACTCAAGGACATCCATATCGGCCAACAAGAGGAAGGGTATCGTTCATCTCCAAGGTACTCATCATATCAGCCAACAAACCCTAGCTCACCCTATCGCCCAACACATGGGCAAGGGTATCGGCCACCCACAAGGACTCATCCTATCGTTCACCCAAAGTGCCATGTCGCCCAACATGGTCACCATGTCGGCTAACACAAGAACAAAGGGGACCATGTCAGCCAACACAAGAACAATGGGGATCATGTCGGCCAACTCAGAGATAAAGGTGTTGCTCAACCCAAGAACACTCATATCGTTCAACTTAAGGGCAAGTGTGTCGCCCAACATACTCACAAGGAAGGGGTATCGCCCAACCCTAGGTCATCTTCAACCTTCAACACAAGGAAGCCCCAAACCCTAGAAAGCAAAGGTATACAAAGGAACCCTAAAACCCTAGAGGGGGATATCAGCCACTAAAGGAAACTAAAGCAAGATGCTCAAGCAAGGAACTAAGCTAGATTACTAACATGTAACAAGGTTAAAGCTAGAGGTAAGAGAGTTAGGGTTAGAAACTATGCAACCCGCCTTAAGCTCCAAGCTCCAAAGCACTCCAAGGTCCAAAGCTATCGTCCACCAGGCTGCTCCAGGAAGGTGTATCGGCCACCACTTCAGCTCCAAGGAAGTGTATCGGCCAACACAAGCAAGATGGAGAGGGATATCGTGCACCAAGGGTGGAGGGGAGACCAAAGGACCAAAGGAGACTAAGGCAAGGAGAAGAGCTACCTATATAGGAAGAACGGGAGGAGAAACCAAGGTACAACCATGCTATGTGTCGTCCACCCAAGGGACACTTGTCCTAGGGTTCAAGCCAACACACTAGCAAGCCAAGAGACACTTCTCCAAGATGTGCAGCATGTGTCACCAGCCAAGGTCAAGCCACATGGGCGACACAAGCAAGCTATATTGGGTGACACACCAGGCCACTGGGCGACACAAGGCTCAAGTAAGCCCAAACAAGCTCAACTTAGGCCCAAAGGACTCAAACAACAAGCCCAAGCCTTCCTCTCAACCCTAGAGGAAGCAAAGCGGGAAAAACATCTCACAAGATGGAAAACTTGCCGACAAAACCCTAAACTTGGGTTATTTGCAAGTAGCCCCTCGAACTCTCAACAAAGCTCAACAAAACCCTAATCACCACTTAAGGTGATTAGCAAGCACCAAAGCACCAAGATCAAGCAAAACAATCAGGGTAAACCCTAAACGCATGTCAGGGTCCTTACATTAAACATCTTAGTGGTGTTAGGGTGTAGGGTGTACTTTGAGCCATGAGCTTCTTGTAGGATGCGATCCTTCAAGGATGAATCCTTAGGCACCCAAATTCAACTGTTATATCAGATTCCACCATCCGCACCCACTAATAGGTGTGTCTGAGGCTTTGCCATCAAACTCTTCACCTTCTCTAACTCTGGGATGACTAACTAAGATGCCACAAGCTCAGTCAACATGTCAAGCTTGATCTGGCTATTATCCAGATGGATTCTATTTGCCAAAGGCTACAAGGTCCATCAAGAAAAGTCCTCCAATCTCTTTGACTAGTTAACCAAACTAGATGCACAACTGAGACATTTTCTAGTGAGGGCATAGGCTACCACATTGGCCTTACTAGGATGGTAGGCTAGGATGAAATTGTAATCCTTCAAGTATTCCATCCAACACCTTTGTCATAAGTTCAAGTCCTTGTGAGTGAACGAGTATTTCATGCTCTTATGGTCGGTGAATATGTTAAAGGTGGCCCCATACATATAATGTCACTGGATCTTCAAGGCATAAACAATTGTCATAAGTTCCAGATTGTGGGTCAGGTAATTCTACTCACTGGGCTTGATCTATGTTGAAGTAAATGTGATTACATGGTTGTTCTATTCTAACACACATCCTAAGCCCATCTTCGATGCATCAGTGAAGATGACAAACCCATCATTGCCCATAGGTATGGTCAGAATAGAGGCTGATGTTATCTTTTCCTTTAACTCCTGGATTCAAGCTTCACATAGATCATACTAAATGAAGTTCTCATCCTTCTGAGTGAGCTCGATCAAAGGCAAGGCAGTCTTTGAGAAATCCTTGACGAACTGTCGATAATACCTGACCAATCCCAGGAAGCTACAAATCTTGGATGTGTTTTTTGGGATGGTCATTCTCGAACGACTTCTACTTTGATAGGGTCCACCAAAATGGTTCCTCCAGATATAATGTGCCTGAGGAACATAACTTGGTCTATCCAAAACTCACACTTTGAGAATTTCCCATAGAGATTCTACTTTCTAAGGATATCAAGGACCTTAGATAGGTGCTCACAATGTTGTTCTAGGTCATTGGAATAGACTAGGATGCCATCTATGAACATTATGACAAAGGTGTCAAGGAAGGGCCACCACACACTATTCATGAGGTTCATGAACACACTTGCAGCACTGGACAATCCAAAAGTCATAACCAAAAACTCATAGTGTCCATATAGGGTTTAGAAACTGGTATTTGGGATATCATCGCTCTTAACTCGTAACTGGTGATATTTGGATCTTAGGTCAATCTTTGAAAAAAATGTGCAGTTTTGAGATGGTCAAACATGTCATCTATGTGGGGTAGATGATACTTATTCTTAATGGTAGTCTAATTTATCATTATGTAGTCTATGAACATACGAAGCAATCCATCCTTATTTTTACAAAGAGGACCCATGCTCCCCATGGGGATGTGTTGGGTCAAATGAATCCCTTGTCTAGAAGTTCCTACAATTGCTTCTTTAACTCAAGCAATTCGGCGGGAGCCATCCTATCCTTGGAAATTGAGTTTGTCCTGGGAACTAGCTCTATTGATGAATCCACTTCTCTCTCTAGAGGTATGCCTGGTAAATCATACAGGAACACATTGACAGAGTCCCTGACTACCTCTATTTCCTCTAAGGACTGCACTTTCTACTCAGGCTTAGTTACTACAACTAGGAATGCTAGACAACCTTTGTCTACCATCCATTATGCTTTCACGGCTTACACATACATACTGGTAGTAGCATCTTTCCTACCTCTAATGGTAAACTGTGCATGAATTGGCTTCTCTATCATTAATTTCTTTTCACTACAGTATCTTTTAGTTATAAAGCCAATCCATCCCTATAATGACATCAAAATCATTCATATCAAGCAGGATAAAATTACTAGGGAGTTCATTGTTCATATATTTAACAAGGATGATTGATGTCTTTTATAAGGGATGAGAAGATATGACCAGTAGGGTTAGTGACTTCTAAGACATATCCTGAGTACTTGAAGTCCAAACAAAGCATAGTTGTGAGATTTCTTAAGATGAAAGTATTAGTAGAACTGGAGTCGAATAAAGCTTTAATATCATGGCCCATTATATCAAGCATGCCTACATCGTATTCATGACAATCCAACTATGCACTTCTTAGTAAAGGATAGAAAATAGAGTTCTAGGGGGGGATTACCTTCTATGAGTTGATTGTCATTGGACTGAGCTTCTGTATTATCAATGGCAAAGACTCATCCTTGTCGATGCTCGCTTGTAGGTGGGGCAGCTCCCTAGGGTGCTGCAACCACTGGTTGGGCCATCATAGAGACTTGATGCTCGCTTGTAGGTGGGGCAAATCCCTAGGGTGCTTCAGCCACTGGTTGGGATGTCACTGAGCCCAGACCTCGAGGGTTAGGGAGAGGATAGTTGTCTATGAGGTGTCTCACTTGCTGACAACAAAAACACACTCTCTTCTCAAAGCAACATTTGCTAGGGTGTTTCCTCCCACAAGTGCGGAAGATATGGTTGTAGTTCTCATGATGAGGTTTTCCCTTTCCTCCATTTCTACCCTTGCAATTGTTTCATCCTTGATCCTTTTTGTTGTCATTCCTTAGGGTAGAGGTGCCTTCACTAAACCCTAGATATCCCTTGGATAGGTTCTAAGAAGGCATGATTATCTTCTCCATGTCTAAGGGGGAGTTGAGAGCCTCAGTGAAGTCTGAGGGTTTACTAGCCATCACATGGGGCTTCAGCAAAGGATGTTGGTGATTGACAAATTGATCCACTCACCTTTCCTCTGTCAGCATATAGGTGAAGCACTCCAAGAGGTGGAATTTTGAGCATATTCCTTCACGGACATGCTACCTTGATAAAAGAGCATGAACTACTTCTCCTTCTTAGTAGAGTTGGGGATGAATCTTGTAGAGAAGATGGTGTAGAAATCCACCCAGGTCAACTCTTCAGTCAAGTCTTGACGCATGATGTAGTTTTCCCATGATAACTTTGAAACTTCTTATAGAAGATGGGAAACGAACAAGACTTTCTTATTGGGCCACACCTCTAGAATGGGGAAACCATTCTCTACGGCTAGGAGCTAGGCATCCACCTTGATGACTTTGATCTTATCCTCACCCTATAACGTCTTTATGGTCAACTTGATGAAGTTGGGGATGGTGGCTCCAAGATGAGGGCAGACAAGTAAAGGTTCACCATTCTCATTTCTGGTGACTTCTTTGAGGGCTAGGGCACTGATACTGTGATCTTCTTCGACTGCTCCAACCAGAGCATCTCAGGAGTCTAAATTGCCACCCTGATCCATCACAGGTCCAGAGTCAGCGACATGACCAGGGTCAACCTTGGGCTCATCTTCCATCATGGGCTCATTCTTAGGGTCAGGACCATCTTTAGTGTCTAGAATGTCAAAGGGGACATGCTTAGGCTTGATACCTCCCTTAGTGGAGGCCTCCTCTTGCCTCTTCTACTTCTTGGAGGACTCCTCCTCCATGGACCTTCTCTTTTTCTCTGAGGGCCTCCTCCTCCTGGGAGGGCCTTCCCTGTTGGTGGTCCTAGTGTGTTTCATCAAGGATGGTAGTGGTCTTGGTGTGGGCCATTCTATCACACATAAATATATTATTAACCTCAATTTTATCTTTAGGACATTTAAAGAATCATAAAATTATGTCCATGACATATTGATTACATGTGTTTTATGATTTGGAAGAGGATGCCTTAACCCTAATATTCATAACACTAATACTAAGATGGGTATATAAAATAGTTATCAATTCCCTAGGGTTTAATTTGGAAGTGAAACAGGGGTAAAACCTTTCAACTTTGTCCAGGAAGGATGGACGATGTCTCGAGAGTCCTCGTAAGTTGAATAGTGCTATGGAGGAAAGTTTTTTCATCCCATGACGTCATGGTCCCTTCTAGACACCATAGTCTTTAGAAAACACCCTAATAATTCTTTTGAGCTCTACATAATTTTTAAACTTGATAATTATTAGAGGTTAAATGGTAAACCAGGCTCTGATACCAAATGTAATGATCCTCCCCCCTATTATCCCCTATTCAGACGAACTGAGAGGGTAAGGTCCATTATCACAGGATCAAGGTTTAGTAATTAACCAAAAATAATTATAAATTTCATTGCATGTAAAAGAGTTTGATGATAATATGAAAATATAATCTCCATGGAGGAGTTACATGATATGGAAATCTAATGCTTGCAATAGGAAACAAATCTACCTATCTAAATCCTCTAGAATATTTTTAGAACTTTTCTTTTGGTGTCTACTTTTCTGGATGTCAATCTTCCATCATTATTTGTAGTTTTACCTAAAAGGGCATGAAACCAAACTACAGTCAGTATATCAAGATATACTAAGTATGTGGGGGAAACAAAATATTTGCATGTAATTGTAACAACACAATCAGCCATAGCAACAATTATCATTACAAAATTGAACATGCATTTTCTTTCTAACTTGTCAACTCTTATCACTCAATCTCTATGGTATACTCCCTCACTTGAGTACTCCTTGTGGGGCATCCTCTTACTAGGATTTTATCCCTACAGTGGACTTCTCATAAGCTTCCCATTCCTAGTCTTGGTTTGTTATGGCCTTCCTTTCCCAGCTCGGCCTAATAATGACCATCATATCTTGGATTGGTCTTATTGATTATCTTCCTGTCTCATCTTGATCACTTGTCAACATAATGACACTTCATACATCCCACATATATCACGAATCCATCAGAGATAGTGTAGTTGAGAAAGTTATTATTATACAGTGTGATACTCATCGGAGCCTTATAGATTTGTAGAAATTGCATAAACAACCAAAAATCTAGTTGCAATCCTATTAGGAAGCTTCAAAAAACCATAGAAGTCTATAAGGCAAGTAGTCATAGTGTAACATACTCGATTCCAGACACATAGGCTAATCCTCCGTTCTTCTAGGCCCCTACTCGATTATATTGTTACCCAATGTCCCTCTTTCCTTCCTCTTGATTTTGTTTCAAATAGGTAACTTTTAGTGTGCGTAATTCCCTAAATTTATGATAGATTAGACCTTGTTGAGACCTAATAGACTAATTGACTCAATTGTATCCCATAGACATAAATCTTAGGATGTTATAACCCTAATAATTGAATTATAGGAAATTGGTGAATAGTGATACCACACTCTTGTCCTAATATTAATTTAATACCTAGTATGGCCCTAGGACCTTAGAGAGAGATAATTGTAGGTAAATAAAGAGAAAATTACCCTATTTGATCATTAGGATGAACTTAAAAACTCTAATATAATGATTAAGTGAATTACGGGGAAAATACAGAGCAATTAATCTCAAAATGCAAAATTAAGTCTAAATTGGTGTTCAGCATACCCTGATTAGGTAACCCACCAATTTTGAGCCTATTGATGTATGAGAAAATATGTCCTATGAAGAGTTTCCAATGAAGGTCCTAGATTTGAGAACAAAGCAATTGAAGAACAAAGAGATTGAACTTGTGAAGATTCTCTGGAAGTACCATGCCCTTGAGGAAACTACTTGGGAGTTGAAGGAAGAGATGTTGCGGACCTACCCCTCCCTCTTTGCTTGCGATTTCGGGATGAAATATTTTCAAGGGGTGGTGTGTTGTAACATCCCCAATTCTAGGTACAAATCATTATTTCCTCTTTCTTTATCCTTTACCTTAATAGATACATCTTGGAGATCATTTTCATACTTTACACTGAATTAGATAACATTTTGACCTTCAAACCCTAGATTGACTCAAGTAGGGATCCATAGAGTTCAAGTCATGTGAATTTGCTAACTTAATACCTCAATTAGCAAGTTTATAAGAAATAATGATTATCTAGATTACTTTACCCTAGATTGGTGAATTAGGATAGACTTGAGTATCATATAGGTCTAGGATCGAGTCTAGGTGGAAGGTTTGACCAT
Organism: Alisma plantago-aquatica; assembly: GCA_963693085.1. Taxonomy (NCBI): domain Eukaryota; kingdom Viridiplantae; phylum Streptophyta; class Magnoliopsida; order Alismatales; family Alismataceae; genus Alisma; species Alisma plantago-aquatica. The sequence continues at coordinate 831,569,792 of OY856413.1, read as the reverse complement.
TTTTTACCATTAGATCTAATTCATTTCATTAATTGAATGATTTATGAACTATGGTTAAATAATAGTTAAAGTAACCTTAGAACTCAAATGTAAGCCCATAATCGAGTTCCTCATAGCTTAATTAGTCAACCCTCAAAATCTGGGGTCATTTGGACATCAAATGCACCCTTATTTAGACCCTAGTGAACTATGTATTTTTTAACCAAAGTTTGGGCCGATTTAAATTGAATTCATTTGTCATAGCCTAGACTTTGGTCTAAGGGTCGAGGGCCTGTTCTATTCATGCGAGCGGCTCGGGGCAGGTAGTGGGACTCAGTCGTCCCCTACCTCCGGCTTTCACACGATCCAGTTACCTACTCAGAGCCGCTATTCTTCCTCTAGTTTTCACTCGCTTAGATGACTCATTCATCGCATTTTCACCGCCAATCGATTCCTTACTTTCCTCCATTTCTAATGAGCCCTAGCTTGATTCGAGGAGTGCAGTAGAAAGTAGATGCTTCTTTTAGGCTGCGTGCAGCTGCCACTACTCTCCCTCAGTTCACTAAATCCTCATTGTGGAGCCACCATTCCCTCCCTTTTGGTCCAGAACTTAACCTCGATGACCCATCCTTCGATCCCACCAGCCAATTTCAATTGTGGTCGCGTGGAAGGCTTGGACGGCGGTCTTCTTCCCCAAAGCAAAAACCCAAAGCTCCGACAGCTGGAGTCACCTCAGTGAAATTCCACTCGAGGTAACCATCTCCGACCCTCGTTCCTCCTTTCCATGTGCTCAGTATACCAAAAGGTTGTCTTGTTTGTTCGGTCGACAAAACGTCGTCGAGTTCCCCTATTTCTTTGCCGTGTGAGGAGACTTGGAGGCCCCTGACCCAGCTGCAACCCCTCGAAGACACCCAGAAGACTGCACAACCTTTACCCTTGCCTCAGTATCACAAGGGTTCTCATACCTGATCTCACACACGAGATGTAGCCTTCAACCTACATGTTGATTCCGTGAACTAATCCTCCGCCATGAATCCCTTTTGGGGATCCCTATGTTATCCAGTCGATCCCACCATTTACCTCTGGCAAACCTAAACCTTATGATGAGTAATCACACCACCACAAACCAATTCACCATGTGAGTATCCTGAAACCACCCTCTTTGTTGTGAATCCCTTCTTCCTCGTGTTGCTCTGCCTAGTTGGCCCCCCTCCTTGTCAGCCATGACGGAGAAGACCCTGAAGCCCCAGCCACTTCTGGCCAAGGTGCCTTGATTCTTTGAGTTTGGTTTCAGCTGACGAACTCAAAAGGGAAGTTTTCGTGATCTTGAGGACGAGCGATTCCTGAGCTATGATTCCTATCCTGAGCTTCGAGAGGGTTTCCGCAAGCTAACCTTCACTTAACAATGGGTAACACTATGTTGCCAGTACCCTAGTAGTTTTGATCCTAGTCACGCCTGATATGGGCATAAAGGTCCTTTAACCTTGGAAAAATCCTTTGATGCACATATGTTTGAGTGAATGAAAAGACATGACCACCATGTCATGTTTCTTTAGCCAATGAAGGATACGTAGGGGCATACATGACATTTGACAGGTAATTCTTGTAATATAAATTTATAAATGGCTTTAAGTTGTACAAATCATATCTAAATATTGGTTCAGTAGAAAAATACAAATAAATATGTTTTTGAGATCAGAAAAATATGACCGATTTAATGGGATAGGTTTCACGACCTGATTTTGAAGTTTCAGTAGGGTCATTCTCTAAGTAAAGGTTTCAAGGTAAATTATATTAATTGAATGCACACATATTGTGACTAGGTTGAGACAACCCTAACCCTGTGCTTAGGAGGTGTTATTGAGTATTTAGGTCTGAACATAAGGTGTGTACATCCTATATTTTATTTTGGGCATTATTTGACTAAAACCTACTTCTTTTAATGAGGCATCTTTTGAACTGTTATTCCTTATGAAATCTAAATTCTTGAACATTTATATTTCCTGATGTTGACTCATTATATCATTATGGGGTTTTGGACTACCTTGTTTATAAGGG